>CM076579.1:198292381-198581140 GCA_034641835.2 Pinus albicaulis | reverse complement strand
TGTTGTTCTGCAAGAGCTCAGGGCGAATGCTGAGGGTGAGTGCTATTCTGCAAGAGCTCGGGGTGAATGATGAGGGCGAATGCGCACGTGATATCAGACATTAATGTAGAACACATGTACATTTGAACACTAATAGATTTTTGTAGTTGAAATGCAGTGCTTGTTTTCATTTAAATGTAGGGTTTTTAAAGTAGGGAGAAATAATGGCTGCCAAATTAATAAGCGTTTCTTTGGGAAAAATTTAAATACTGTATTGGGTGATGAAGATAATAGAGGGTATTGAATCTTGATTCTTGACATCTAGAGAGAACCCTACAGCCTAACAAAATCCAATGGAATTGACCAGAAAAACCCAAATAGAGTCAACCCTACTATAGGAGGAAAGGCCTGCAGTAAGAACTTACCATTTTGCAAGAGCTAAGGGTGAATGCTGAGGGCGAATGCTGAGGGAAAATGCTATTCTACAAGAGCTGAGGGCGAATGTTGTTCTGCAAGAGTGGAGGGCGAATGCACGTGTGATATCAGACGTTAATGTAGTTATTGCGACGGATACGAAACAATAAAATAATTTTTATGTAGCGCGCATATAAGTTTCAAATTTTTATGTAGCGCACATATAAGTTTCGCATTTTTATGTAGTGCGCATATAAGTGTCATTATACCGATGGCGGAAAAGCGTCGCTATTGCAACGGGTGCCTCCAAACGTCGTAATGGCGACACCTAGACATTGTGTCGCACTTGCGACGATTGGAGACGTCTCAATAGCGACGCTTTGGGCCATAGTGTTGCAATTGTGACGTCTTCCTTAAAACATCACAATTGAGACACTTTTCTAAGTGTCGGTATTGAGACACTTTTCTATAAATGTCGGTATAGTGACGGTTTCGGGCGAGATGGAAAAAATTTGGGGAAATTTCCGACATTTGGTCAAAAACATCGGAACCAAGTGTCGGAATTTCCGCCAAATGTAGTAGTGAGTTAAAGTAAGATCATGGATGAATAAAAGTAATATCATAGAGCAATAATGATGAAGTGATGGAGGGAGTGGTTCATTAAATGCACACATGATGTAGGAGTGGAAGGTAAATGTAGAGATGATGGAGATCATGGAGAGACAACACAGTCTTCATGGAGACAAGTGACCACATGTGTAGCACAATTATGAGGTGGGCCAAGGCTAGGGAAGACTCACAACCATATAAGGAATATGAGGGCAGAAAAGAAAATCACCCTGGAATTTGATATTATATCTTCGTTTGACATTATTTTCACGCTTCAGTTTTTTACATAAGTCTGCTGTGTTGTTTAGCACACGGGTGTTCCCAAGTGGGAATCCCACCCTGACCCATGGGGGACTTCGATTTCCTACTCTAGGGAGGTTGTTTTGAGCATCAATTCATCATATGACATTGGTGCCACATCTAGTCCTGCTCTGCAGCACATACAACTTCACAAATGACACATTCATGTCTTAGGTTTTGAGAGGAGGAGGTATTTCTTATCATTTCAGCCAAGGGATCGGTCGAGGGATCATCCCTTTCATCTTATGCTTCATTTCATTCTTCCAATATAAACATTGCTACATCTAGTATTAGACCATCATTTCGACACCTCCATGCAACAACAGTTTCTTTAGGAATTGCGCAGTTCAGTTAGGCAGTTCTCAGGGAGGAAGGAAGTTTAAAGTATATCATCTTGAAATCCTGTGAGGGGTCATTCCATAATTTTGGAGAGATTATTTTCATCACATGTGAGCTATACTTTTCATTCTACTAGAAAGCTACATCTTCAGCCCTCTTGATAACACAGTTGATTCCAATAGTTGTGCAGTGTGCAGCTGCAACTTGAGCAAAGGAAGGAGGACCTAGATCTCAAGCTTCTAGCTTGGAGATCAAGAGAAGGGACCAACCCTTCATGTATTTAGTTGATTGGGTGTTTTTGCAGCTGATAGATCATTATTTTAGCCCCATATCAGTAGTTTTCTTTAGGTAATGTGTAACTCAGCTAGCAGGGGTGCACTATGCAACCCAAAAAGGGCCGAAAATCCAAAGTTAAAATATGGCCTAACCATTTCTGGGTTTTTCTAGGTTTTTCTGGGTTTTTTGAGTAGAATCTTGGTTAAAATCCCAGATCATTATGAGAACTCCAAAATACTCTCACACATAGATATTATTCAATGTAGCATCAATTTCTAGCAGCAGTAGTAGTAGCAGCACAACATTTCCAGTGATTGGTTTCTTTGGTGTATTTCAGCCATCTTGTAGCTTGAGTGGGTTCCTTTTGAAGCACTATGTAATTTTTTTTTTTTTGATCTATAATGATATGGCTCAGCTATTTCTGCTAATATTTTAATTTCTTGGTGTTATATTTCAAAATTTCTAGCATTTTATAGTTTTGTGCTTACATTTTGGTTATTGCCTAGATTGAAATGTTATAAATGTTCTATATTCCTGTATTTTCCATTTTGCAATATTACAGTGGTATCAGAGCATGATATTTGGCTCATCTTGTGGGAATTTCATGACATCAGAAGAATAAGAAGAAGAAGTAGAAAAATAAGAAGTCTACAATGGCAGAAGGATTGAGTTTTGCCACACTTCTCTTAAGATCTATTCATTATCTCTCAATGGAGATCAGGGAAATGAGAAGGGAAGGGAAAAAATAGGCCTTGAGAATTTTTAGGATGAGGAAGATCCAAGCACTTACTTTCTGCAGAATAAACAACCAACAATGCAAAGAACTCCACATCATTCTTTTATGTCCACTCTATTTGCAGAAGGAGATGAAGGGCATGGAGATGGAGGATACTTAGAGCATGAGACTCTGAGTAATTATCTTTGAGAGTAAAAATCTTAGTCTAGAGCATTCAAGGAGAATCTAACTCTCCAACATTTTATCCAAATCAAAGAAAATCAAAGATCCCGTAGCAACAATAGAAGAATAAGGCATATATTCTTATTGCCTACATTCGATGGATCATCTGGAAGCACAGTGAAAGCTTGTATGAAGGAGTTATATGATTTATTCTAGCTACACCCAATAGAAGAAAAAGAGGCTATTGAGATTGTAGCATTGTACCTTGATGGTGGAGCTAAGGATTGGTGGTTCAACCATATGAAACATGCAAGAGTGTCTGCTTATGAAAACTTCACTCAAAGGTTGATTAATAAGTTTGATAGAAGGAAGCCAAAGGTACTTTCCATAGATAAATTTCCCAACATTGATGAGATAGCACATGAAGGAAAAAGGGAGGATTTTAGCACTACCACTCTAGAAGAGGAGGAACTTCCACCACCACCAGCTACGGAAGTACTTGCATCAGGTGAAGGAGCACACGCATCTTTTCAAGGTAGTCTTGAGCACTTGAAATTGAGAGTCCCATGCATGATTCAAAAGATGCATGAGGAGGAGGAGGCAGATAATAGTGCTGGAGCAATAGTAGATGAGCACATATCACCATCACTAGAAATTGGAGGAGCAATAGCACTGGTTGGAGGAACTCTTGTAGCTCTGCAAAATTTTCCCAAGTTTCAGCTAATCCAGGGTTTGCAAACATTTCCATTCCCTATTATTTCAGCACCTCACCTTGATATTTGTGGGGTCATGCCATTAGGGACATTGCATAACAAAGGATTAGATAACCATGCTGATTTGGAGCAACAAAATTTCACTACGTAGAGGACCCCTAATTTGTTCAAGGAGGAGATCTTTAGCTATCCCAGTTTCACATTGTTGAGCTTCACACACCCCTTTGTGTTGGGGTGTTGGGTTTTAGAGGATGGGATTAGCATAGTCCTAATGTAGGGGAGATATAAAATATATTTCGAGAGTGGGAGATTACTGTCACATGAACTTTCGTATTCTATTTATGACAAAGAGATATTAGCCATTATGCATGCATTGGTAAAATTACGGCAATTCCTGATTGATAGTAGATTTCTAGTGGAGACCAACCATCATGGTCTCTGACATCATTTTGAGGAGGAGCAACAACTTCAGTAGAGGAAATAATGGTGGATCCATACAATGAAGGACTATGAGCTCAACTTTGTGTATGGAGAGGGCCATGAGACAACAAATGCACCATCATGGAGATCAACAACGCTGTCACTGAGGAGAAGTGGTGATTTGGAGGCCTAATTATTCTTGGAGCATTTCGGTGACTGCTTCACTTATGAAGCATTGGATGGGTAGATGGTAGATGATATACATATTTTTATGGATGACATCTTCCATTATCAGTATAGAGCTTTATTGATGAGCATCCCACATCTCAAAGTGAAGTTTCTGCCTGCAGCATATTCAGAACTTCATAGGTTCTATTGGTCCATTGGTAAGAGGTTCTCATGGGGAGACCTCAAGGAAGGTGCACTTCAACATATCATGGAGTGAAAATATGTTCATCAGATTGGGGTGGATGGTATTCTCCATTGGGTGGATACCAAGCAGGAGCATGATAGGATTCATCACCCATAGTTGGATGGATAGGTGAGGATGATGAGAAAATGGTTAGTGAGCTACTTGTAGATCTATGACACGTGGCAGCAAGAAGCATGGATGCGTTGGTTGCTTTTGTGTGAGTATGGCTACTACCCAACATCTCATATTTTTATAATCCATGTTTTGTATATTACTGGTGAGATGCAGCAACAGGAGGCATGGTTGCGCTGGCTACTCTTGAGAGAGTTTGGCCATCACATAGCATATCCTATGTCAATGGGTGTGTTATGGTTTTGGACATTTCATGGAACTCATATGATGTGGCAGAAGTGAGATTGGTTATGTTGGGCTGATGTGAAATTTTACATGTCAATCAGTATGCTGTTGCTCCATGGCTTGCATGATGATGATGTGAGGTGGAAAAAAGACTCATTGCTGCTTTGGTTACTCTTGGGAGAGTATGGGTTGAATTTCTCCCATACATTGCATAATGTTGATGTAGGATAGAAATAGGTGGCCTTATTGTGCTGGCTTCTATTAGGAGAGTATGGCCACCACACTTGGTATGATGATGAGGTGGTGTGGTAGCAAGAGGAATTGCTGTGACGGTTGCTTTTGGGAGAATATGGTTCAAAATCTCACATGTTAACCCGTATGTCTCTATTCTCTCTTTTGCACAATGTTGAGATGATGCTCGGAGCCAGCAAGGCCAACAAGGATAATGATGGGAGCATGGAGAGATGCAATCTACTCTATGTAGCATGGGTTGGAGAGATAGTTCAGGAGTTGGGACTTTCCACTTTGGGAAGAATCCACTTCATTTCATATATCTCATGTGTATAGAACATCCTTGGACAAAATATGGTTGCCACTTGGGGACTTATTGATGAGGATATGCATCTAAATATTTAGTTGGATGCCATTCTAGATATTCTAGAGAGGCAACTATGGAGTTGGGCATTCATAGCACATTGGAGTAGATGGGGAGACCTTCCATATGAGGATGCCATTTTGAGGGAGGAGGATTGTTGTAGCATCTACTTTTGAAGTTACTTGAGCACAAGCAACATTTTGGCGGGGAGGACTGTAATATTCCCAATTTTCCATCAGTTTATTGGAATATTATATTTCTTAATTTTATTTCTTAGTTAACTAAATAAAAGGGTGGAGGGACCCATAAACCCCATAGATGAATAATATCCACTTTGGTTGCGTGAATGTGGGTTAATTAGATAGTAGATCAACGTTATGGAGTAGTGGAGCAGCTTATTAATGAAGAAAGAGTGAATATCATGCAACATTAATGAGGAAGATGATGGAGATAGTGGAGGAGTCAAAGTAAGATCATGGAGGAATAAAATTAAGATCATGGAGAAATAATGATGAAGTGATGGATGGAGTGGTGTATTAAATGCACACATGATGGAGGAGTGGAAGGTAAATGCAGAGATGATGGAGATCATGGACTGACAATAAAGTCTTGATGGAGACTAGTGACCACATGTGTAGTGTAGTTATGAGGTGAGCCAAGGCTAGAGAAGGCTCACAACCATATAAGGAAGATGAGGGAAGCAATGAAAATCAGTCTAAAATTTTATATTATAGTGTTGTTTGAAATTATTTGCACACTTCAGCTGTTTACGTAAGTATGCTGTGTTGTTTAACACATGGGTGTTCCCAAGCGATAATCCCACCCTTACCCACGGGGGACCTCAAGTGCCTACTTTGGGAAGGTTTATTTGAGCAAAAACTCATCATCCGGAATTGGTGCCACATCCAGCCCCTCTTTGCAACACATACAACTTAACGAATTACGCATTCCTATCTTAGGGTTTGAGAGGAGGAGGTAGTTCTTAGAATTTCAACTAAGGAAACAGTGGAGGGATCATCCCTTTCATCTTGTGCTTCATTTCAGTCTTCCGAGATCAACGTTTCTAAATATGGCATCAAGCCATCATTTCTACACCTCCATGCAGTAGCAATTCCTTTAGGAATTTCACAGTTCAATTAGGCAGATCTAAGGGAGGAAGGAAGTTCCAAGTATTTCAACCTGGAATCCTATGAGGGGTCTTTCCCTCACTTTGGAGAGATCATTTCCAACAGTTGTGAGCTATAATTCATCACCTATCAGCGAGCTACAACTTCAGCCTTCTTGATAGCACAGTTCATTCCAGCAGTTGTGTAGTGTGTAGCTAAAACTTGAGAAGAGGAAGGAGGAGCTAGATCTCAAGCTTCTAGCTTGGATATGAATAGAAGGGACCAGCCCGTAATGTATTAAGTTGATTCAGTGCTATTGCAGCTAATATATCATTCTTTCAGCCCCATATCAATAGTTGTCTTCAAGGAATGTGTAACTCAACCAACAGGGGTGTAGTGTGCAACCCAAAAAGGGCCGAAAAGCCAAATTTAAAATCTGGCCAAACCATTTATGGGTTGTTATGGGTTTTTTTGAGTAGAATGGATGGTTAAAATCCTGGACCATTTTTATCACTCTAGCATCCTCTCATACATATATCTTCTTCACAGTAGCATTAGTTTCTAGCAGCAACAGCAGTAGCATCACAACATTTCCAGTGCTTGGTTTCTTTGGTGTATTTCAACAATATTGTGGCTTGAGTGCATTCATTTTGGAGCACTGAATACTTTCATTGATGTTGATGTATAATGATATGGCTCAGCTATTTATTGTAATGTTTTAATGTATTGATGTTATATTCAAGCATTTCTAGCATTTTACACTTTTGTTCTTATATTCTGGTTATTGCCTAGATTGAAATGTTATAAATGTTCTATATTCCTGTCTTTTCCATTTTGGAATATTACAATTTTTGGCACTAGGATACTGTTTGCCAGATAAATCGTTCTTGCGGACAAGACCGATCTCCCTAGTGTCAGAAGACAATCTAGCAACAAACGAACAACTAAGTTTGTCTTTCTCTAAGTATATTCATTTTACAAATAAATGTTATGAAGGTGTCGATCCTACCTTAGATCCAAATGCTTATTTGCGGTCGCAGTGCTTCCGTTGTATCAATAATCCTTCGTCGCAACAAGGGCCCTTTTGTCACAAGAAAGTATCATCTTTCGTTGATCTGCAATCACAAACAAGAAAATATCAATAGCACCTGTATAACAAATAATCATAAAACATACCTATCATAGTGATCAAGGAATCTATGAAATAAACAATCGAATGACAATTTATTGAGAAAAACAGAACTTCATTGTATTAATCTTAAAATATACAGAATAACCTTACAACCTTAGCCTTGATGTTCGAAAGGCCTTCCCGGGGTCCGAAGCAGGAGTCTCCTCTACTTTGATAAGTCTTGCACTCTTCTTTCAGGAGCAAAAAGAGGTATGTGATCTTTCCTCTCAAAATCTCAGCAGAAGGAAATCTAAATCTCAACAGCACTTCAACTCAAATATTTTACCCATCAAAATATTCTTCAATCCTCCATTAGTTTCCTTAACATAAAAACTTTCTAAAACTTCCACCCCTTGAGGCTACCCAATGCCTCCTTTTATAGAGCAGATGAGGAGGTTAGGATCCCACCTTTAAAGGGATAGAATCCTCCTTCAAAGGGATAGGCTCCTTACATCAAGGGATTAGTTCCTTAAGGTGTGGGATAGATGCACCTTACTAAAGCGTACTCATCCCCAAAAAATCTCATCCAGAACCTTCTAGAATTGACCAAAATTCAACTTTTTTGGTTTAATTTCGTGCTTTTTTGACTTTACAGGGGTACCGCAGGCATTACACTAGAAAAATGCGTTCTAGAACATAGTTTATCTTCACATTACCTGCGTACCCTAGCTATAAACGCATGCAGGCTTCATATTACCTGCATACCCAAGGCTTTTTTTATTTTTAAGAGTTTTTCCTCAAGTTTCAGGGCTTGGAATGAGGAACAAAGGTTGTAAGACTTGCAGAGGATGCATGTATGAGTGTTTAATGAGCTCATACAGTCAGCAGAATGTCAAAGTGACATTTTTTTAGTGTAACAGATACGGGACCAGGATCGAATTATCCTTAGAGAGCAATTAATCTCTGCTACCTTTGCAACCGTGGGTGATCCTAAGAAAGCATATGAACACTCTCTGTTGATAATTCACCATATCACTCTAGTTGATCATTTATATTAACTAGGAAACATTGTAAGCGGCCCATATCCGCACATGTTTTTCTTTTGAGAAAGGAACAACCAAACATATTTTAAATAGGGAATTTTGGAAAGGATCACCACATATCCACATGTTCAACCTATTCGCTTGTTCACCTTTTTTTCACACACATTCACACCTTAAGTGAATCAAAGCCACCTAAAACTAACTTAACTAAACTTACTAAAATCTCCCAATAGGGGCCACAAGAGAATTTATAGTTTAAGTTAGGACCAAGGGGGTAGGCATCCAATAAGCTGCGTTGCTCAGATTACATCTTGAGACATATAATTTGACTATTTAGGGAAATTTTAAATCCATCTATCCGCCGACAACAAAGAGAACCTGAGTGCCACAAAGACCTTATTCAGAGGGGGTTAAGCTTAGGCCCACTGCATGTGATATTATTCAAGGCTACCTAACCCATCTAATACTTAGTACTGGTAGTTGAATTACCAAGAAGCTCAAGAATCGAACGCTCATGTGGGATGATGGTACTTAGTGGCCAAAAATATGGCATCCTTCCCTATAGGTGATGGTGCAAGCATCACTAGATCCTCTATACTTACCTTGATCAATTGTCTTTGGTTGACTGGGGCCATCACCAGTTCTTTTGGGGCATTGTACCAGCATTCGCAAGATATATTCTCAAGGCCCAGTTACACTTGAGTGTGTGATGAAAGTAGGTCTTCTAGGATCTAAGTATCATACACAAACAACATAAAACCATATTTTTTGATTGATTGGTCACATAGGATTAATCTAAAGGGAAAATTTGTCTTTTATTTTCACTTTGTTTTATGTATGCAATCAGATTTTTTCTTTTATTATAATCTCTATCCTCTTAAATATTTCCAAAACCATATCTAGTCAATGCCAAAATGGACCTAACGGGACCTTGTTGATATAGATGTCTTTTGGACCTCCGCCCGTTGCTGGGAGGGGTTCTAGGTCTTTCGCCATTTAGGCGTCAAAGACAGAACACTGCTACCCTTATTGGTTCATCCTTTATTGGGAAACATTAATTGGGAACCCTAGTCGGTCACCCAACGTGACACCAATTAACACCCCCACAGGGTCACCACATACCACTCCTCCCACAACCCCTAAGGGATAGAGGAGTGCTACACATTTGGGAAGCCAGGTGAACTCACAACAAGGTACATCGCAGACAAAAACTATACCTCACCAGAACTCTGTGTTTTCATAGGGTGCAATTGCTATCAAAACACAATCACCTTTCTTATCTTCGTTAAATTTACCAGGTTTAACCACGTTAACAAATGGCCCCACTGCACATAACCCTACATGGACACCCATGCCCATGAAGCTCCCTTTGGGAATTCCAAAGTTTGAAGGGAAGCAAGTAGAAGACCTCAGAAATCATGTTATGATGTTCCACCTATGGTGTTCGTCGAACAACATCATTGATGATACTATTCGACTGAGACTATTTCAATGCTCTCTAATCGGAATAGTCGCGAAATGGTATTTGGAGTAACCATCTGTGATGCATGGAACCTTTAGCGCCCTCGATACTGCATTCCTGACCTAGTTTCAGTTACCCATCCACCAAAATTCTAGAATGGAATTATAGACCCACTTTAGGCAAACAACCACCATCCATACCTCTGACCATATCCACGAATGGTGATGATGTCATAGTTTGTGCAGAGACAAACTCGATGATCGAGTATTGTTATAATTGTTCCTAAAAAATCTCACCGCGGAGATTTCAAAGGATGTGGAAAAAAAAAGGCTCATATCCAAAGAGGATGCCATTAGTAAGGCCCAACAACTCAAGCTGATCTATACGTAGTTAGGATAAATTTACAATACCCTACCTAACACCCCACTCCTGAAAACTTACAAAGAATTTCCAGGCGCTTCGAACTCCCTAGACAATTTGATTGGGTCATTGACCCAAAATCACCTAAGTAGCAGTGTTCCATACCTCGGTTATGCATATCATTCTACTTAGAACATACTGCAACCCAACTACCAAATTCATCATGCACCTTCACAAGATGTTACTAAAAGGGCGTCATCGTACCACCATCAATAGGGAGGACAATATCCTCTGGCTCAGGGGACCCAGTACGCAGCTAGACATGCTGACAGAACAACTCCCACCAACAACCATTTATATACCAGGGACAAGGGCAGCCATATGCCCAGTCCCCAGCACAAAATCCACCCATCAAGAATAATTCACATGTAAAATTTGTGCAACCTTCCCAAGTCCAACCGAGAAAACCATACAATCAGGAGAATCCAAATTATCCTCCTAACACGACTAAGAAGAAAGGAAAAAACAAGCCTAAAGGAAATCCTGGATTAGGGGGGGGGAATAAAAAATGCGCTCCAAAATCTCAGGCTAGAGGAAAATCCAACCGAAGTCAGAATTAAGAGCCAAGAAACCCCCAAAGGTAGAACAAGAGGGAAAATCTGCAAATGAACCACTCTTATTCAATCTATGGTGAGTACAGCCATTACACTCACCCCTGTCCCGACTTCCCTGAGCTGAAGAAGCTGCAAGGTAACCATGGGAAGGGGGATCTTCACAATAGACAATAGTCATGCAGGATCCTTTCCCCCATCAAGGGATAGTTAGCACTCAACAACAACAACAAAATCTCGATGATTCCTGAAAAAAAAACCATGAAATTTATATGACTCATGAAGAAATGTTTTTCTAGACACGGAACAAAAATTATGATACCCCACCCGACAGCAATTCATTAAGGGCTAGTAAAAGTGCACCAAAAGCACCTTTGACCATATCAAAGATGCCTATTCAACCTTTGCCAAAAATGGCTAAGGGACCAACTAGGCAGGCAGGAAACAATTCCAAAGCCGCCAAAAAATTTAGAATTGTGGATGATCTAGCTCAATCTCCCACCACCATGTCCTCTTTGGAGGCATTACAATCATGCCCATGGCAAAGAAAAGCCTTACTTTCTACATTAAGCATCATCGACCCAGTCGATTCACGCATAATAAATTTTTATTTATACAAATCCACCCCTAAGCTTCACTTGATAGTCACCTGTCAGATACTGGTCTTGGTTCAAAACATCGCCATTCATCGATGTATCATTGATGAGGGTGCATCCACATGCATAATTTCGAAGAACGTCTGGTAGAAGTTAGGGTCTCTCGAACTAAAGCAATCAGACATCACGTTTAGAGAATATGATGGACACCCTTCATCTCCCATTGGCCTTTACCAAAGCGTCCTGATTTTCTTAGCCACTAAGACGGTCCTTATAGGCATTGAGGTTTTGGATTCTCAACTAGATTACAATATACTCCTTGGCCAGAGTTATATGTATGCCATGTCAGCCATAGCTTCCTCCGTCTTCCGGATTATGATGTTCCCCCATGAGGATCGCATCATTACTGTTGACCAATTGACACATAGTGGAAAGCAACCCCTAATAAATACAAATGTTATTTTACCCTATGTAGTCACATCTCTCGAGATGCTTACACGGTACCAGGAATATGTACCCAGCTATTTCAAACTTTCGTCCATCCTAGGGTCATTCCTAGGAGACCCCCCTATTATACCTAAGTCATCATCGACTGTCACAGAGGTGCCAGTGTACATGATGTCCTCATGAAGCACCAAAGCCAGTCAAGACATGGAGATGAGCAGTAATGACAGAGAGTCCTCGACCACGAAAACCTCTCTAGCCTACGCCGCCTCCGAAACTCCTTTTCTCTACCCCCCGGCTAGTTTTATATTCCAACAAGTATTGGCCACCGTGGTGTTAGAAAATGTATCTTTTTCCATCCCCGTTTGGTACCTAGTCCCACCTACTGGGACGGGAGCCACACACATCACCTCTACAAGGTTAGTCCCCATTATTCCCAAGGAGACCCCACCGATTAAGGAGATTATCACAAACATCCCTGAGTAGGAAATTCCTACTGCAAAACTAATGATTACGACCAAGAACACCAATAAAAGAGGAAATAAGGTGGAGAATGCCACCTCACAATGTGAATCACCACCCTACACCATATGTGACATAGTAGGCCACCCTACCCACATCTTCCCACATCTAGATGAATTAAAACCACTCAGCTCTGTGGTAGACATCACACCAACACATTCCCGTTAGAAGGAACCTGCCACCAAAATTCAAGGCAAGGCATTGCGTACAAATCATGCATGCGCTATCTGCAAAAATTATGGGCACTATACCCATAATTGCCCAAAAATATTGGAATATAGGGATTCTTTACACGCCTTGAGCAATCTTATCAAGAGGATCCCTCCATCCATTCTGTTGGAGATGAACCTCGTGTCATTCTGCACCTACAGGAGGAACGACAGTCACCTGAAAGACTCATGTTCATCTTCCCCCCTCCTATCATACACTACGCAGTGTATGATGAACATGGCCACTTCATAGAGGAATGTGCAGCCCTAGAACTCATCCACAAGTGGTATCCAATACAACGCATTTACTATTTTGGTTTCCAAGAAACACAATTCACTTGTCCTTTATGTGCTGACAACCACATTTTAAAACAGTGCCATTATATCCCCCGATTTCACTTAGCACTAGCTAGTTTTCACTCAGCCATAGTCCACCTCTCCCAAGAATATGGTCATGAATATGAGTCCATGAACAAATCGACAACTCAATAAGATGTGAGGAGTAGATCCATCCTCTTTTTTCCAGCTGAAAAATGACCAATCGGGGAACCCTTAGCTACCCCCAACTTCCATCTGCAGAGAAGACCAACATGTGCATTGTGTAAAAAACCAAATCATATGGTCACCACTTTCCCTGACCTAGTAGAACTATGCCTCGAGTACCCAGTCACACCATTGAGCGAGCAGGATGGGAACCCCGTATCTAGGATCTTTTTCCTAGTATCTCGGGGCAATCACCATGAGCAGACTTTTACTTCTATCATGTGATTCCATCCTCTATTAAAAATGATACATATATTAGAGAAGAAATGTGAGGATTTACTCAACCAATATAGAAGGCAGAACACCCCCCATGCAATCTACTCCATACCCACGTCTGTGTAATGGGCAAGCTGGGAAGGAATGACAACCAAGCATGATCCAGTTTCAACCTAGGATAACATGCAAACTATGCGACCTAATCGGCCACCAGGTCAATCGATGAAAAGAACTGAAGCACCTCGCAAAATATTTTTCACATAGTCTCTTCTCTCCCAAAAAGACATCTCTCTAACCAAGAGAAAATCATGCACAACTATTGCTGGATTTTTTCACACTTTCATCATACAATAAAATGCAATCTTCTCTCGAAGCTTAGAGCAACAAGAGCAGTGTTAAGTATACATTCCTCAAGAGAGCAAGACATACCCATGCCAAAAACTTGGAAAGGGCAGCAGAAGACCTCCTCCTCTATGTCTAATCCATTCCGAGCATCCATTTCTGGGATGAGGAGTACAGTGCGTTCGCACACAATCTACTTAGTTGGCACAATGGTACCGTGCACCATTTTTACTGGCCATAACCCCAAGCCAGAGGAATGCCTGCTAATGGAAACATTCAGGAACCATTGTACCAGGCACAACTTCCACCTGCCAGAAAGTACCCATTCTAACGAAGGATCTAGCCTTGCACTCACATAAGCTCCCATCACAAAAATTGTTCCCCAATCAAACATCACCAATAAGATACACCATATATGATTCATATCATCATGTATCAGAAATAGTACTTAGGATTCGAGCACACCTTGGGTTTCCAATCTTCTTCCCGTCATGAAAAAACAGGGCACCATACACTTTTGCATCAATTAGCTCTAGATCCTGAATTTACATGCTGCCATCGAACCCCTCTATGATACCCATGTTAGAGTCGGTCTGTTCATCCCTTCGTCAGAGATCAAAACTCTCTTTCGTTGCATTTCAATTTTAGGTGTCTCATTCAGTTTGATCATTTGCATTCTATTAGGAGCATCTGTCTTCTGACAAAAGGGTCATGTCGTTCATGTCCCTCGTGTTTTTTACCTGTTGGCTCAGGTCTGTTCATCGAAGTTCATCAAAATCATTTTACAGTCAATGATAGTCAATGTTTGGTATTTTGGTGAGAAAAGAGTCACTTCAGTCATTAGGTCTAGGGTTTCATGAATTTAGTCTTCAAAGTGTCCAATAATGCCAGAAGCCAGAGGGAGGTTCAAAATAAGTTTTTCGTTTCAAATATTTCATTGTCATATTGCTTGATCGTGAGTTTTCTTCAAAATTTTGTTTTGAAGAAAATCATCATTTTGTCCTTTGTAATAAACGCCATGTATATTTTCCAAGTTTTTTCAGTTGTCAAAATATTCAGGCGCAACCCTGGTTGCCTTTGCCAAAACATATCAGTTCATCCTTCAAAAAAAATTGACAAGAGTTTCATCATTCAAGTCAAAAAGTCAAAGTGGAAACAAAAAACAGAGTTTGTATTAAAAATGTGAAAGTGCCAAAATTGAAACGTTACAAAGGTGGGTTTGTAAGAAACAAAAATCAAATCCATGACTATATAAGATATTTCCCACATTTAACAATTCATTTGCACTCAAGAAGACATCAGGGAAATCGAAGTTCAATTGTGGAGAGGCGAAATCATTTGTTAAAGCCAGACTGTGTGTTGAAGATCAGTGCGCGGTGCGTTGGGAGGTAAGCACGATGCACCGAGAGGTCACGACGCATAGAGCCGACCACTGCAATGTGTTTTTGAACATGCGCGGTGCATATAACACGCGCGGTGCACTGGGTTTTGTGCGCGGCGCACAGAGCCTCCAAGCCGATTTTCACTACTACATCAAAAATCGAATCGACTCAAATATTTTTGCTCTGAGTAAGTATGATTAACCTTTCCATTGCTATTAGCTGGTGTTTGGTATTGTTGAGAGATTGGTTTTGAAGAATTTGAAAGTTTGGAGTTTGAAAATATAAACCCTATATTCATATCAAAATCTGCTCCTTAGGGTTTTAAAATTGGTGGTTTAAACGTCTAATTTTTGTGCCAAGTACTGCAAATACCATTCTCCATCTGTGGTTCCCTTCTTCATCACTGCCATATCATCATACTTTGCCTCCCCTTTTTCCCTATTCCCTTATAAAATAACTCATATCACTTGTTCCTAAAATCCTATTATCCCTATCCCTAAACCCTACCATCTCCCATTTCATTTACAAAATTCCTAAATCCCAAACCCCACCTTCCTAAAACATAGTCAAGTGACTGTTTTCACAGTATAAGCTTCACCTGATTGAGACATATTTTTCCCACAGTTCTATACCCACTGTCCCTATTTATCACACCCCTTTCCAACTTGGCAATATTTTGGCAATTGGAGGCAATAAACATCAAGTCTTCTTTTCTCATTTTCAACAAACCAAATATACACTTGACATACACATTTCAAACACCATGACAGACATTGAATCATCATATGAGAAAAACGGTGATTCTACCATAGAGCTTCATGCACCGAGAAGGCCTCGTAAAGGAGGTAAACATGTGAGAGAAGAACCCACCTCTTTGACTCAATTGGAGGCCTGCCCACTTGCCATGGCTTGTTTCCGAGAGCAATCATGCTATCAGTATTGTGAGAGGATTGCTCAGATTCAACATCATCAGGAGTTAGCCCGGTTGTTTGTTTCACATTTGCGAGATGGTCAGGTCACACTTGCTGGTGTAAATTTCACCTTGACACCAGAAACCATTTCTCAGGCAACAGGAATACCGAATGTAGGTGAGGAGTGGAAAAAAAGACAGCAGGTGGATAGAGTTCATTACGAGCCATAAATTAGGCCTGGCTATGTGGGGCAGCTCAGTAGGGTATTCCCATTCCGGTTCTTGAATGAATCTTATTCACCATTAATGAGACTCATTATCAGGTACTTCAGTTGTGAGGGCCGGTTCTCATGCCTCTATGCATACCACATCAGACTATTGATGCATTTGACGAGAGTAAGGATGATGAAAATTCCATATTTCATGTGCTGAAACATAGAGAGGATGACTAATCTTGTGCAGAAGAAGACTCCTGAGCAGCAGCACAAGAACATTTATCATTATACGCTCATCAAGATGATTGTGGTACATCAGCTTGGATTGCAGGGCATTACATGGGAAGATTTCATTTCCCGTCACTTCTTCACAGCCCCTCAGCCTCCTCCAGAGATTGTTCATGATGCAGGTGAGCCTTCACATAAGTTTTAAGGTCTCGAGATAGAGCCTATCATCGGTGTGCCAGTATTTGTTACTTATCAGAGAGGCACGAGAGAATTATTTGCAGCAGCCCGACGAGTACTATCTCCACCCAAGGTGGAACGGGTCTCATTACCGTCGTCATCAGCACAGGTACAGGTATAGGATAGAGGAAAGAGGCCTATGTAAGAGGAAGGCCCTTCAGGAGGTCAGGATACTGATTTCACATTGATTGATGTGGATTTGAGCTCTCCAAGCTCAAAACTGAGAGAGATCATTCAGGAGCAGAAAACTGAGATCAGAACATTGACCGACAAGTTGTAGAGAGCTCAGTGGATAATTAACTATCTAGAGCAGTAGAATAATCATTTGGAGGATCAGCAGACACTCATGGAGTTGCAAAACATCCGTGAAAACCGGCAAGCGGCCCGAAGAAGCCCATCCGTGATGACACCTATTGAGCGGGAGATTGAGGCCGATAGAGAGACGTAGCTAGAGAGAGTCAACATGCATCTTGAGAAGCTGTTGGAGAAGGAAAAAAAAGATAATAACATTCTCTGACACATGAAGAACCACTATTGGGCACGCACACATGTTTGCGAAGCAAAAATCAAGATCTTGAAAGCAAGGCTAAGGAGAGCACTGAAACGCCGTTAAAAACATGATCGGCTCCAAATCTTGGCTAAAGATTCTTTGGCTGAGCATGGTACTTGATAAGGGACCTTCAGTCCAAATTTCAAGGAATTTGGAGAAAATTTTGTCATTTTTGATTTTTTTGGTCACAAAACAGGTTTTTGTACTCGACGCGTAGCGCCACCTTGCGCGCGCTTACGATTGGGAGATCTTCTGGAGGAAAACTTGGTATTTCTAGATTTTTTATGAAAATTTATGCATGCTCAGGAATTTCCTAAGAGTTTCATCAAGTTCTAGGTGGCCTAAAGGGTCAAAAACACCTTGAAGATGGCCTTTCTACCACTTTTTGCACCCACAGGAAGCAGTGTTGGGAGATTGAACTTTTGGAGGGGAAAATGGGCACCAAATCCAGAAATTCCACTTGGGTTGGAAATTATACAGGCAGGGCTTTCCAAAAAGCTATATGAGCTCAATTTTCACTTTGGTAAGGGCCTCAAAAGTAGCTCCAAAGTTGTGTATGCATAGATATTTTGGGCGTGACGCATAGAGGATTTTGGCCTATTTTTCATTCCACAGCTCAGAATTTCGCCTAGTTTTGGCCAGTTTCACTTTTTCATGTATATTTTGATCTACCTTGATGTAATTTAATTTCCATCATGTAATTTTGGCACATTTTTACTTGTTCTAGAATATTCATTCACCGAAAGGTGAAATGTGAGTGAATGGATCAGTTTCCTAGCATATAGAGGCAAGTTGTTTCATGGCCTATTTTATAGTTCCTAGTTTAGATATGGTTGAAACAGCTCCTAGAATGATGAGATCGACCCCTAGAGGCATGGGAATGGACTAGGCTTGTCTATATTATGTATTTTCTCAGACATTTTCAGGGTTGGACATTTGGGATTGCATAGCACTTCATTGTACTTTCATTCTGCAATTTTGGCAAAGGAATAGACCAGGGTTTGCAGCCCTCTTTGGGATCCTTGTGGCTCTGTGTTTTGATGGTGTTTTTCTCCATGTATTTGTAAGTTCAATGATGTTTATGTGTACCATTTCCATTCTCCTTTCTTCTTAAATTAAGCAAATCAGTGTTAATGGTAGAATTCAGTAGCTTACTTTGCTTTGCCTTTAGTTTTGTTTAATTTTACATGTTTTCATTTGTTTGAGGAGGAATTTTGAGACCCTCTTTCCCTATTCAGCTCCCCACCAGTCTAATCCATCCATCCACTCAATCAAAATCATCAAAACTCTTGCCTTCCCAGCCCCAATCAGAACTCTGCAAAAACTAGGCCTTATCCCTGTACCCAAAACTGCCTTTCCCTTGATCCAACATAAAACTCCCCAAAAAAAATCAAACTCCTTTAATTATATACCTAGCATAAAATTAGCTTTCATTTCAGTCATATCAAGCCCTATTGATTACTTTTCGCTGAGATTGACCCAGAGAGAGCCCTCTCCTGTTCTGGTAGGGCTATCTACCAAACTGAGCATGGTTTGATGTTACCCTGAACTCTGCCTTCTTTCAGCCTGAGGTAGATTTAGGCAATAACATAGTGGTGACCATACTGGGGAAGAATATAGTTTTATTGTTGGTGTTACTTATTTTATAAGCTACAGACGGAGCCTGAAGTTATGCCAGGTAGCCTTCGAAACGCTTTTTCTTTGCATTAGCGGAAGTAGATAAATGTTGCTTCAGTCAATCTCCAGTCTAGCTTGTGAACATGACACTTGACTTGTAAATTACCCCAGTATATCAGATCGTTCTGGAATTTTGGGTGATGAGTCTAGAATTTGATAGGCTGAACAAGCTAGTTTTGTCCCTTTGATCTTTACAATTAATCCAACACACTGGCTTCCAGAAGACATACAAGAGAAAATCCAGATCCTGATCCACCTCTAGTGTATGAGAATCCTTATCTAATTTCAAGAATCCTCCATCAAGAAAGTCTCGTGATCCCTCTGTTCAAATCTCATTCATGCCCTACTGTATTTTAATTCCTTGAAGATATTGAGTTTGATGATCAATTTGAGTTGTCGTTGTTTGAAACTAAATCTGAAACTGCTATTGGTTCTACTTTCATAAATCCCGAGTTTATCAAGTATCTTGAGATTGAAAAAGCTAATATATCCATTGATAGTTACATCTTGAACATTCAAAATTCTATTGTGGCAACAAATATTCCTGAGTTTATCAAATTTTCTTCTGAAACTCTTGGTCCATCAGCAGTTACTTCTAATTCACAAGTTCATACTAAGCCTTCCTTCATTCCTACCATTCTCATGCAACCATCTATATCTGATCAACAATCTGCAGTAGTTTCTCCTCCATCCCTACCACATACACCTCATACATATACTGCTCCTACTCCTCCTGTTTCTCCAAGACAGATTATAAATCCACCAAGAGCAATGGCCACTAGATTTCCACCCCTTGTCATGCCTCCAAACTTGGATGTTATGCCCACTGATTATCAAAGTAAGATCCCATTGTTTTATGGTACTCCTCAGAGTTTTCCTTCTCAGCAAGATATTGATAGAATGGCAGACTTCTTTGATCTTCATGAATTCGACGAAGAAAATGTGACCATGAGATTGTTTGTGAAAAATTTTGGAGGTGAAGTACGTAAGTGGTTCAGAGCTTTGCAGCCGAGAAGTATTGCTACATTGGCCGAGCTGCAAAGACAATTTTTAGATCGGTGAGAAATATAGAAGGATCCTCTTCAAATCACTTCTGAATATACCAAGATCAAGCACAATGTTGGTGAGTCCGTCCAAGACTATATTATTAGAATTAATGCAGTTTATAATGCAATTCCTGATGATTTGAGGCCATCTAAGAAGTCATCTTTGCTTAAGTTTCCTGATGGTTTTGATCCATACATGGCCTATTCATTATGAGAAAGAGATCCACCCACTTTGGAGGATATGTAGAAAATTTTGGTGAGGGTGGAAGCGAATTTGAATGACAAGAGAGTTAGATTGAAAGCAGAGAAGAAAGTCATGATAAAGAAAGAAGCTTCTACTTCAGATCAACTACTTTGCAAAGTGGAAAAGATGTTTGAAAGAATGACACTTGATAAGCCCGAAACGCAGATCAGGAATCCCAACTTTCATGGACAACAACAACCTCAATTCAGGATCAAACAACGAGAGAAGCGAGCATAAGAACCACTACCACAATAGCAGGTAAAGACTCCTTTACCACAGGATTTTGTCGGTCTCGAATCAGATGATGAAGACAATGTAATTGGAGAAGATAATCACTTTTTTAGACCTAATTACATGCCAAACTTTATCACTGAAGAGGAGGAGTTTGCAAAAGGTTCAGCTGTACAAAGAGATGAGTATTTTATCTTGGAAAATGAGACAACTCTTGAAGAGGAGTCGGATGAGTATCAGAGAGGTTATATGAATGATTTTTCCACCTAGCAGAAAAAATATTCACTTAGAAACAAAGATGTGCCTATCAATCCAATCCAAAAGAGAAAGGAAGTTTTAGCACCAAGGAATGATGCACCCATTTCACAAAAGAAGGGAAAAGATGTAGCTGACCCTACTACAAGCAAGTCTCCATCAGCAAGTGAAAGATCAAATCAGCCATTGTATCGAGGGAGAAAGCTGAAAAGAAGGATGCTCCAGCCAAAGAGGTAGAAAAGACTTCAACTTTTAACTTAGAGAGTGAGATTGCTAAGTTGAAAGTTTCAATTCTTTTGACTGAGTTAATGAGAAATAGAAGCTACAAGGGTCAAGTATCGAAAATTTTGAATTTCGATTCAATGTCTGATATGATGAATGTGGAAGATGATCAACCTGAGTTGATATTTGGACCAGCATTGGATGGTGAGTCTCCCGATAGTGATGTGCCACCTTTTTATATCATCCTTAGATTACATGATTTTGTGTTACACAATGCCATGTTTGATTCTGGATCTTCTCACAATCTCATGCCGAAGGCGATTATGGAGAAATTGGGATTGGAAATCACTCGGAAATATCATGATTTGTATTCTTTTGATTCCAGCAGAGTAAGATGCATTAGGCTTATTAAAGATTTGGTGTTAAGTTTAGATCAGATTCTGGCGAAGAATGTTTTGATGGATGTGGTTGTGGCAGACATACCTCCAAGATTTGGCATGCTTCTTTCCAGATCTTGTGGAGCAAAATTGAAGGGAACATTGCAGCTCAATTTCTCCTATGCTACCATTCCTGTGTTAGGACAGATGAGAATACTATATCGGGAATAGAAAATGAAGTATATGATCACCAGCAAGGAGAAACCGGTAAATCATATGGTAAATTATGTACATATAGATTTAGAGTCTTTTGTTTTGTATTCAGATAGTTTCAATGATATAGATAGTTAGTTAGTTGAAGCAGAGGATATTCCAGAGATTATAGAAAATTTTAGAGAATTTTTGATGAAAGAGAGACAAGAACTTGAGAGTTCCGCTGAGCAATCAGCCTCCCAAAAGCAGCAGAAAGTTGAGGGACAGCAAGAATAAATAACAGAGCAAATGAAATTTCAGCACTTGGAAGAAGATGAAGAAGGTTTATGAACTATGGATTTTGATGGTGCAGTTGGGAGTGATGGTTCCAAAATCAGTATTTGGGTATGTAGTCCTTTTTCCACCCCAAACAAGGTACCTAGTAATGTGAGAGTTTATTCATACAAATTAGCATTTGATTGTTCGAATAATGAGGCAGAATACGAAGCTTTGATCGCTGGTCTGAAAATACTTAGGAAGTTGAATGCTAAGAGAATTGCAGTCTATGGTGACTCCGAGTTGGTAACTAAGAAAGTGAAGGGTGAGTATCAAGCGAAGCATCCTTGGATGCAGGCTTACCGAAATGTTTTTCTTGATATATTGAAGTTATTTTCAGACTATACTTTGACTTGTATCCCTCGCATTCAGAATGGTATTGCGGATGCTCTTGCTAAGGCAGCTAGTAATTTGAAGATGCTGATGAACTCAATTAATAAGTTTGAAATCCATGTAAAACATCGTCTAACTGTCCTGGATAATCAAAGTTTTTGGCAAGTATTCGAAGATGATGATGAGATTGATGAATTTATGCAGAACAAAGGTAAGTTCAAAGATACTTCAATTGACATGGAATATGATGTTGGTGAGGCTGATGTGCAAATAAATCAGATGGAAGTGTTGAAGCTAAAAGATAATGTCATTCCTAAAGGTTTGATACCTTTAGAAGAGCTCTTTGATCAAGATGACATAGCTAGAAATCCAACCTTGCGGCCAACGGAAAAGGGAGTTGAAGACGTCAACATTCAAACAACTGAGAATCCAAAGATGGTGAATTTGTCTAAAGCATTGCCACCGGAGGTAAAAGCAAAATATGTGAGTTTTTTGTCTTCTTTTGCTGATGTATTTGCCTGGGATTATTCAGATTTAAAGACGTATGATACCAATATAATTCAGCACACCATTCCTATGAAGCCAAATCAAAAGCCTTTCTAGCAGAATTTGAGAAGGATAAATCCGAAGTTGTTGCCCTCAATTGAGAAGGAGGTAAATAGATTATACAAGGCTGGTATCATTGTTCCTATAATATTTTCAGATTGGATATCCAATTTGGTGCTCGTACGCAAAAAGACAGGTGAGATTCGTTTGTGCATTGATTTTCAGAATTTGAACAAGGTTTCTTTGAAAGAAAATTATCCATTGCCCAAAATGGATCACATATTGCAACGAGTAGTTGGAGCATCTCGTATGTCACTACTCGATGGTTATTCTGGGTATAACCAAATTCTGGTCCATGAGGATGATAGAGACAAAACTACGTTCACCACTCCGTGGGGGACTTTCCATTATGCTAAAATTCCTTTCGGTTTAAAGAATGCTGGTGTGACATTTCAGCGTGCAATGGATATGGAATTTTTGAATGAGAAAGATGTTTTCTTAGTTGTGTATCTTGATGATTTGACAGTATTTTCCAATTCTGATGAAGAGCATATTTATCATTTGAAAGTTGTTTTTCAGCGATGTAGAAATTATGGTGTGTCACTCAATCGAAAGAAGAGTTTGTTTGCCATGGATGAGGGCAAACTACTTGGTCACATTATTTCAAAATATGGCATCCGTATTGACCCAACTCGAGTTGAAGAGATTCAGGAAATCGATCTTCCCCAGAATAAGAAGGAGATTCAGTCTTTTAATGGTAAGATGAAATTTTTACGCTGCTTTGTGCCTAACCTTGCTGAACATCTAAGAGAGATTACCGACATGCTTAAGAAGGATAGTGTATTAAAGTGGTTTGAAGAGGCGGTAAAATATTTCAATCTAGTGAAATTGGTTCTTTCTTCAGCTCCTGTTTTGATCAACCCGGATTACACTCAGGATTTTATTTTGTTTTCATTTGATTCGGAGCATACTATGACAACAGTATTAATGCAGAAAAGAGATGGACATGAAAAACCAATTGCTTTTTTTAGCCGTACCATAAGAGATGCAGCCCTGAAATATAACATAATTGAGAAGCAAGCTCTTGCTCTTGTGAAGGCATTAAAATATTTTTGAGTATATATTCTACATTCTCATATTATTTCTTATGTTCCTAATGCTGCTGTGAAGGATTTTTTGGTGCAAACATATTCGAAAGGGAGACGAGGTATATGGATTGCAGCCTTGTTGGAGTATGATGTGGAGATAAATCCCACAAAGCTTATCAAAGGACAAGGGCAAGAAAATTTAATGGCTGAATCAAATTTGCATGCTTTGGACATCAATCTTATCGCTGTTATGTCTGAAGATAATGAGGAAATTCCATCACTTCAGGTATCATAAATTTTTGTGACATCTCCTTCGTATTCAGATATTGTATATGTGCTTCAAAATTTGTCACCACCGCCTGGCATGGCTAGGAAAAAAAGTAGAACTTTGAAATTGAAGGCTGCTAAGTTTTGTGTTTTGAATAATTCACTTTATTGGAAAGATCAAGGTGGTGTTTTGCTGAATTGTTTGGTGGAAGAAGAAGCAAAGCGGGTTATGGAGGATTTTCACAAAGGAGATTGTGGCGGTCACCTGTTTTGGAAAAAAAAAGCCAATAAGATTTTGAGAGTGGGATATTATTGGCCGACATTTTTTGCTGATGTGTATAAGACTGTCAAAAGTTGTCATGAATGTCAGATTTTCGATGGAAGGCAGAAATTGCAGCCTTTTCCGCTTAAGCCCATTGAGGTGAGCGCTTCATTTCAGCAGTGGGGTTTGGATTTCATTGGCAAAATTCATCCCGCTTCTTCAGGACAACATAGATGGATCCTAACAGCAACAGATTATTTCACGAAATGGATTGAAGCAATTCCTACTAGGCAAGCTACGGATTCGGTAATCATTTCTTTCCTTGAGAATAACATTTTGTCTCGCTTTGGTTGCCCGAATAATTTGATCACTCATAACGCAGCAGCTTTCAAATCAAAAAAGATGATTGAGTTTTGTGACAAGTATAAAATCATTTTGGGGCATTCCTATCATCCGCAAGGCAACGGGTTGGCGGAGTCTTCCAACAAATCTTTGGTCAATATCATTAAAAATTTGCTGGAAATAAACAAGAAGAGTTTGAATAAGAAGCTGGTCAATTCACTTTGGGAAGATCAGGTGAGTAAGAAGAAATCCATTGGTATGTCCCCCTTTGAGTTAGTTTATGGAGTTGATACAGCGTTTCCTACCTCTCTCGCGGTTCTGATGGTCAAACTTCTACAGGAAGCTGGCAGTGAAGAAGATCATGTGCAAAGAAGAATAAACCAAATGATCCATTTGCAGCAGACGAGGGAAGAAGTTTTTCAAAACACATTCAAGCTGCAGGAGAGAATCAAGAAAATATATGACAGGAAAGCAAAGGTGGAAAAATTTCAATTGGAGGAAGTTGTGCTGAAATGGGATTCCAGAAATGAGGATAAAGGTAAGCATGGTAAGTTCGAAAATCTCTGGAAAGGACCCTTAAAAATTGTTGCATATCGAGGTTAGAATGCTTTTCTTCTGAAGGAGATGAACGGGGAAGATTGTCCAGGAGGGCCGGTCAATGGTCGGCTGCTCAAGCGGTACCATTTCTAAGATTTTTTCTACTAATTACATTGTCATTGTACATACCATTTATTTCAATTTCATTGCAAGAGTACACTGTGATCTTTTCTTCAGTTTGCGGCCTGAACTGAAGGCTATAATTCTAAAGATGGATTGCAGTTTTAGTTTGAGTTTGTCGAGTCGGTTTTGTTCAGTCATTTCAGTTTCAAAGTTGAGTAATTTTGAGTCAGATTTTCAGTTAATAAATCAGTCAACAGTCTTGAGTTGATTTGTAAAATTGTGGACTCCATAGCCCAATGGATGAAGGCATTGTCTGCTTTCCAAAGATCTGTAGTTCTTGGCACCTCCAAGGAGCTACCATCCCCATTGGAGCCAATGTTAGAGTCGGTCTGTTCATCCCTCTTTGCTGCATTTCATTTTTAGGTGTCTCATTCAGTTCGATCATCTGCATTCCATTAGGAGCATCGTTCTTCTGACGGAAGGGTCCTGTTGCTCATGTCCCTCATGTTTTGTACCTGCTGGCTCAGGTCTGTTCATCGAAGTTCATAAAAATCATTTTACAGTCAATGGCATTCAATGTTTGGTCTTTTGGTGGGCAAAGAGTCACTTCAGTCATTAGGTCTAGGGTTTCATTTCAAATATTTCATTGTCATATTGCTTGATCGTGAATTTTCTTCAAAACTCCGTTCTGAAGAAAATCGTCATTTTTTCCTTTGTAATAAACGCCATTCATATTTTCCAAGTTTTCTCAGTTGTCAAAATATTCAGGCGCAGCCCTGGTCGCCTTTTCCAAAACATATTAGGTCATCCCTGCAAAAAATTGACAAGAGTTTCATCTTTTAAGTCAAAAAGTCAAAGTGGAAACAAAAAATAGAGTTTGTATTAAAAATGTGAAAGTGCCAAAATTGAAACATTACAAAGTGGGTTTGTAAGAAACAAAAATCAAATCCATGACTATATAAGATATTTCCCACATTTATCAATTCATTTTCACTCAAGAAGACATCAGAGAAATCAAGGTTCAATTGTGGAGATGCGAAATCATTTGTTAAATCCGGGCTGTGTGTTGAAGATCAGTGCGCGGCACGTTGGGAGGTAGGCGCGATGCACCAGGAGGTCACAGCGCATAGATCCGACCACTGTAGTGTGTTTTTGAACGCGCGCGACGCATATAATGCGCGCGGCTCACAGAGCCTCCAAGCCGATTTTCACTACTACTTCATCAAAAATCGAATCGACTCAAATATTTTTGCTCCGAGTAAGTCTGATTAACCTTTCCATTGCTATTAGCTGGTGTTTGGTATGGTTGAGAGATTGGTTTTGAAGAATTTGAAAGTTTGGATTTTGAAAATATAAACCCTATATTCATATCAAAATCTGCTCCTTAGGGTTTTAAAATTGGTGGTTTAAAGGTTTGATTTTTGTGCCAAGTATTGCAAATCCCATTCTCCATCTATGGTTCCCTTCTTCATCACTACCATATCATCATACTGTGCCTCCCCTTTTTCCCTATTCCCTTATAAAATCACTCATATCACTTGTTCCTAAAATCCTATTATCCCTATCCATAAACCCTACCATCTCCCATTTCATTTACAAAATTCCTAAATCCCAAACCCTACCTTCCTAAAACACAGTCAAGTGATTGTTTTCACAGTATAAGCTTCACTTGATTGAGACATATTTTTCCCACAGTTCTATACCCACTGTCCCTATTTATCACAGTCCTTTCCTACATGGCAATATTTTGGCAATTGGAGGCAATAAAAATCAAGTCTTCTTTTCTCATTTTCAATAAACCAAATATACACTTGACATACACATTGCAAACACCATGACAGACACTGAATCATCATATGACAAAAATAATGATTCTACCACAGAGCTTCATGCACCGAGAAGGCCTCGTAAAGGAGGTAAACATGTGAGAGAAGAACCCACCTCTTTGACTCAGTTGGAGGCCTACCCACTAGCCATGGCTTGTTTCCGAGAGCAATCATGCTATCAGTATTGTGAGAGGATTTCTCAAATTCAGCATCATCAGGAGTTAGCCCGGTTGTTTGTTTTACATTTGCGAGATGGTCAGGTCACACTCGCTGGTGTAAATTTCACCTTAACACCAGAAACATTTTCTTAGGCAACAGGAATACCGAATGTAGGTGAGGAGTGGAACAAAAGACAACAGGTGGATAGATTTCATTATGAGCCATACATCAGGTTTGGCTATGTGAGGCAGCTCAGTAGGGTATTCCCATTCTGGTTCTTGAAGTAATCTTATGCACCATTGATGAGACTCATTATCAGGTACTTCAGTTGTGAGTGCCGGTTCTCACACCTATATGCATACCACATTAGACTATTGATGCATTTGACAAGAGTAAGGATGATGAAAATTCCATATTTCATGTGCCGAAACATAGAGAGGATGACTACTCTTGTGCAGAAGAAGACTCCTGAGCAGCAACACAACAACATTTATCATTATGCGCTCATCAAGATGATTGTGGTACATCAGCTTGGATTGTAGGGTATTACATGGGAAGATTTCATTTCCCGTCACTTCTTCACAGCCCCTCAGCCTCGTCCAGAGATTGTTCATGATGAAGGTGAGCCTTCACATCAGGTTGAAGGTTCCAAGACAGAGCCTATCATCAGTGTGCCAGTATTTGTTACTTATCAGAGAGGCACGAGAGCATTATTTGCAGCAGCCCGACGAGTACTATCTCCACCCGGGGTGGAAGGGGTCTCGTTGCCATCATCATTAGCACAGTTACAGGTACAAGACAGAGGAAAGAGTCCTATGTAGGAGGAAGGCCCTTCAGGAGGTCATGATACTGATTTCACATTGATTGATCTGGATTTGAGCTCTCCAAGCTCAAAACTGAGAGAGATCATTCAGGAGCAGAAAACTGAGATCAGCACATTGACCGAAAAGTTTCAAAGAGCTCAGTGGATCATTAACTATCTGGAGTAGCAGAATAAGTAGTTGGAGGATCATCAGACACTCATGGAGTTGCAAAACATCCATGAAAACTGGCAAGCTGCCCGAAGAAGCCCATCCGAGATGACACCTATTGAGCGGGAGATTGAGGCCGATAGAGAGACGTGGCTGGAGAGAGTCAACATGCATCTTGAGAAGCTATTGGAGAAGGAAAAAAAAGAGAAGAACATGCTCTGACACATGAAGAACCACTATTGGGCATGCACACATGTTTGCAAAGAAAAAATCAAGATCATGAAAGCGAGGCTAAGGAGGGCACTGATACGTCGTCAAAAACATGATCGGATCCAAATCTTGGCCAAAGCTTCATGGCTAAGCATGGTACTTGATGAGGGACCTTCAGTCCAAATTTCAAGGAATTTGGAGAAAATTTTGTCATTTTTGAATTTTTTGGTCACAAAACAGGTTTTTCTGCCCGACGCATAGCGCCACCTTGCGCGCGCTTACAATTGGGAGATCTTCAGGAGGAAAAATTGGTATTTATGGATTTTTTATGAAAATTTATGCATGCTTAGGAATTTCCTAAGAGTTTCACCAAGTTCTGGGTGGCCTAAAGGGTCAAAAACACCTTGAAAATGGTCTTTCTGCCACTTTTTGGACCCACAGGAAGCAGTGTTAGGAGATTGAACTTTTGGAGGGACACATGGGCACCAAATCCAGAAATTCCACTTGAGTTGGAAAATAGAAAGACAGTTATTTCTAGAAAGCTAGCATGAGCTCAATTTTGACTTCAGGAAGGGCTTCAAAAATAGCTCCAAATTTTTGCTACGCATAGAGATTTTGAGCGCAGCACATAGAGGATTTTGGCCTATTTTTCACTCCACAGCTCGGAATTTCGCCTAGTTTTGGCCAGTTTCAATTTTTCATGTATCTTTGATATACCTTGATGTGATTTCATGTCCATCATGTAATTTTGGCACATTTTTACTTGTTCTAGAAGATTCATTCACCAAAAGGTGAAATGTGAGTGAATGGATCAGTTTCCTAGCATATAGAGGCAAGTTGCTTCATGGCCTATTTTCTAGTTCCTAGTTTAGATATGGTTGAAACAGCTCCTAGAATGATGAGATAGACCCCTAGAGGCATGGGAATGAGTTAGGCTTGTCTATATTATGTATTTTCTCAGACATTTTCAGGGTTGGACATTTGGGATTGCATAGGACTTCATTGTACATTCATTCTGCAATTTTGGCAAAGGAATAGACCAGGGTTTGTAGCCCTCTTTGGGATCCCATTGGCTCTGTGTTTTCATGGTGTTTTTCTCCATGTATTTTTAAGTTCACTAATGTTTATGTGTACCATTTCCATTCTCCTTTCTTTTTAAATTAAGCAAATCAGTGTTAAAGGTACAATTCAGTAGCTTGCTTTGCTCTGACTTTAGTTTTGTTTAATTTTACATGTTTTCATCTGTTTTAGGAGAACTATTGAGACCCTCTTTCCATCCTATCGACGGGAAAATATGTCCGGCCAATAGTAGGGGATCTCCCTGGTAGAAAGTCCCAATTAGACCTTGAACCGTTTGGAGTAGGGATCCCGTCCGGGGTGTGGGTCTGGCTACCACTTAAGATGCCTTCCCTTTGGTCTCAAAAGAACCTGATTGAACCTGCGCACACACACTTATTCACATGATACAGAATAAATGAATGATGCCTTAAACACGAATAAAACACTATGCATTACGAGGCAATAAATAAATCATGTACGCCTAAGGAGATGTCGTTAGCAACACGTCTTTGGGGTACTGCTTGTAAGGTAGTCTCACCACAACAGAAATAGTTCTTTATGGCGAGATGTCCCTTTACTTTCTGAAAGATAAAATGAAATGCTAACAAAATAGTTCATTAAAATTCATTAATAGAGCAAATGGTAAACTGAACATCATCAACACAAACACAGATAGCCATGATGCATAAATGATGCTATAAAGAGGGCAGCTTCATTAATCAAAATATGTTCTGAAACTGTATAAGAAAATACACTTAGTGTTCACGTAGTAAAACACATCATCCAAACAAAGGGGTTTTAACAAGTATCTATATTCACATGCACAAGAGTATAATCTTTCAATACAATGCAATGTAGCTCTTGAGTCTCCAAAAAGGAAAAGCCCCTTTTCTCTTTCCCCGTAGGGAGTTTTATAGTACAAAACTTGCCCTTTGGGCTTCCTGACTTTTCGCCTGCCTGTCTGTTGAGTTGCCTCGCGACCTAGAAGAGGTTGCGACCTGTGACCTGTCTGGTACGTGCGACTTGTGACCTAGATAATAAAGTGCGACCTGCGACTTGCCCGGGTGGTGCAATCTGCGACCTGTTTCTAACCGTCCCCAATGCCTTGTTGTTACCGGGCTACGAATATGGATGCGCAATGGTGAGGTCAGGGGTGTCAATCTCCTGCTCCTTGAGAAAATCTTGCCATGTCTGGTACTCTGCCATTATGGGGGAAATAAGAGGGACCTCCTCTTTCAACCGATGCATTCATTCTAAAGCATTTGGCACTAGGATTTCCCTTTTCTGTGAGATTTGTTTGGAAAGAGAGGGAAGTTTGGTATAAATCCGAACTGGAGTGGCAATAAATTGATCCAAATGTTCTTGAGATGCTGAGGGCTTGGGAGCAGTAGTGGCTTGCTTGATAGGCTGCAGAAATGACTGGATCTCCTGATCCACTTGTTCCCAAGCTTTCTCTTCGTCCAGTGCCCCAAGAGATGGAATGTGGTGCAAAGTGTGCATCGAGTCAATGCCGCTGATCAGGTGGTTGTATGAAGACATTAATTTTTCCATGTCCTTAGATAGTTTTTCCTTAGACTGTATTTCCATACGGAGCTGAACCTTAGCATCCTATGTATGAATCCAATCCCTCTTGGGAAAATTCTCAGGTTTCCGAGGGTATCGCACTGTCCAGTCCATCATTCTGTCTAAGGCCTATGAGGCCTCCCTGAGCTGCTCTTGCTTTTGCCTGGTTTCTGCTCGTGCTCTTACCAGTGGGGTGACTGTTTGTTTGATGGTGAAAATTTCTCCATACACCTGCTTCATGGTTGCTTCTAACACATCACACTCTTTTAAAATGGCTAGTGGGACTTCATTTACCAGGGGAGTCTGGTTTCGGAGTTGTTGAACTTCTGCTCTCAACTTTGATTTCTCCTGTTCTACTCTTTTCTCGCGCTGCTCGCCTGCTTGCAATCTATTTTGTAGAGATACTATTTCTCTACTCATTCTGGTTACATTTTCTTCCATGGCTGCGGGCGAAAGCAGTGCCTGCTGATGCTATCATCATAGGATTAGTCCTAGTATCAAGGACTATGTCTTTACCTGTTGCAACTATGGATTTGACGAAGGGGCTTTGCGCCAGAGATCTTCTTTTCTCTTGCCAGATTTTGAAAGAGAATTGATCGAATGTAAGTCTGGTGAGGTCGAATACTTCCTCTTCTTGCCCCTGGGGGGAACTAACATCGAAGAGCTTGGTACTGCCCAGAGGTATTTCGAGGGGAATCATCTTGATGTCCTCTATCATTTCATCCTTCTTTTCTTCTCTATTCTTTTCCTCTTCTTCCTTTCGCCGGCGTTCAGTTTCTGCCGCTGCTTCTATTTTGGCCTTCCTCTGGCGCTCAGCTGCAGCAGCCTGTTCAGCCTTCTTTTGGCACTCAGCTTCTACTTTGTCCAGCTCTCCCTTGAGTGCTCGTTCTGCTGCGGCTTGTGCCTCCTTTTCCTCTTTTTCTTTCCTGGCCTCCTTGGCCTGCTTCTTCTTCTGTGTTGCCTTCGAACTCTTCTGGCGTTCCTCCTCATCCTTATTTATCCTCTTTTTTCTTTCTTGCTGGGCTTTTGCTTCTGCTTCTTTCTATTGGATAGATGTAGTAAGCCCTGTGCTGGTTCGAGGCTTCTTGGGTAAAGAGGAAGAGGCACCTCCCAACTGACGGCTTCTATCTTCCAGGCTCTGATCATCCGGATCCTCTTGGCCAAAGTCTACCTCCGGAGAAAATTGTCTCCCAGAGTTGTACCAGTTCCTTCTTTCGTCTTCTGCCAGGCACTCAATATGCTGATAGTTCCACTTGAATTTAGCTTTCTTGGAGTTTTCAGGAACTATTCTCTCCGGGTCATATGTTCGGTGTTATAGCGCCCCAAGTTGATAGCTTTTCATCTCTTCTCCCTCCACTGCTACTTCTTTGAAGTCTTTAACTGTGCAGGTGCCGATGGTGAGGGGTAGCGTGGGCCACGGCTTCTTTTTGCCTTTAGACAAGATGCTGGAGAAGCCCTGAGACATTTGAAAGCATACCTCCTGAATGAGCATTTTGTCTGTAACAAAGCGAGGCATAGCATGTGGTGCCCTGAAAGATCCAAAGACTTAGATGAAAGTATATCTGGCAAAACGGAACCAACGTGCCACTTGGCCTAGAGTCTCTCTCGCTCACCAAGACATGCAAGGGGCGTCTTGGCCAAATAGTCTTCTATATAGAGCGGGCATAAATACTTGGGAGATCTGCTTTATATCCTGTTTATACATAGACTCCCAAAACACCCTGATTTGTAGATGAATTGCACGAGTCTGCACGGAATCCCAGTTGTGTGCCCATCCCTCAAAGTGTAACCTTACGTAGACAGCATCCAGTAAGTAAGAGGCCATGTAAAATTCGGAAGGAATTCCATCATTTGGGGCCAATGCCACGGACAATTTTTTCTGCATCGAAGTCATCAATATGTCGGCCCAATTGAAACGGGTGCCATGTGTTGTTACATGCTCCATGTTAGTAGCCCAAGTACCGCTGAAAGTGGAGCAATCAGAGCGCCCGTAAAGTCTGCAAAGCATGGCGGCTACTAATTTATAAACCTTTCTCAGGCTAGCCACCAGATATTCTTGGTCTTTCTTGACTTTAAATTTCTCGGGCTCCTCCCACCATTGTCTAAAAGTATCAACTACAGGAACTGCGTGAGCAATAGCCCATTCTGGTGTGAAGTACTCTTCTGGGTGAGGCAATGAGTAATAAAGGTGGGCATCCGAGCCTACGAGCGTAGCGAAAGCCCTGCCTTCGCTGTCTCGGATCACGAACTTCTTGGGATCCGTTTTCTGTATGATCCAGTTTATAACCTTTGAGCATGTAAATATGGCCGGATGCACCCCTGCGAGATGCAGTTTGGATCTTTTGACTCTTAAATATACTTCTCGGTCTGGGAGATCTTCTGGGAATTCCTCCTCAGGTATGGCGAACTCGTGGTACACTTGGTACCATCGCATACTGTCTTCTTTTGCAAATGTACATAGCGTATCCCTGTATATCAGGGGTGGGGATACCATGTCAAACTCCTCAACTTCTTCCGCCACTTGCTTGTCCTTCTTCCGGGACAGTGGGGGTGCCATGTCACTAGAATCTGATAGAACATGTATGCACTCTATGTCTCCTTGAAGTTCACCTGTCAAATTCATAAAGGAATCCCAAGATAAGAACGACATGATGATATAAAGCCAATTACAGTTTAGCAATGAATTTTAGCTGAGATATGCAAATTTATGTGACTGGTTTTACTGGGTCGCAGGGTGTAAGAATAAGCCCAGGTGCGACCTTGCGACCTTGCAACTTGGTTGCAGGGTCGCTGGGTCGCAAATTTCAAAAAAAGAGGAAAACACGACTTTACGACCTTGCGACCAGGTCGCTGGGTCGCAGATTTCAAAAATAGAGGAAAACACGACTTTGCGACCTCGCGACCAGGTCGCTGGGTCGCAGATCTCGGAAAAAATTGGAAATGCGACCTTGCGACCTTGCGACTAGGTCGTTGGGTCACTGGGTCGCAATTTTCAAAAACCCGATGAGAATGGGACCTTGCGACCTTGCGACTAGGTTGCTGGGTCGCAGGTCGCGCTAGGGCTTGCCGAGGGGTTTTGCACGCGCGCAGTGTGAAGGTTTTTTCCCTCCTACTGAAAAATTATAAGCTAGCTGGGTCCAAGAAGAGTTGAGGGATGGATTTGGGAGCAAGGGACAAGGCCATGAGAGGTTGAACCAGAAGTGTGGTGAGTTTGGGCAGTTGTGATGAAGCAGGGTTAAACAAAACATTCAAAAACTGGAAAAGAAACATCATAGTTCATGCAGAGGGGAATTTAAAGGTCTGGGCAAGCATGAATTTGGCAAGAAATGTCTACAAAGGAAAAAGTAGGAGAGAAATGACAACTTACCCGGGAAAATTGTGCCAGTCGACTTGTCAGAGCCGTTTCTTTCTATTCGCCGATTGTGAGAAATGCGACCTGGCGACCTCCTTTATATAAAAGGTCGCACGTGTGGGCAATTAATGAGGGGTCACTAGGTCGCAATTTTCATGATTTAGGGGATCCGTGGCCCTACGACCTTGCGACCTGGTGACATGAGGTTGCGGGGTCGCAAGGTCGCGAGGTCACAGTTTTCATTAAAATTTGCGATTCGCGACTTCGCGACCTTGCGACCTGGTGACCTGGGGTCGGAGGGTCGCAAGGTCGCAAGCTCACAGTTTTCTTTAAAAGTTAGTCTTTGTGACTCAACGACCTTGCGACCTTGCGACCCTTAGGTCGCGGGGTCGCAAGGTCGCGAGGTCACAATTTTCTGAAAAAAGAATTCTGTGACTTTACGACTTAGCCTTATGGATTTTCACTTGGTTTTTCTCTACTTTCAAGGGGCTCCAAAAAAAAAATTTAAGTGGGATTTTTGGAGGGTGTTGTAGAAGCTACAACAAATTGTGATTCACTGGACAAACTCAGAGTCTCTGCCAATGGTTAGTCTTAGTGGGGGGAGGGAGGGGCCTCTGCTGGCTATTTTCCTTTACCTTATGGTTGATACTGCCTAGCCCTTTGGCACCTTGCTGGTCTGCTCAATCTGATGGCCTGTTCAGGTGCTGTTTAACCAAAATTCATTCCTTCAGGTTTCTGGACTGGAAGGGTTGGAGAAATATAGGCAGCTTCAGGGTCTGGTACGATTATTTTGTCCTCATCGTGTTGCTCCGCTGCCAGTGAACTTTTCGGTCCCAGCGGAGTCACTGCCTAGGAATCGTGAACGTTGCTCCACTGCCAGCGAGCCTGGTCAGTACCTCGGTGGAGTCGTTACATCACCTCTCTTCGCAGGAATCCTTTCTCAATCCTTTACCCTTTATTAGTGTGCTATTGCACTTATTTTGAATGTGCCTGAGGCACTTATTTAGATGTGCTCGTGGCACTTATTTGAGATGGCGATTTAGCCTGGGCGGATGAGGGATCCCGACTTATTTTTCTTGCAGAGAGGTTGTTCCTGGTCTGGTATGAGGACTTTGGTTTTTCCCAGATACCCTGCAGTAGCATAGAGTATCTCTTTTCCCTTCTGGTCTGGTTACCACTACAACTCACTTTCTTTTGCAGACACCCTCTCAGACTGGCGAGGTAAGCTTCTCGCTTGATGACTTGAGCTGGGTCAAATGCTACTTTCCGGCATGGAGAACAAGAAAGCTTTTTCCATATTTGAGTTTATCGGGAAGGCTTTCCATCATCATAGAACCTGTTGCAAGTGTGCCAAATGCGTGGCTCTAACAACTCCTTCCTTAAAATTTTATTTTTCTTTATTTTCTTTATTTATTTATTTATTTTTATTTATTTTTATTTATTTTATTTTTATTTTTATTTTTTAAACAAGTGCGAGAAAAGAAACTATGGTACAAGGATAAGATAGCCCTCTAAGGGCTGCTAAGTGAAATAGTGTTTGAGGTCATGCCCGTTTACCGGGAGGACCTCGACTCGTCCCTCAAGGGTTTGCAATCTAAAAGCGTGGGATCCTAACTTTTCCTTAATTTGGAAAGGGCCTGTCCATAGTGCTTGGAACTTGGAATGCTTCCCCTTTTACTCATGAGCTTTGTCCCACTTTAGGACCAGGTCTCCTACCTCAAAATTTTTATTCCCTACGGATTTTATATCAAACCACCTCTTGATTCGGCTCTGGTGGATGGCGAACTTTTCCCGGGTTTTTTTCCTTTCTTCCTCCAACTTCAGCAAGGTGTCGATTCGAGTCTGCAGGGTAGGGCATGGGGTACCATGACATTCTTGGGACAGCTAAAGGGCAGGGAGAGATAGATGGGGAGGAAGAACAAATTCTTTTCCATACACGAGAAAATATGGAGAGGTGCCTAGGGAGGACTTGGGAGTAATACGGTCAGCCCAAAGTGCATTTTGAAGGGCATTGTGCCAGTTGCGCTGGTGGGACAGCAGGGTCTTTTTAATGATACAGATAATATTATTATTAGTTGAGTCAGCTAATCCATTTCCCTGGGGATAATAATTTGTAGAATGTTTCAGAACAATACCATTTTCCAGTGCAAAATCATATAATTTAAAAGATGAGAAGTAGGTCGCATTATCGAAAACCAAGGAAGTTGGAACGCCAAACCTGGTGAGGATGGAATGCGTGAGGAATTCTATTACCTCCTGATCATTGATTTGGTGTAAAGGTGTTGCTTCGACCCACCATGTGAAATAATCAGTAGCTGTAAGGATATACCGGTGTTGTTTGGAAGAGTGAGGTGTGATTTCTCCAATTACATCCAAACCCCACTGTTGGAAAGGCTCCTCCACTGCTACTGAGAGTAAGGGGGCGGCTGGCCATGCTTCTCGGTTTGCGAAATTCTGGCACTGGATGCATTTCCAAACATATGCATGCGCATCTCTGAAAAGAGTAGGCCAATAGTATCCTACGCGCATTATCTTATGGGCGGTAGTATCTCCCGCAAAATGACCTCCAGCTGGTCCGTCATGCAGTTCGGTCAAGATTTTCTGCGCATCTTCATGTTCCAATCAGTGTAACAGGACCCCATCGTAATGTTTCTTGAACAACTTTTCTTGGATCAGTTGGTGGGATGCAGCTTTGAGTCTTATCACGCGTTTCTACCGGGCAGTTAGAGCAGGGTCCAGGGTGCCTTGGGCCAAATATCTTGAAATGTCGGAATACCAAGAAGGGCTACTTTTTTGAGGCACATGGTCACTCTGGTACATGTCAATTTCTTGTTCCCAACATTCTTCTTCAATTCCACGGGAACTTGCAGCTTCTGCGACCATTTGGCATAAGCCCTATCCTTTAATGGTGTGTTCTGGTTTAAATTCTAAATCGTATTCTTGCAAGCATGCCACCCAGTTGCCTCGCCTCTCGCCTAGCTCCTGCTGCACAAAAAGTGAGTGGACAGTTGGGTGTGGAACAAAAACCGTGACATGATTTTTCAAGATGTAGGGCCTAAAATGCTTGACCGCTTTGTAGACCGCATAGACTTGCTTTTCGATTTCTGGGTAGTTCAACTCAGCTCCCTGTAAACTAGTACTCATGAAATAAATGGGCCGTTCATCGTTGTTGCCATCTTTCTGCGTAAGGACAGCCGCAAGTGAGGAATCTGAAGCAAAATTATATAGGATAAAGCCTTTGCCAAAATCTGGACTTTGGAGGGAAGGGGCTTCAGCTATAGCCTATTTGATTTTATCGAAGGATTCCTTTTCCGACAGGTTCCACTGAAACATCGCATTATTTTTTATCATTCCCTGCAGTGGCCTAACTATCTGGGTGAAATCTGAGATGAATTTACGGACAAAATTTATTTTCCCCAAGAAAGATTGCATTGCTTTCTTGCTGCTCGAGGGAGGAATCTGAGCAATGGCTTTCGCCCGTTCTGGATCAACTACAATGCCTTGCTTGGTTATAATGTGGCCTAGCAATTTCCACTCTGTCACAGTGAAAACACTCTTTTTAGGGTTGAGAAAAATCCTGTACCTTCTGCACCTCTTGAATATTTGCTTGAGGTGGCGTAAATGATCGCCCCTACATTTTTAAAACACAACGACGTCGTCTAAATAGACCACCATGCTCTACCCTATCAAACCACAGAAATATATATCCATGGCTAGTTGGAAGGTTGCCCCCGCATTGATTAATCCAAAGGGCATGCACCTGAAAGCAAAGGTTCCCCATTTGGTCCGGAAGGTAGTTTTCAATTTGTCCGGCTTAGCTACCAGCACCTGGTTATAACCAGAGAAGCCATCCAATAGGGAGAAAATTTCATATCTAGACACAGCTTGCAATATCTGTTCCATGGGTGGCACCGGGTAGTTGTCTTTGTTTGAGGCCCGATTTAGATTATGGAAATCTACGCACAAGCGGATCTCGTCAGAATTCTTTTGTACCGGTACCAAATTTGACACCCATGTGGAGTGACGAAATTTAAAAATAATGCACGCATCCAAGAGTTTCTTAAGTTCTTTCAGAATCATTGGATCCAAAGCTGGATGCACTTTTATGAGTTTTTGTTGGAAGGGCTTAACACCTTCCCTCATGGGTATCACGTGCTGAATGATCTGGGTATCGTACATACGTAGATCTTCATACGTCCAAGCAAATACATCTCGATACTTTCGGAATAATTGGGTGAAGGCCCGTGTCTCCTCATCACTACAGTCTCTGCCGAGGTTAACGAACTTTGGGTTTTCATCTAACCCCAAGTTCACTTGCCGATGGGCCAATATGGAACTTTGCACTTTGGTGTTAGGGGGGCCGCGGAATCGGCTTTGCAGATCGAAGATATTTTCTAATGACACCACCCTCTTGGGCATGGAGTTCTCTTTGCGTTCATCATGTTCTTTCTGCAAAGCATGATCATGTTCCACCTCATCTATCACCGCGTCCTTGAATATTTCAGCATTGAGCATAAAGTCCAAGATCTGCTGATCATCGTCAAAAATGCGTAGATTAGTAATGTTATCTGGCATAGAGGGTCTATATAAAACTTCAATAGAAAAATCGTCCCTCAAAGGGGTAAATCTAGCAGCAGCATTAGCCAAAGTATCAGCTGCTGCATTGTGCATTCTAAGAACAGATTTAATTCCAAATGCATCAAAAGCAGAAATCAATCGCCATACCTCTTGTTGATACATCTTTAAATGTGGAGACAAACAATGAATAGTGTTGCGTACCTTCCGAGTGATAATCTCAAAGTCTTCGATGACTTGTAAGCATTTTACCTTTAAATCCAGTGCCTTCTTCAGTATGAGGATTAAAGCCTCGTATTTAGCAGTGTTGTTGGTGCACTGGAACTCTAGCCGACATGAGATTAAGAATTTGTTCTTCTAAGGGTCGAGCAAGATGCAGCCCGCACCAGCTCCATCATGGGTCTTGGAACCATCATAGTACAAGTTCCACGTGTTATTTTCCGGTTCCTTTGGGGTAGTAGGCTGTGCAGGGATTTCGGCTTGGTGTGGCACAGGGGTGGCTTGCTCCTCTGTGACAAATGCCAGTTCAGATTGGACCTCGGGGCCTACCGAAGACTGAGGGGATTGGTAACATCCGAATATGGCCTCCAGAAAACACATGCCAAGCTCCTCCTAGGCAAAGCTGATGGGTTCATTCGAGGCATCCAAATCAGTCACGGTGTGTTTCATATATGGTTCACTTTCGACCTTGATTTGGTTGTTTCGCCCCTTGAAAGGGAGCCATAAGTGCGACCAGTTGGTGGCGAAATAGCCTTGTAACTTGCTGGACCAGTCTTTGCTAAGCAATAGACCATATGCTTCAGGAATGTCCACAACCACAATATCAATGCATTGATGGACCCTAGAATCTAACGACTAGCGGATGATGACATTATTCAACTCTCCTACGGTTGGCACCTGTGACCTATCGAGTTGTATGATTTTTGCGTCAGTTTTCTCTGGGCGAATGTTCAGCTTCTTACAGACAGATAAAGGCATGAAATTTGTAGAAGCACCGGAGTCGACTAGACAGTTGTGAACGTTAAAGTTAAAAATCTCGAAGGACAAAAGGAAAGGAGGGGTGGTTCCTCTTGAGTTCATATTGATGGCGTTTACTATAGACTGTACATCTCGACCGGCTTGCGCAGACATGTTGCTCAAAGTTTTCGTAGCTGAAGTATTTACGAAAGCCTTTAGAATGAGTTCTCTTTGGTTAGTAATGCGGGCAAGCTCGTAGAGAGAGATATTTGCTCTTGTTTTTTTCATATCCTCAACAATGTTATAGCTAGAATATGGTTGAGGGCTAGGCTCGTTAGGGGTTTTTTGGGATTCTTTCTGGAACTTGCCCTTCTAACTTGTTCGGGTAATGTTGTTAGTGAGCTTCTCCGGAGCAGATTGTTTTCCGTTCCCTGGGGGCAAAATTTTCCTTAGGAAAGCCCTTTTCTTGTCCTCATAAGATTGCTCGGGCATAGGTCCTTTGCTTCTTAGACTATAATTCCATACGGGCTGGTCTTTGCGATTGTCTGCCATGTTGATATCAATGGAGGTAAGGCTATTTCCTCCTCAGATTATGTCAAAAGCAAGGATAGAGGACCCTGGTTCTTTGTTCGAGGGCAGATCCTCATCGTGATTGGAAACATCATCCTTTGTCACATCCCCTGGGGTTTGGTCATCTAAAAGCTGATTAACTACTACTGTCATGCTGCCAATCCATTGAGGGCACGTTTTTTTATAGTGGGCAGCTTGGTGGAAAGAACAGAAGTTAGATTTCCCTATTTCTTCCACATTGAGAGCAATATTCGGGTTAGACGGAGGTTTGTTAGTGTTGGGATTGCTTTTTCTGAAAAAGGGTTTGGGTGGTTTAGTGCTAGTTTTGGATTCTATGCCCTTTCTCCTTAGGTCAGAGACTTCATTAGTTAATATCTTGAGGGTTTTGGTCATGCTTTCGAAATCAAACGCATCTTTATCCCTGTCTGTAGTCTTAGGAGTGGAGGACTGACCCTTTTTCATGATGGGCTTGTGATCATCTCTCCCTTCGTGATCGATGGCTCCTATCGAAAGAATGTCTTTCTCCACAGCAAGAGCAGCCACATACTTAGCCGTAAGGGTAGCATGGGCTTCATGTTTGACGAAAATGGCGATGTCCCTAGGGAGATCCTTGGTATAGTAGTCAATGGTGATTGAGTCATCCAACGCCAGGTTTGGGGAAAATTTCTGCAGTATAGTGGCGAAGCGCTGGTTGAAATCCTTAACCTTCTCCTTTTTATGACACTTGATGTTGCTCAATTCCATGAGGAGCATGGAAGGAGTTTTATCTTCTGAAAACTTCTGCAGGAACACGTGACGAAATTGATCCCATGAAGTAATAGAGGCACTAGGAAGGGAGCGGTACCATGTGGCTGCTTTGTTTTCAAGTGTGTGGGGAAACAGTCGACATGCGACGTCATCGGACTGAACTCTCATGATTTGGAGAGACAAATAGAAGCTACTTATATGATCTTCCGCTAAGGTTCCTTTCTCAGGGTCAAACTTGGGGAGGTGTTTCTCCGGATGCCTAGGCAGATCGTGGAGTGGGCCCAAAAGATTTAATGGGGACTGAGCCATCCAGGCTAGTGGTTGCACTCTCCTAGCCCGCTGGTGGTGCCTAAAATCAGGCTCAGATTCACCTCCCGAAGTTGAGACCGATTCTTCTGACTCATGGTGAGAGTGTTCGTCTTGATGTCTCTCATGGTAAAGAAAGTCTCTAAGATATCCCAAGTTGTGGACAGGAGGCCTAATTTGGTTTGGGTGACGGTTGTGGGCTTGGTTTCCTTGGCCTTAGCCTCTATCTCCTCTACCTCCAGCCCCACAACCTCTATCTCCTTCACCTTCATTTCTGCGAGCTCTATTCCTTTTGCCTTCATTTTTGCGAGCTCTATTTCCCCCGCCTTCATTTCCTCGGCCTCTGTCTTCTCCACCCTCCCCAGATGGGGGGTGTGCCTGGTTGTTGTTTTTTCGGGTCTGGTTACGCTGGGAGTCAGGGAAAGGTTCGGTGTCACCAAATTCCTCGCCCTCTTGGAGAATCGGGTCGTTTTCCTCAACAGCAGTGCCAAGGTCTTCTAGCATGAGATTCATGAGCTAGGGTATGGTATTCACCAGGGAACCATTACGAGTGATTTTCTCGGCAGGGGTCCTAGTGTGGGCTAGGAATTCCATGATTGGGGTAAATCGTAAGTCTCTAATAAGATTGTGGGCAGCTGGGCGCAAGGCTCTCAACTGCGCTCTTGTGATTTCGTAATATCGAGTCTCCCCCCTGGGATATCTTCCAGAGGAGGAGGGATAGGTTCATCATTTATGACCTCCCCGTGGGGAGTTTGTGATGGAAAGTTGGTTGTATGCTGGGAGGCTTCCATTTAGCCCTCCTTCTAGCGCCAATTCTGTTGACGGGAAAATATGCCTGGCCAACAGTAGGGGATCTCCCCGGTAGAAAGTCCCAATTAGACCTTGAACCGTTTGGAGTAAGGATCTCGTCCGGGGTGTGGGTCTGGCTACCGCTTAAGACGCCTTCCCTTCGGTCTTAAAAGAACCTGATTGAACCTGCAGACACACACTTATTCACATGATACAGAATACATGACTGATGGATTAAACACGAATAAAACACTATGCGTAGCGAGGCAATAAATAAATCATGTACGCCTAAGGAGATTTTGTTAGCAACACATCTTTGAGGTACTGCTTGTAAGGTAGTCTGACCACAACAGAAATAGTTCTTTATGGCGAGATGTCCCTTTACTTTCTGAAAGATAAAATGAAATGCTAACAAAATAGTTCATTAACATTCATTAATAGAGCAAATGGTAAACTGAACATCATCAACACAAAAACAGATAGCCATGATGCATAAATGATGCTATAAAGAGGGCAGCTTCATTAATCAAAAGATGTTCTGAAACTATATAAGAAAATACACTTAGTGTTCACGCAGTAAAACACATCATCCAAACAAAGGGGTTTTAACAAGTATCTATATTCACATGCACAAGAGTATAATCTTTCAATACAATGCAATGTAGCTCTTGAGTCTCAAAAAAGAAGAAGCCCCTTTTCTCTTTCCCCGTAGGGAGTTTTATAGTACAAAACTTGCCCTTTGGGCTTCCCGAATTTTCGCCTGCCTGTCTGTTGAGTTGCCTCACGACCTAGAAGAGGTTGCGACCTGCGACCTGTTTGGTACGTGTGAATTGCAACCTGGATAGGAAGTGCGACCTACGACTTGCCCGGGCTATGCAATCTGCGACCTGTTTCTAACCGTCCCCAATGCCTTGTTGCTACCGAGCTACAAAGATGGACACGCAATGGTGAGGTCAGGGGTGTCAATCTGCTGCTCCTTGAGAAAATCTTGCCATGTCTGGTACTCTGCCGTTATGGGGGAAACAAGAGGGACCTCCTCTTTCAACCGATGCATGCATTCTAAAGCATTTGGCACTAGGGTTTCCCTTTTCTGTGAGATCTGGTTGGAAAGAGAGGCAAGTTTGGTATAAATCCGAACTGGAGTGGCAATAAATTGATCCAGATGTTCTTGAGATGCCGAGGGCTCGGGAGCAACAACGAATTTCTTGATAGGCTGCAGAAATGATTGGATCTTCTGATCCACTTGTTCCCAGACTTTCTCTTTGTCCAGTGCCCCAAGCGACGGAATGTGGTGCAAAGTGTGCATCGAGTCGATGCCATTGATCAGGTGGTTGTATGAAGACATTACTTTGTCTAGGTCCTTAGATAGTTTGTCCTTAGACTGTATTGCCATATGGAGCTGAACCTTAGCATCCTGTGTATGAATCCAATCCCTCTTGGGAAAATTCTCAGGTGCTGGAGGGTATCGCACTATCCAGTCCATCATTCTGTCTAAGGCCTATGAGGCCTCCCTGAGCTTCTCTTGCTTTTGCCTTGTTTCTGCTCATGCTCTTACTAGTGGGGCGACTGTTTGTTTGATGGTGAAAATTTCTCCATACACCTGCTTCATGGTTGCTTCTAACACATCACACTCTTTTAAAATGGCTAGTGGGACTTCATTTACCGGGGGATTCTGGTTTCGGAGTTGTTGAACTTCTGCTCTGAACTTTGATTTCTCCTGTTCTGCTCTTTTCTCGCGCTGCTCGGCTTCTTGTAGTATATTTTGCAGAGAGAATATTTCTCTACTCATTCTGGTTACGTTTTCTTCCGTGGCTGCGGTGAAAGTAGTGCCTGCCGATGCTATCATCACAGGATTAGTCCTGGTATCAAGGACTATGTCTTTACCTGTTGCAACTGTGGATTTGGCGGAGGGGTTTTGCGCTAGAGATATTCTTTTCTCTTTCCGGATTTTGAAAGAGAATTGATCGAATGTAAGTCTGGTGAGGTCGAATACTTCCTCTTCTTGCCCCTGAGGGGAACTAACATCAGAGAGCTTGGTACTACCCAGAGGTATTTTGAGGGGAGTCATCTCGATGTCTTCTATCATTTCATCCTCCTTTTCTTCTCTATTATTTTCCTCTTCTTCCTTTCACCAGCGTTCAGTTTCTACCGCTGCTTCTATTTCGGCCTTCCTCTGGCGCTCAGCTGCAGCAGCCTATTTGGCCTTCTTTTGGCACTCAACTTCTGCTTTGTCCAGCTCTGCTTTGAGTGCCCATTCTGCTGTGGCCTATGCCTCCTTTTTCTCTTTTTCTTTCCTGGCCTCCTTGGCCTGCTTCTTCTTCTGTGTTGCCTTCGAACTCTTCTGGCATTCCTCCTCATCCTCCTTTATCTTCTTTTCTCTTTCTTACTAGGATTTTTCTTCTGCTTCTTTTTGTTGGATAGATGTAGTAAGCCCTGTGCTGGTTCGAGGCTTCTTGGGTAAAGAGGAAGAGGCACCTCCCAACTGACGGCTTCTGTCTTCTAGGCTCTGATCATCCGGATCCTCTTGGCCAAAGTCTACCTCCGGAGCAAATTGTCTCTGAGCATTGTACCAGTTCCTTATTTCGTCTTTTGCCGGGCACTCAATATGCTAATAGTTCCACTTGAATTTAGCTTTCTTGCAGTGTTCAAGAACTATTCTCTCCGGGTCATATGTTCGGTGTTCTAATGCCCCAAGTTGATAGCTTTTCATCTCTTCTCCCTCCGCTGCTACTTCTTTGAAGTCTTTAACTGTGCACGCGCTGATGGTGAGGGGTAGTGTGGGCCACAGCTTCTTTTTTCCTTTAGACAGGATGCTGGAGAAGCCCTGAGACATTTGAAAGCATATCTCCTGAATGAGCATTTTGTCTGTAACAAAGCGAGGCATAGCATGTGGTGCCCTGAAAGATCCAAAGACTTGGATGAAAGTATATCCAGCGAAACGGAACCAATGTGCCACTTGGCCTAGAGTCTCTCTGGCTCGCCAAGACATGCAAGGGGCGTCTTGGCCAAATAGTATTCTATATAGAGCAGGGATAAATACTTGGGAGATCTGCTCTATATCCTGTTTATACCTAGACTCCCAAAACACCCTGATTTGCAGATGAATTGCCTGAGTCTGCACGGAATCCCAGTTGTGTGCCCATCCCTCAAAGTGTAACCTTGCGTAGACAGCATCCAGTAAGTAAGAGGCCATGTAAAATTCGGAAGGAATTCCATCATCTGGGGCCAATGCCGTGGAAAATTTTGTCTACATTGAAGTCATCAATATGTTGGCCTAGTTGAAACGGGTGCCATGTGCCGTTACATGCTCCATGATAGTAGCCCAAGTACTGCTGAAAGTGGAGCAATCAGAGTGCCCATAAAGTCTGCAAAGAATGGCGGCTACTAATTTATAAACCTTTCTCAGGCTAGCCACCGGATATTCTTGGTCTTTCTTGACTTTAAATTTCTCGGGGTCCTCCCACCATTGTCTAATAGTATCAACTACAGGAACTGCATGAGCAATAGCCCATTCTGGTGTGAAGTACTCTTCTGGGCGAGGCAACGAGTAATAAAGGTGGGCATCCAAGCCTACGAGCATAGCGAAAGCCCTGCCTTCGCTGTCTCGGATCACGAACTTCTTGGGATCCGTTTTCTGTATGATCCAGTATATAACCTCTGGGCATGGAAATATGGCCGGATGCACCCCTGCGAGATGAAGTTTGGATCTTTTGACTCTTAAATATACTTCTCGGTCTGGGAGATCTTCTAGGAATTCCTCCTCAGGTATGGCGAACTCATGGTACACTTGGTACCATCGCATACTGTCTTCTTTTGCAAATGTACATAGTGTATCCCTGTATATCGGGGGTGGGGATACCATGTCAAAATCCTCAACTTCTTTTGCCACTTGCTTGTCCTTCTTCCAGCACAGCGGGGGTGCCATGTCGCTAGAATCTGATAGAACAGGTATGCACTCTATGTCTCCTTGAAGTTCACCTGTCAAATTCATAAAGGAATCCCAATATAAGAACGACATGATGATATAAAGCCAATTACAGTTTAGCAGTAAATTTTAGCTGAGATATGAAAAGTTGTGTGACTTGTTTTACTGGGTCGCAGGGTGTAAGAATAAGCCCAGGTGTGACCTTGCGAACTTTCGACTTGGTCGCAGGGTCCCTGGGTTGCAAATTTCAAAAATAGAGGAAAACGGGACTTTACGACCTCGCGACCAGGTCGCTGGGTCGCAGATTTCAAAAACAGAGGAAAACGCGACTTTGCGACCTCACGACCAGGTCGCTGGGTCGCTGGGTCGCAGATCTTGGAAAAAATTGGAAATGTGACCTTGCGACCTTGCGACTAGGTCGCTGGGTCATTGGGTCACAATTTTCAAAAATCCGAGGAGAATGCGACCTTGCGACCTTGCGACTAGGTCGCTGGGTCGCAGGTCGCGCTAGGGCTTGCTAAGGGGTTTTGCGCGCGTGCGGCGTGAAGGTTTCCTCCCTCCTACTAAAAAATTATAAGCTAGTTGTGTCCAGGGAGAGTTGAGGGATGGCTTTGGGAGTAAGGGAGAAGGCCATGAGAGGTTGAACCAGAAGTGTGGTGAGTTTGGGCAGTTGTGATGAAGCAGTGTTAAACAAAACATTCAAAAACTAGAAAAGAAACATCATAGTTCATGCAGAGGGGAATTTAAAGGTCTGGGCAAGCATGAATTTGGCAAGAAATTTCTACAAAGGAAAAAGTAGGAGAGAAGCGGCAACTTACCCAGGAAAATCGCGCCAGTCGACCTGTCAGAGCCGTTTCTTTCTATTCGCCGATTGTGAGAAATGCGACCTGGCGACCTCCTTTATATAAAAGGTCGCACGTGCTAGCAATTAATGCGGGGTCGCTAGGTCGCAATTTTCGCGATTTAGAGGATCCGCGGCCCTGCGACCTTGCGACCTGGCGACATGAGGTCGCGGGGTCGCAAGGTCGCGAGGTCGCAGTTTTCATTAAAATTTGCGATTTGCAACTTCGCGACCTTGCGACCTGGTGACCTGGGGTCGCGAAGTCGCAAGGTTGTGAGGTCACACTTTTCTTTAAAAGTTGGTCTTTGCGACTCAGCGACCTTGTGACCTTGCGACCCTTAGGTTGCGGGGTCGCAATTTTCTAAAAAAACGAATTCTGCGACTTTGCAACTTAGCCTTATGGATTTTCACTTGGTTTTTCTCTACTTTCAAGGGGCTCCAAAAAAAAATTTTAAGTGGGATTTTTGGAGGGTGTTGTAGAAGCTACAACACATCCTGAACTCCCCACCAGTCTGATCCATCCATCCAATCAATCAAAAGCGTCAAAACTCTTGTCTTCCCTGCTCCAATCAGAACTCTGTAAAAACTAGGCCTTATCCCTACACCCAAAACTTCCTTTCCCTTGATCCAACATAAAACTACCAAAACAAAATAAAAATCTTTTACTTATATACCTAGCTTAAAATTAGCTTTTATTTCAGTCATCTCAAGCCCTATTGATTACTTTTCGCTGAGATTGACCCAGAGAGAGCCCTCTCCTGTTCTGGTAGGGATAGCTACCAGACTGAGCGTGGTTTGATGTTACCCTGAACTCTGCCTTCTTTCAGCCTAAGGTAGATCTAGGCAATAACAACCCAGAATCTAGAATAACGTTTAGTACAACTAGAGTTCATCAACCAAATCCAACGGTAGTCACTGCAACACAACGAGGCTCACAAGAAATAGGTAAAAGCATCATTTGACTGCAACATCCACCCTTGTTCGTTCAATGAGGGAGAGCTAGTCCTCCACTACGATGTCACAAAAGAAGCCCTAGGGCCAGGAAAGTTTGAAACTTTGTAGAAAGGACCCTACATCATAAGACATTTCCTCCTCAAGGGTTATACATATTGACTGAGCCAGATGGAACATGCCTCAACAACCCCAACAATGGCCTTTACCTCAAGAAATCTTAGCCATAAGGGCCAAAAAGGCCCACCCATAAAGTCAGCGTACACAGACCCAAAATTTTAAAAGACTTGTCAAAAAATATGCTCTAGTGTCATAATGGATTATCAACCCAACCATTACATTGGATTTGTTGATGGAGCATCACGATCATCTCAAAGTTTAGCAGAAGCTGCCTGGTTCATCTACCATCCCGACCGATCACCAGTCTGTTAGTCATCAAAAATTTTTGATCTTATCGAAAGATGACTAAGTTGAAAATATCAGATTTCTAGAAACAATATTTGCAGAAACATTATGAGTTCTAGAAATCTCACGGCCTTCATTATCCTAAGTCTATCAATTCACTGAAAATATTCACTCAAAGCCTCCAAGTTATCCTGTCATCTTAGAAAATAACTAATTTCAGGCTATTTCCACCATTTCAACTCCATTTCATTCCTCCATTTTATTTTTTTACCCCTATTTTTCTATCATACCTTTTCGCTCTATAAAACTCATTTTCCCTAAAAATCCTCTAAACCTTATAGAACCCTTTTATTTGGTTTTTTTTTTTTTTCTAGCCTATCGCTAACCTATAAAAGCTTAAAAACCCTCTTTTTGTCTTATTGTCTGCCTATTTAAGAAATTAGGCCTTAAGCCCTTCTTGGGCTTAAGCCTTCTGCTCTCCTTCCCCATATGACTATGAACTGCGACCACTCGTTGTCCTTAAACCTTTTCATCACCCTAGCCTTGGTTCCATCTGACTTCCGTGAGACCAAGTTTTTCTGCCACTTTTTTTAGCGCCTTTCCCATTTGAAATCATCCCCGCCCCTTAAATATTTTTATACCCTGAAACCTTTGTATAAAGACCCAGCCTCCAGAAAAAAAATTAAAACTAGGCCCTCTCTTCTCCTTTCTCCTTACGCCGCTCCATAATCTTTCTCCGAGAAAGATCCACCGTTGATCTACCAAGATCCAACGACCGACGCATCTCCAACCTTAACCGCTGTCCCATCCCTCATTCCCACAAAACCATGCATATGTCCCCGCGCTTATAACTTCAGTCCCCTCCATTTCTCAGCCCCCTCCATTTCTTTCCCCTCTTAAGAAAATCTCAATCGTTGGTCCTTCAAATCCAACGGTTGTGACACTCCTGTGACCTTCCTCCCCCTCAACCTTTCTACCTACCAATAAAACAAATGATGTTAGCATCGACCCCACCATCCATTACCATCACCCACCAAGCACTTCTTCCCTTCGGGCTCTTTCTCCACCATCGATCTGGTTTCCCCAGATCTGATGGTCCATAATAAAAGTCATGCACGATCCACCACAAGGGTTTAATGACCATTTTCAACGCGAATAAAGTGGTTTTCCAAGAGACATGTGTCATCACCTGTATGGAATCACATTCGATTCACTCGAAACTGCTAACCTCTCAACCTTCGCGTGAAAACCGCTCAGTTTTGCTACCAAAACCACCCTTCCTCATTTTGCACCAGAATTCAAAAATTCCATCCTTCCGTCTGGTTTCATCTGTGGAACCCTTCTTTTTTCACATCTCCTCTCCTCTATGCATCGCTCCATCGCCTCCTCAATCCCCTGAACCATTTTTTAGCCAAACACGTAGGTTTTATAAAATGTTTTTGTTTATTTTGAAGGTTTAATGGTGGCCCCTAAGTTAGAGGGCCATCCCACAGTTAATTTTTCAGTAACAGGCCTTGGATGATGATCCAAAAAGGCCTATAAATGAAGAAAAAAGGGAATCAAGGGTTTAATATAAAGGTTGGGATGATTAATCATGATCATATGTTCAATCAATAAGCCCTCCAGTGCAGCAAAAGGAGCCCCTGCACATAGCAAACATGGACAGAGAAAATTAATGAAGTTTAGGAACCAAAAGAGGTAGACAGAAGATTAAAAGCTTAATTGGCAGATTAAAGAAGAAAACACAGTTAAAGACAGATGACTCAAAGGTTTGAAAAATTCCAAAAGTGTTAAAAGACAACATAATGAATTATGAAGGCCAAGAGTAGAATTAAGTCTTAAAGCATAGTTTAAATGATTAAGTTAAGGAAAGTTAGACTAAAAAGCCTCGAATGCATCAACAATGAGCAATTAATTCTTCAGAATATCTAACTGACACTTTTGACCCATTCTTTGCCTACAAAGACAAACAAACAGTTATTACAATAAAGAAAATATTTAAAAGCTGTCAGGACAGTTATTGTAAAGATAAGGTAAAGCCTTAAAAGTCAATCTTTCACCTTTTTCCTCCTTAGATAGTTAAGACAGAGTTATTAACAGAGAAGTAGTTGCACACATGTTCCTACCTTAGGCCTTGCATGGTTTTCAAGGCCGAGAACATATTGACTCTATCATTAATAACATTTTAAACCCTAGAAGAGTTCCACCTCCTCATTTAAAACATAAATACTTCTTTTGAACTCATTATAAAAGGGTGGGCATTTTGATGACTTTTTGAGGTAATACATAGTCCTACTGAAGTCGAAAGAAAATTGATGTTCTGGAACCTGTTGATGTGTTGACCTGTTTGTTGATGGATAAAGCTCTGTCATTGGATCCCTGAGCTTGGATATTGGTGAATTATTCTAATCTGTTAATGTTTTTCCTATTTTCCATTCTGTTTCATCATTTCTTACTACAGTAGAGTAAAAATTTTAGGCTAATAAATGTCTCCTAGAAGCACCTTAGAGTTGTTTACTCTCCACTGTTTTATGTTTTCTTCTCCTGAGGCATTCTAGAGAATTCTTAATTTCTCTCTTGAACCCTTATGCTTGTTTATTTTAGAAATAGTTTAAACAATTGGTCTCAAGAATCATTTATGGTTTTCCCTGCTTACTTGCTGCCTCTTGAAAACTGTTTCTAAAGTCTCCCTTTAAAGTACCATTGTTTACAGTCTTCCAAAGAGGTCTGTTTTGATCATACCCTTTGTTCTTTCTTAGATAATTGTTTTGAATATCTTTATAGTTGTAATCGAAGATATCTAGGAGTTACCTCTTCTATGAATGCAGTTATTTGTGAATATTGAATGTTTTCTTATCCTTGAAAGTGAAATATTTGGATCAAATAGAGAGTTCCTCGACTCCTAGATTTCATTGGAAAAGTTTTTCTTGAAATTGTTATTTGTTGAAGTGTGGTTTCTAGAATTTATGGTTAGACCTATCTATGGAATGCCTCTTCATGTTCAAATGATGTTTTAAGTCCCTTCTTTGAGAATTACATATAATTAAGGATTATTAATTGCCCTTAGTTATAATTTTCATTCTAAACCTTTGATCTCCATTTCATTTCACTTGAAAAGCCTTTTAGATCCACTGGCCAAGTTAGATTTTCCCTTTGATATCCCTGATTCATCTACAAAATTATTATAGCTCCCACTTGACTCCAATGCCCAATGACTTAGAGATTCCCCTTTTCTATATATGCTTCCTAGATCATCATGTCCCACCAAACAATCAAACAAACTCATGCTTAATAATTAGCCTAAAATCAACCTTTTACAAGCAAACAAGTCATATCTTTGCAAACAATTGAGAGATCCCTCTATGAGACTAGGAAGGCTAGGTCCTAGAGCTCTGAATACTAGTTTTGATGTTTCCTTATCACTTGGTATGCCTATTTTCCAAATCACAGGACCCCAACATAATGGCGATCACAGTGGGACATTTTTGAGTAAAAGTCCTTAAACAAGACACTCAGTATTCATCCAAGTGAGCTATAAATTTCTTCAAGCACTATCAGCATAATGGTAGTTATTATAGGACCTGTCTTAATTAGTGGAAATCTAACTAACCCTTACGATTCTAAGAGACCCTTATCAAACCTTGAAGAAATCAGCTGATAAGCCATAGAGTAGACTCTGCTTGTTTTACCACCTTAGCTAAGTAATGAAATCAAGTATAGGACACTCTTGGAAACCATAGAACCACATAAAAACTCAGAAAACCCCAAAAAAATTTCAAATTGGTTTCTTAATAAACATTGGTGGTGGACCATAGAATATTTTACCTCGAAAAGAGCTAAACATTTCCACCCGGCGACTCCGCTGGCATCCAGTAGGCCTATTATTTCATTAGTTCTTATAAAATCCCCTGGAATGCATTAAGAAATCCAAATCATGCTGATGGTGGAAAAAAAGTTCAAAATCTTCCACCTGGTGACTCCACAACCTTCAAAAGACCTAACGACTCCACTCGTAGAAGACTCTGAACTGGTTGAAAAGATACAGTGACCTGATTGACTGAACAAAAATGGATCCAAGTATAGACTTAGAAACTAAACTAGACACATTATTAGATATAATTGGTAAAATGATGTACAGACTTGATAAGAGACTGGAGAGGCGTGAAGTTGAGATTAATGTTGTTTATTTAAAAAAAAATATACCTCTTCCTTGTCAAAAACAAAACCAACCTCTACAAAACAAAAGAAACATCCAGGATATATATGATGAGCAAGATTTCGAGGAAGAGAATGAAGAATATTTTCAAAAAGGTACTAGTTACCTACCTATACATTGTGTTACACAGATGAGAGAACATTACAAACAAGCTGAAAATACAGAAAGTGAGCAATGCTTTGAGGAAACAGTTAGCCATCCTAAGATCGCAAAAAATGAAATAGGAGAAGAGGTAACACATCTAGATTCTCTGCCTTTATGTTATAACTCATTTCAGTTGATAAGAGGAGAATGGCATCCTGATGATCTATTAGAAACAACTCATGAATCTCATGAACAAATTGGCCATCACAAAAATCATGAAAAGTTGTTTGAGAGTGAAATTAATCAGGACATAGAATAAAATCCTCAATATCCCCTTGAAAGCACAAGTAATGATCCACCATATCTTCTAGGGGAGGTTCAAGAACACATCCAACCTCAAAATCAGCCTACATAATAGAAAGAGAACTGTTGTACTTCTGTTCCAAGAAAGAGAGAAGTTCTTCCTCTTTTAACATAAGAAGAAATCAATCAAATATTAAACAAGCAGCCAACCTCTAAGAATTCAAAAGAGCCAAAACCTTATATTCATTCCCTTGCTAATACTTGTTTCCATAAATCAGAAAGTGAACTCATAGATCAATTTAAAGAAAGACAAATTGATAATCCAATATGCTTAATTGGTGAGATTGTTTATACTAATGGTTCTCTAAATACTGATAAATATGATGATGATGATGAGATCCAAATAGAAACTAATCATGCAGGGAAACCAACAGTGGATTGGTGTCATGAATTTAATTATCATCAGCTTGAAAGAAGCAATAAAACAATGCATCCCATTATAAATAGCTTTCACATAATTGGGAATCATCAATCTATCAGTTGTGATGTTGAGGTTGAAAAGAATGAGGAACTTCTTGAGCAAGTTGAAGATAAAGAGCCTTCTCCTGAAAAGGTTGAGGTAATAAAACATATCCTTGCTCAAGAACATAGTGATATTTTCACAGAGTTCAGTCCACTCAATCAGAACATACCAGGACTACCAGAGGAAAAAATTGCAATATATGATGAGTCCTCCAGTTCAGATAATAATGAAGATGAGGAATATTTTCTTTCTCAAAAGAATCTTAATCTTGATCCAGTGGAGGAAAAGGTAATCCTGTTGAAAACTATCTTTCAAAAACTCATAACCAGGTATTATTTCAATATCCTTTGCTAAATTCTTGAAGACATTTGAAGAGGGAGTAAAAGTTGTTAGGAGTAGTTTATTGCCAAATGCAATAAATTTTTTTAGCACTGCTGCTAAGAAACAATTGAGGTGGGAGTGGCCCTTTGGTTTATCTAGTATGCTCAAGGAGATGAGCAAAGACCAATCATGGAATCATCTTATTGATTGGATGTATTGGAAAAGAGAATTTACCAGCTAAATATGCAACTTCCAAGTTAGATTAGGTTAGATAGGAATGTAAATAAGCTCACCCTTTTAGCATTTAGTTAAGTTTTTTAATTATTTTCAAAGAAAAATGAAAAATACAAAAAAAATAAAAGAAAAGAAAAGGAAAAGAGGGCAGATTCAAAAGAGGTACAACCCCATACCCAAAAAGAGAATTTCTAAAAGTGTGCAAGCCTAAATGCCACTACTTGAAAAGAAACTATTATTTAGTCATATAGCCTAATCATGACTAAGTAAATTTCAATTTTTTCCTGATAGATCATTGAAAACAGATTTTCCAAACAGTGTAATCTTGGCTTATCAGAGAAATAATTAGGATAGAAAATAAATGGTTCTAACAAAGTCTAAATTTGAACCAAGAAAAGAAAAGAGAAATGGCTCCAAAAAGATCAAAATCTCAGCCAAACAAAGAAGGAAGGATGCTTACAAAATTTAAGATCTTAAGCCTTCAAAGTTTTGTTTTACATTTTCTGCAAATAAAGTCTATGTGTAGCTTGTACATACAACCATAGCCACCATAGCAAATCAGACAGTCTAATCCCGATTTGACTGTGTTTAAATTTCCTGTCTTAGAAATAGAGAATAAAATCTGTCAAACAGCCTAATCTTGACAGATAGATAGTTAGGTAGAGAAATAAAGAGTTCAACAGTTTAATATAGAATCTTAGAAGAAATAAGGATAGGATTAGATATTTTATTTCTATTTTCAAAATAAAATGTCAAAGAGTTTGCTAGTTCAAATGCACTCAAAGAAGATAAAATGCTAGGACAAGTAGGATTGGGTAGGTAGTGATGTTGTTTTTAAGAAATTACATGTTTCAGATTGATAAAGGTTGTCTTTTTTAGAGAAAGATCAGCAAGAAAGGGAGGAATCTACCCAATGGATAAGGCATTGGTCTGCTGAAACTCAAAGATTTATTTTATGAGGTTTTGGACACCTTGAAAGGAAAGCTACCCTCCCCAAGTGGAGCCACTATTAGTCATCAATAATTTTTTATCTTATCCAAAGATGACTAAGTTGAAAATATCAGATTTCTAGAAACAATATTTGCAAAAACATTGTGAGTTCTAGAAATCTCATGGCCTTCATTATCCTAAGTCTATCAATTCACTAAAAATCTCCACTCAAAGCCTCCAATTTATCCGATCATCTTCCAAAAGAACTAATTTTAGGCTCTTTCCACTAGTTCATCTCCATTTCATTCCTCCATTTTATCTTTTTACCCCTATTTTTCTATGAGACCTTTTCCCTCTATAAAACTCATTTTCCCTTCATTAATTCCTTCATTTTCCATAAAAATCCTCTAAACCTTATAGAACCCTTTTATTTGGTTTAAAATGCTTTTTTCTAGCCTATCGCTAACCTATAAAAGCTTAAAAACCCTATTTTTGGCTTATTCTCCGCCTATTAAGAAATTAGGCCTTAAGCCCTTCTCGGGCTTAAGCCCTCCGCTCCCCTTCCCCATATGAATATGAACCATGACCACTTGCTGTCCTTAAACCTCTTCCTCACCCTAGCCTTGGTTCCCTCTTACTTCCATGAGACCAAGTTTTTTCACCGCTTTTTTAAGTGCATTTTCCATTTGAAATCATCCCCGCCCCTTAAATCTTTTTACACAACGAAACCTTTGTATAAAGACCCAGCCTTTGGAAAAAAATTAAAACTGGGCCCTCTCTTTTCTTTTCTCCTGACCCCGCTCCATAATCTTTCTCTGAGAAAGATCCACCGTTGATCTACCAAGATCCAACGGCCGATGCATCTCCAACCTTAACCCTGGTCCTATCCCTCATTCCCATAAGACCATGCATATGCCCCCGCGATTATAACTTCAATCCCCTCCATTTCTCTGCCCCCACCATTTCTTTCCCCTCCAAAGCAAATCTTAACCGTCAGTCCCTCAAATCCGATGGTTGTGACACTCCCATGACCTTCCTCCCCCTCAACCTTTCTACCTACCGACAAAACTTATGATGTCAGCATCGGCCCCACCATCCATTACCGTCACCCACCGAGCACTTTTTCCCATCACACTTGTTCTCCACCGTCGATCTGGTTTCCCAAGATCTTACAATCCATAATAAAATTCGCATGCAATCCACCACAAGGTTTTAATGACCATTTTCAATGTGAAAAAAGCGGGTTTCCAAGGGACAGGTGTCATCACCTGTATGGAATCGCATTCAATTCACTCGAAACCTCTAACCACTCGACCTCTGTGCGAAAAGCACTCAGTTTTTCTACCAAAAATTCCCTTCCTCATTTTGAGCTAGAATTCAAAAATTCCATCCTTCTATCTGGTTTCATCTGTGGAACCTTTCCTTTTGCACATCTCCTCTCCTCTATGCACCGCTCCATCACCTTCTCGAGCCCCTGAATCAGTTTGTAGCCAAACACGTAGGTTTTATTAAATGTTTTTGTTTATTTTGGAGGTTTAATGGCAACCCCTAAGTCAAAGGGCCACCCCATAGTTAATTTTTCAGTAGCAGGCCTTGGATGACGATCAAAAAAGGCCTATAAACAAAGAAAAACGGGAATCAAGGGTTTAATCTGAAGGTTGGGATGATGAATCATGATCATCCATTCAGTTAATAAGCCCTCCAGTGCAGCAAAAGGATCCCCTGCACATAGAAAACATGGACAGAGAAAATTAATGAATTTTGGGAACCAAAAGAGGTAAAAAAAAATTAAAAGATTAATTGGCAGATTAAAGAAGAAAACATAGTTAAAGACAGATGAATCAAAGGTTTGAAGAAGTCCAAAAGTGTTAAAAGACAACATAATGAATTATGAAGGCCAAGACAATAATTAATTCTTAAAGCACAGTTTAAATGATTAATTTAAGGAAATTTAGGCTAAAAAGCCTTGAATGCGTCAACAAAGAGCAGCTATTTCTTCAGAATATCTAATTGACACTTTTGACCCACTTTCTGCCTACAAAGACAAACAAATAGTTACTATAATAAAGATTTTTTTAAAAAACTCTCAGGAAAGTTATTGTAAAGATAAGGTAAAGCCTTAAAATTCAATCTTTCACCTATTTTCTCCTTAGACAGTTAAGACAGAGTTATTAATAGAGAATTAGTTTCACACATGTTCCTACCTTAGGCCTTGCATGGTTTTCAAGGCCAGGAACATATTTACTCTGTCATTAATAACATTTTGAACCCTAGAAGAGTTCCACCTCCTCATTTACAACATAAATACTTCTTTTGAACTCGTTGTAAAAGGGTGAGAATTTTGATAAATCTTTGAGGTAATACATAGTCCTGCTGAAGTCGAAAGAAAATCGATGTTCTGGAACCTGTGGATGTTTTGACTTGTTTTTTGATGGAGAAAGCTTTGTCATTGGATCCTTGAGCTTGGTTGTAGGTGAAGTATTCTAATCTGTTAATTTTTTTCCTATTTTCCATTATGTTTCATCATTTCTTACTATAGTAGAGTACAAATTTTAGGCTAAGAAATGTCTCCCAAAAGCACCTTAGACCTGTTTACTCTCCACTATTTTCTGTTTTCTTCTACTGAGGCATTCTATAGAATTCTTAAGTGTTATCTTGAACCATTATGCTTGTTTATTTCAGAAATAGTTCAAACAATTGATCTCAAGAATTATTTATGGTTTTTCCTGCTTACATGCTGCCTCTTGAAAATTGTTTCTGAAGTTTCTCTTTAAAGTACCATTGTTTACAGTATTCAAAAGAGGTATGTTTTGATCATACCCTTTGTTCTTTCAGAGATAATTGTTTTGAAGGTCTTTATAGTTGTAATCAAATATTTCTAGGAGTTCCCTCTTCTATGAATGCAGGTATTTTTGAATCTTGAATGTTTTCTTATCCTTGAAAGTGAAATCTTTGGATGAAATAGAGCGTTCCTCGACTCCTAGATTTCATTGGAAAATTTTGTCTTGAAATTGTTATTTGTTGAAGTGTGGTTTCTAGAATTTATGGTTAGCCCTGTCTATGGAATGGCTCTTCATGTTTAAATTATTTTTTAAGTCCATTTGTTGAGAAGTACATATAGTTAAGGATTCTTAATTTCCTTTAGTTCTACTTTTCATTATAAACCTTTGATGTCCATTTCATTTCACCCGAAAGACCTTGTAGATCGACTGGCCAAGTTAGATTTGCCCTTTAATATCCCTGATTCATCCACAAACTTATTATAGCTCCCACTTGACTCCATTTCCCAATGAATTAGAGATTCCCCTTTTCTATCTATGCTGCCTAGATCATCATGCCCCGCCAAACAATCAAACAAACTCATGCTTAATAACTAGCCTAAAATTAACCTTTTACAAGCAAACAAGTCATATCTTTGCAAACAATTGGGAGATCCCTCTCTCAGACTAGGAAGGCTAGGTCCTAGAGCTCTAAAGACTGGTTTTGATATTTCCTTGTCACTTAGTATGCCAATCTGCCAAATCACAGGACCCCAACACAGTCTACACTAATGGTTTATACATTAGTTCAATGACAAAGAGTCGGGAAGAATATGATGTCGTCACCAGACTTATGTGCGATGCTCTCAATCAGAGCATACACTATATGCATATGTACCTTGATTCCTAGTTAGTAGTGTTGTAATTAAACGAAGCATTTGAGATATGGGATTCACATATGTTTAGAAAATACTTTCATGCAAATATATTAAGCCGAAAGTTTGACCGCATTACATTCAGACATGTACCAGGAAAACAAATCCAAACAGTTGATCTTATAGCTAACAATATTCTAAACTGGAATTCATCTTTGATAAAACATCAGACATTAGAAAAAAAACATAGAAAACATAGATATCCATTGGCATAGCATAATACATAAAAAAAAGCAGGGGGCACACCATGTAGAGCCACAAAAAATATCTCCGTCATATATACCAAAAAATATATGTGTTTGAGTACAAAAAATAGTGTCTCTAACCCGTAAGTCAGCCCAAAATATATAAATATATGAGTAAAAAAAATAGGGGAAGCATCCTCATAATGGGTGCTCTCCCCATGTACAATAAAACTATATGTCAGTGCTCCCCCAGGTGGGGCACCTGGACGCACATCTACTCCTAGTACCAATACTGGAGCCACCGTAGAAAAGGATATCGCCACCCAACGTAAAACCGGTCGATAGCCCCTCTCCTAGGCCATCAATGTCTTTAGCCATGCATCCACAAGGTCATCCAAAAAACTTTGGGTAGGCATCCCCTGGGTCAAGCGGTCCACTCAACCCCATGCATCATATTTCTCCCAAGATTTAGCCTCTAGAGCAACCACCTACTATGTCAACTCAACAATGTCATCCTCTACCACCTCAGCATGAGCTGGCTCAGTAGAAGTCTCAGAAACAACCGAGCTACTACCATCCCTAAATTGACCATCCCCCCACCAAGTGCTCCAACCGGAGGCTGCACCGGTGCTCCTCCATGTGTTGGAAAAATTACTGAGAGGAGTGGGGGGAGGGGGGGGGGGGGGGGAATCAGTATTTTCAATAATCAAAATATTTTTCTTTTTCCCTTTACTGATTTCTATACGTGACTTTGATTAGAACAACCAGCATATGTACGTGAATTTCCAAACAGAAACTAGTGTATATACAAATATCTTTACTATTTAGGTAAATGTTTAGAAGAAATATTTAACCCAAACCATCTATTGTACATCATATTTTTAACCATTAAATAAGTGCAGTAATAACAAAATAAATCATCACACATGAACACGAAGATTTAAGGTGGAAACCCAATTCCAGAGAAAACCACCACTATTGTTGTCTCTGTCTTCAATATTTATTGCATGGAAAATAGCTCACAATATTTTACTGATGAAGACTCGTATCAGAATGTAGGAATACACCTGAAAAAGGCTACAACCTTCTCTCATTCTCTAGCTACTACTAGAAGGGAGCTCCAACCCCCTGACCTCATTTACCAGGATATACTAGAAGGGAGCTACAACCCCCTGATCAGAACACCAAATTCCACTGGAAGGAAGCTTCTACTTCAATACTGAAGGCTTCAACCCTCAAACCCACTGCAGACCATGTTTCATAAATTTTCACACCGGGTCCCATAGCTTCAAGACAAGTCAGGATAAAGATCAACACCAATAAACTTAACCCAAATTCAATCAGAATAGTGATATCACTGTAACCAGAACATAGTAAAAAACCCAAATTTCAGAATCAACATGTAGAATCAATCTCAACCCTAATCATTCATTATCTTAAAATGCATACGCTACTTCAATTTATTGAACCTGCATGTATATGCACTTTCCTTTGCACCAACCTATGTATAGATACGAGAATAATGAATTTCCAGAATTTGATCAGTCTCAGAACCAGATCTGAGGTTTTGAGTTAGATATATTTTTATATTTGCAGAACCCTTATTCAGTCAGCATCATTAATAATATTTAATCACACATTGATAATATTTGTACATATTCAACATAGAATCATATATAGTATTCAAACAACCCATATCTACATGAAGACTTCAATGATAGACAATAGAAATTTAGCAGCAATAAAAAGAAAACCTCTCCAGCAAGATTCAAAAAACCTTGAATTCCATACGCACTTTAGCTGAGACAAATACGCGTATATATGCGCTTTCACCGTGATGAAGTAGCATATAGATTTGTAAATATTAGTTTTGTAGAAATTTTCAGATCTATAGACTTACCCAAATTTAGTCACTTCACTTCAGAAAAAATGCACCATGTCACAGATCCAATCATCTCATCAGTAGATCAAATACATAGTCATTTAAAGTCTAGAGATCTTGATCCATCATTGTATCCAAGGGTGCATCATAGTTTGAGATATACCAATAAATAGAGTCCATCCCTTCCAGATATACTTTAGAGAGAAGTATTCAGTAACAACCCTTACAGATGCACACCTTTGCACTATGATCTTCTTCTCCTTATATATATTTATCCTTTACAATACCATGAGCCAAAAACACACAAGTGACGATGGTATTCTTGGACAAAATCAAATCAATGACATAATGCTCAATATTTTGGGCTAAAAACATGGTAATGCCACCTAGTATCATAATTTTAGACCGCAAAAGGCATACGCAACTTGGCTTCCTTGTACCTACATGTATACATGACTTCTCTTCATAAAAACTACATATATACTAAATTTGGATGTATACACGAGTTGCCTATATACCAACCTACGTATGTAATCGAGTTTCCTTCATCAAACCTATGTATAGATTGTGAAATATGACCTTTTTCATTTCTCTGGCACTTACTAGAATTCCTTTCTCTATCACATCTGAACTGACCTGTAGAAACATCATTTTGACATCTTTAACAAATAGGTTGCTATCAAAAGGAAACACATCAAGTAGGTTGCCATAAAGGACAACATATTAAGACATAAGTATCATATTGCCAACAATCTCTCCCTTTGGACTTGATGGAAACCATGATGGAGTTTGATAGCCACATCCTATAGATACATAAACATTATTTAAACACCAAAAATTTTCCCCTTTGACATCAAGAGGAAAGGGCGGAGGATTTCTCCCCCTAAGCACATGCGGACATAATTTCAATGAAATACATGACTCTTTAACTCAACAGACTATGACCTTTCCTATCACCAAGGATATCAAAATTACATCAAGGATCTGGCCAAGAGGATTTACATATTGACTCAATTACCCAACCAAGTGGGTTTACAAATTTGAAAATTTACTTACACATGACTAAATATGAAAAATTTACATCATAGGTCTCATCATGACCTTTTCATCAAATAACAGATATGACTATGTATAACCAAAGAATCTCAAACAGGATATCATGACACAACAACCAATCATAATGCCAACAATGCATCCTCTTCAACAAGGCAAATGATCCCACTAAACTTGTGCATCTTGAACACCTTCAACAACCAATTCACCATAGCATATTCATCAAGGAGATAAATATCAAAGAAAGGTACTGTAAGATGAATACCATAACAACAGATTTTATCCACCAACACCACAGACCGTTCTGAAAACTAACCCATAGAATTTATGTCTTCAAAAACCATACGGGGTTTTATGTACAGAAACTCACATATATATGTGATTTGACTACATGTAACCAACGTACTGAATTTAATCTTCTGATATTAAGAAGATTTTATAAGAGAGACGGATACAACTCCTAGATCTGTCTGAGCTATTCGAATGCTTCCCTGGGAAGATGTTTAGTAAATATATCAGCAACTTGTTCCTTGCAGGGAACATACTCCAATTTAACATTTTTCTCAAGCACTTGTTCGCGTAAGAAGTGATACTTGATAGGAATGTGCTTGGTCTTGGAATGCATAACACGATTTTTTGAGATACCGATGGCACTCATATCAGCACATAAGATGGAGATGGGAGGAGAAAATTTAATTTGAATATATTGTAGTGTCTGCATCATCCAAATAATTTGTGTGCAACATGATGCGGTAGCCACATATTCTGCTTCTGCTGTAGATAAGGAAATAGAAATTTTTTTCTTGCTGAACCAAGATACTAATTTGGGCCCCATATAGAATCACCAACACTACTTATTTTTCGATCATCAACATTTACAACCCAGTCTACATCTATGTAAGCATGAAGAGTGATATCGGCATTCTTTCAATACCATAGACCAAATTCTTGAGTCCCTTTTAGATATTTGAATATTATTTTTACAGCCTGAAGGTGTGACTCCTTTGGATTAGCTTGCAATCGTCCAACAATCCCAACATCATGCATAATGTCTGGTCGTGTCCTGGTTAGATAAAGAAGATTTCCAATCATACATCTATACTTTTTTTGATTCACCATGGGAGAATCATCATGAGAAATGAGGTTACATCCAGTTATCATTAGAGTACTTACAGGTTTTCATTCTTCCATCCCATACTTCTTTAGGATTTTCTTGAGATATTTTTCTTGTGATAGAAATATGCCATTTGTTGCTTGTTGCACTTGTAAGCCAAGAAAATATGTTAGTTTCCAAAGTAATGAAATTTCAATTTCTTTCTTCATAACTGAAGTAAATTTATGACTCATGGACTCTTCATTACTCCCAAAATTAATTTCATCAACATACACAACAATAATTAACAGTTTATCATTCTCAATTTTTTGTATAAGTTACTGTCATCAGATCATTTTGTGAAACCTTGTTGTCGAAGATATTTGTCAAGATGATAGTACCATGCCCGAGGAGGCTGTTTGAGACCATATAGAGCCTTTTTAAGTTCGCAAACAAGTTTTTCATCATTTCCTAGAATGAATCCTTCTGGTTTTTCTATATAAACTTCTTCTTCTAGATAACTGTTGAGGAAAGAAGCTTTTACATCCATTTGATAAACTTTGAATTTTTGAAAACTTGAAAAAGCAAGAAACATTCTTATGGCTTCAAATCTAGCTACAGGTGCAAATTTTTCTTCAAATTATATACCTTATTGTTTAGCATATCCTTTATAAACAAGTCTAGCTTCTCCATTTTCTTGAGAGTGCAAGCTTCTATGATTCATAACATTTTAAATATAAATCTTCTAGGAAATCACATAATATATTTTGGAACCGACACGTTTCAAACTACCAACTGTAGTTCATCATCATTATCCTGATGATGAACTACAGTTGGTAGTTCAAAACGTGTCGGTTCCAAAATATATTATGTGATTTCCCGGAATATTTATATTTAAAATCTCCATTTTCTTTTAACTTGTTTTTGAATATCCATTTTGTTCCAATAACATTTTTATCATGAGGTCTTGGAACAAATTCCCAGGTATGATTATTTTCAGTTTGATCAAGTTCTTCATTCATGGCTTTAATCCAACATTCATCTTTACTAGCTTGATTTACATTTTGTGGTTCAATAGTGGAAAAGAATTCCAGATAGCTAGGGGATCCTACAAGAGTTCTTCTTATTTGGAAACCTGATCCCTTTTCCCCCAATATTTGAGATTCTGGATGATTTTTTTGAACATACCTGGATGGAGCCTTTTCTAATATATCTTCTTCTAGTGCTTCATTGGCTTATCCTTCTATATTGTTATTATTTGATGAGGGAATTCATACATCATCATCATCTTCATTCATTTTTGTTATTTCCCTTATAGTAGCTGTAAGAGACTCATCAATTACAACATCAATACATTCAAAAATATTTCGAAGTCTTTTATTGTAACATTTATATTCTTTACTTCTAGAAGAGTAACCAAGAAATATTCCTTCATCTCCTTTAGGCTTAAACTTACAAAGTTTTTCATCATTGTTCTTGATAAAAAAATTTCTTCCAAAAAATCTAAAATGCTTTATAGTGGGAAGATTACCATACCAAAGCTCATAAGGAGTTTTATCGTTGTTCACACGAACATGTGCCTTGTTGAGAATATTTATTGTAGTATGCATTGCTTCTCCCCAAAAGGTATCAGGAGTTCCAAATTCATCAAGAATAGCATGAACCATTTGCTGAACTATTCTATCCATTCTTTCTGCCATGCCATTTTGTTGCGGAGTTCCAGCTATAGAAATCTATATTTTTATGCCATATTGTTCATATAAATTAAAGAATTCAAATGATATGTATTCTCCTCGGTAAAATCTAAGGAATTTTATTTTTAGATCTAATTCATCTTCAACCAAATCTTTAAGATCTTAAAATTTTGAAATGCTTAATCTTTATGTTTCAATAAACTGATCCAACACATTCTAGAAAAGTCATCAATAAATAGAAAATAGTATTGTTCTCCACGAGCTGACTTTCTCCTTATCGGACCACATAGATCAGTATGTGTAAATTCAAGAGGGTTACTTTATTATCCTTTTTTTGGAATTGAATTGCACCCTAGATTACTGACAAAATTGGCATGATTTTCATATGGTACTTTCAGGCAGAGTGATGTTGGGTAGATCACGAACAACTTTGAGTCTGCTAGATTTTATTATTTCAGAGAACCTCAAATGTCCCAATATTCTATGCCATAACCTATTTTCTATGGATTTACCTAAATAGAATTTCTCTTGGACACCTTTCAATACATATAGATTTCTTGGTGTTCTAGTTCCTTTTATTACAGTTTTTCCTATGTCAAGTTCACGAACTACACATTCTTTTGAATTAAAGACAAATTCATTTCCTTGATCACACATTTGACTCACACTCAACAAGTTATAATTTAATCCATCTGCATACATAACATTGTTAGCTTTCACCTTTTCTTTTAGAAAAATAGAACCTTTACCCTTCATGATAGCAGGAGAGTCATTTCCAAAAGTAACATTATTTTCCTTCTCTAATGCATTTTAAGAGAGGAGTTTATTTTTATCACTTGTCATGTGTTTTGAGCATCCACTATCAATGTACCATTGATTTTCTTACCCTTATGCTAATACATTTATGCCACAACTTTGAACATGTAAATACTTGTTTCTCCATACCTTGGAGTTTGAGGGTATATGTTGTTTTGGCTGAAGTTTTATCCTGCATTCAGAATCTTCATGCCGAAAGTTATTGCAATAATAACATTCAATTTTGTCTTGAAGAGGAGAAAATTTGTTATAAGTATTCTTCTTTATTCCAGTGTCGTTTATTTTCTTTCTTTCTTCTCTGGTCATGATGGTTTGTATGCATCACATTGAGCAACATTATAACCAAAGTTATGACATGAGAAACATTGTCCATTAAAGAAGAAATTTCTGCAATCATGGAAACTTCTATTGATTTTTACCTGTTGATTGATACTTCTGTTATTGTTCATACTTGAATTGAAGTGGTCATGCTTTACATGGATATTTTATTTGTTATTTTGCCGAGTGATGAAATGTTGCTCATTCACTTTAGCTACATTTAGATAGCTTCGTGCTGAAGATTGAGAACATTCTCTGATATATCCAAGACCTGTCTTTACAAGAGGAGAGCATTGAACCTTGATAATTTCATCTAAGGTTTTAGATCCTTTAGCAATTCTAAGATTTAAGGTTTTCACTTTCTTAATGTCCTTTCTTAGAAATACTATTTCCCATTCTAATTTCTCATTGTCCTTATCCTTTTATATAAGCTAATTCTTTAGAGTATCTATGGATATTTTATTTTCTTCCAAACATAATTTGAGTTGATTGATTTCTTCAAGAAAATCATTTTCTCCTCAAGCATCCATAAATGTATCTTTAGTCTCACTAGTGTTCTTTTCAAATGCCATAAGGAGTCTAATATCTTGATCAGATTCTCCTTCTTCACTATTTGATAGACCATCACTATCTTCATGAGTATAATAAATTTTTCTATTGATGAAACGTTTCTCATTTCCTTTTGCCAATTCCTTTAAATTTTCATGATTATTTTTATGAGGACATTTAGCAGCATAATGACCAACTCTTCCACAAGAAAAACATTCGAAAGGAAGCTTACCTCTGAACCTCCTAGTGCCAAGTTGCAGTTTCTTTACAAAATTTATCTCATCTTGTTCTGAAACATACCTTGATCCTTCTTGTTCTTACATTTCCTTGCCTTTTACAGTAGCTCTAAAAAAAACTTCTTTGACTTCATATGGATCTCCTTTTCTCATTTCACACATAGTTAAGATCCCATTAAGTTGAACAATAGTAATAGTTTGTAGATCCTGCTTCTCTTCAGTAGCAGATACTTTTGACTCGAATTTAGGAGTTAGAGATATTAAAAAATATTCTACAAGAGTGGTGTCAGCTATGGTTTCACCAAGATTTCTCATACGATTTACAATCTCATCTAGACGTAAAAAGAAACTAGCAATTATTTCATCATTATGCATTCTGAGTTTTTGATATTGAATTTTCAGAGTTTGGAGTTTAGTGCCTTTTACCTTGGCACAACCTTCATAGCTTAGAATGATTTTGTCCCATATCTCCTTTGTTGTATTTAACTGCATAACTTTGACAAATTTTGATTCAGTCAGACTCCCCAATAAAGAATTGACAACATTTGCATTGGTTTCATATTTTTTCCTTGCTGCTGGATCTGCTAGAACTGAGGCTACATATTGGTAGCCGCCTTCATATATAGCCCATACATCTCCTACAAGAGGCTAAAGACAGGATCTTGTCCTAGTCTTCTATAAGATTAAATTTTTTCCATTCAAGAGTGGAGGTCTGATAGATGATGTTCCATCTTGATTACTCATTTTATATGATCTTCCTTCTAGCGATTAAGCTTCTACAAAAGGACCTTATCTGATTCGAATTGTTGGGAAAAATACTGAGAGGGGGGGGGGGGGGGTGATTCAGTATTTTCAATAATCATAATTTTTTTCTTTTTCCCTTTACTAATTTCTATACGTGACTTTGATTAGCACAACCATTATATGTACCCTACTTTCCAAAATGAGAATAACATATACACATATATATTTACTGTTTAGGTAAACATTCAGAAGAAATATTTAACCGATACCATTAGTTATGCATCAAATAGTTAACCAGCAAATAAGTGCAGTAATAATAGAATAAATCATCACACATGAACCCCAAGATTTAAGGTGGAAACCCAATTCGGGAGAAAAACACCACTACTTTTGTCTCCCTCTTCAATATTTATTATATGGGAAAATTCTCACAATATTGTACTAATGCAGACTCATATCAGTACACAAGCATCTACATAGAGAAGGAAACAACTTTCTCTCGTTCTCCAGCTACTAATGGAAGGGAGCTCCAACCCCCTGATCTCATTTAAGAGCCTCTACTCGAAGGGAGCTACAACCCCCTGATCAGAACACCATCTTCTACTAGAAGGAAGCCTCTACTTCCATACTGAATTATTTAACCCTCAAACCCACTACAGACTATGTTTCATAAATTTTCACATTAGATCCCACAACTTCAACACAACTCAACATAAATATCAACACCAATAAACTTAACCCAACTTCAATCAGAACAGTGAGATCATTGTACCAGAACACAGTAATAAACCTAGATTTCAGAATCAGCATGGAGAATCAATCTCAACCCTGATCATTCATTATCTTAAAATTCACACACTACTTCACTTTACTGAACCTGAATGTATATGCACTTTCCTTCACACCAACCTATATATAGATCTGAGAATACTGAATTTCCAGAAAATGATCAGTCTCATAACCAAATCTGAGGCTTTCAGTCACATATATTTTTAGATTTGCAGTACCATTATTCAATTAGCATCATTAATCATATTTAATCACTCATTGATCATATTTGTACATATTCAAATTAGCAGCATATACTGTATTCAAAAAACCCTGATCTACATGAAGACTTCATTGAAAGACAACATAAATATAGCAGCAATAAACAAATAACCTCTCCAACAAGCTTCATAAAACCCTAACTTCCATACGTGCTTTGGCCGAGACAAATCTGCATACATATGCACTTTCAGTGTGACAAACTAGCATATAGATCTATAAATATTAACTTTTCAAAAAATTTCAGATCTATACACTTACCCAAATTTCTTCACTTCATTTTAGAAAACATGGGATAGGTCACAGATCCAATCATCTCATCAATAAATCAAATACATAACATAGTCATTTCAGGTCTAGAGATCCTAATCCATTATTGTATCCAAGGGTGGATAATAGTTTGAGATCTACCAATAAACAGAGTCCATCCCTTGCATATATACTTCAGAGAAAAGTATTCAATAACAAACCTTACACATGCAAACCTTTGCACTATGACCTTCTTCTCCTTATAGAGATTTAGCCTTTACCAATACCATGAACCAAAGCCACACAAGTGCCAATAGTATTCTTCAAAGAAATCAAATAGATGACACAACAGTCAATACTGTGGGCTAAAACAATGGTAATGACCTTGGTATCACAATTTTAGAGTGCAAAATACATACACGACTTGGTTTCTTCGCCCTTGCGTGCATACACGACTTCTCTTCATAAAAACTGCATATATACTAAATCTGTATGTATACACAGGCTACTTGTATACCAACCTATGTATGTACTTAGGTTTCCTTCATCAAGCCTACATATACATTGTGAAATATGAACTTTTTATTTTCTCTGGCACTGACTAGAATTCCTTTCTCTGTCACATCTGAACTGACCTGTAGAAGCATCATTTTTACATCTTCAACAAATAGGTTTCTATCAAAATGCAACATCAAGTAGGTTTCCATCGAGGAAAAAATTTTAAGACATAAGAATCATATTTCCAACACCATGTCCCTCGCCTGCGGAAGGAGTACCTCGAGGTCGCGGAATCGGTTAGTGTCCCACCAACCAAGCCACGGGATGTCTAACCTTGCAAAAATCTACAAGAGTAACAAAAATATGTTGGTGTCATCATAATATAGATACAAATCATAAATACTCAAGTAAATACACAAAACACAAAAACATACCTACTGGCCCCCAAGCATATCCACCAGGCAGACCCATGTTTGGGTCTCCTCGGAAGTCCATCCTCGCATAAGGGAATGACAGAAACACCTCAGGATTTTCCTTAAACCAAGCCTCTATGGTGGCATTCCAATAACGCCTTGCCCTACCTCCCCCTCCGCAAGGCATCACAAGGGCCCACCTCCTCATGCGAGGCTCCCGTGGCCCCTGAGCAGGCACAACCACCTTAGGTCTCAATAGCACCACCCACTCATACATAATGCTAGCATATGTGAACAAATTTGATCGATCTTGGACCTTGGAGCCAACATCCCAGCATAGCAAAAAAAGGAAAAATAAAAAAAGTTTCTAGTCCTCATCCAGCAAAAAACACCTATTTGTGGTCCCAACACCTGATGAGGCGCAGAAGACCCTAATAGTCATACAATAGCATCCAGAGCACACCACTTGGTCAGGTCAGTCACAGTCTCAATCGCTATGCACCCCTCTGTAAGGGGCGCCTTGCGACAATGGCCCATTGAAAACCGCTCAAGATCCACTCTCCTAGGGGGAAGTGGATAAGGAAGCACCTCACCCTGAGATAGAAACACGGTCACAAAATAGACATCCGTCTTGGGATGGATAACAAAGCCGCACCACCGAAACTCCATCACCTTATGTCACTTGTTCCAACATTGGATCGGATAAATTAGAAGACGATCATGTGATCTTAAGAGGTAATTCTCCATAAAATCTAGAATACCATAGTGCGCCAACTATTTGCATGCATGGGCATCAACAGTCAAAGCGGCTCGAAGATCAGTCCAATCCCTCTCCCTCCACAACATCCTATCATCAAGTAGGCACACATTAGCCACACTGAAAAATAGACAAAATTTCCCAAAATTTCCCAAAAATTAGCTTCGGCCCTCCGCGTGCCTGTTCCTTAGACAGGTGTGAGGAGAGCACGCCTATTACTCTCACACACACGAAAAAGGTGTGCCCAAGGCTAGTATAGGCATGATAAGTTCACGCAAAACCTTATTTTTGATTGAAATTCGTGTGCCTATGCCTTGATCACCCATGTTGTCAAGGAAAAAGCTGGCCTAGGATCCATACAAACTAGTCCTGTATAGACCCTGTCACCGACACACTGGAAAAATTAAAATGTAGGATGTCATGGGGCTTACCTGGCTAAAAAATAGCTAGTCCTGGGTACTCAGGCTAACCACAATGACAAGAACAGCTTTGCAGAAGCCCCTGACCTCTCAAAACCTCAAAATGCTCAAGTGACACAAATGAACTGAATTAAGCCATATTCGTCTATATGTCACCCTTGTTGGTAACTTTGTAGGACCATAACAAGAGCTTAGAAGGAAAAATTACTGGACTGAAAGTAGCACTATGATCAACACTCCATAACGCCCAAGGGCAGTGCCATACATTTTCACCCTCGGAAAAAAAAAAAAATTTAAAGTGCCGACAAGTATGCCCTCTCTCATCTTCTTTTTGAGCACATGTCTTTCAATAATATTCAAATAACGAAGATGCTTTCACTTGGGGTATTTTTTTTTTAGGTATTGTGCAGACCATCCATTACTCCATCCACCAAAAGTTCTAGAGCATGTATCATTCTACCCTCAGCATGATAGAGTCCAAGAAAAACTCTGCATATCTTGACATAATTTCTCCATAAGAAATTAACCAAAGGTTTCAAGCACCCGACCATGTTTATCATCACCCCACCTTGCACATGACAAACATCCTTGTTGTTCGGTAGAGCCTCCCATCCATGGCACTCGTCACCCAAAGTAGACCATATATCAAAAAATTCATGATGCCATCACCACACCACTTTAGTCCAGGAAGAAACTCATGCCCATTTCACTCACCGCGCAGTAGTTCAACTTTTACAACATCAAATTAAAACCCCTTTCGTGGACTACCAGGTTTTGCAAGTAGATCGAAAGCGCACTACCATGCCCCAAATTTTCCCTACCATCCCTTCTTCAGCATAGCCCATCTGCGACATTTTCCATAATCTTCATCAACCTCGCACATGAGACAAACCAATGGGGCCCCCACCCTCACAAAAGCACCTTCCTCAGATCATCAGTGAATGAACACTTTCATGTTTTGGGGTCTCTGTGTTTTTTACAAAACAAACCCCATTATTTCATTCTTTGGTAAGTGTAAAAAGAGCGCAAATGGTGCACTATGTCCCCCATTCACTCATCAATTTTTTCTCGCATGGCAGCAATCCCTGGTCACCCTTGGCCGAAGTATCACACTCTTCATGCGTAATCCACCTTGAAATTCATAACCAATATATAACCACCTTGGAAGTCCTACCGACTCTAGGGATTTCCCCATCATAAATAGTTATGACTACTGCCAATCTAATTTTTATACTCCAAACTTGGGCCACTGAATCCCCATCATCAGTTTTTAGTCACCCCTCAAAATCATGCCTATGTTAAACCTATCACATCTGGGGTCTTGATCCCTTGTATAAACGACTCTCTCGTTTGATTGAGGCATCCTTTTTGTTGACATCAACACCTATTTTCCAAAAAGGAAGTGGTGCCTTGGATCACCCCTCTCCACAAAAGGGATATCCTCAGGTGGCACTATGGGAGACCTCATTGCCCACAGATGTCATCGATCCTCCTAAAATTTGACTAAAAAAAAAGCTCTCATGTCAAGATGGTATCGTACCTTATAACCATTACAATTTTCTCAAATTCATCGAAGACCCATGCCTTTATAAGCATCTCTTTCAGCAATGCTTACACGGGAAGGTCCCATTCATACACCTATGTGTACAATGTGCTTTTATGTGCCATAACAAGCTTAGACATATGGGTACCACATTCCACCTATTGTCAAAGAAAAAATGACCCTGAGGCCGTCAACAATCATCGTCATCAACCAATAGATCACTACCATACTAGTGACATAGACATAATTTATATCTGTCAAATATATTTTGTTTAGCTAGCCAAAGAATAATGAGCATGGGACATGCCCACCTTGTAGAAAAAATGTATTTATTGTATTATACCATTGCTTGTAGGGTTCCCACAATACATGGTCACTCTTCGACCCAGTGTAAGGTGTGTCCAACTCTATGCTACACATAGGTCTCTCTCTCTCTCTCTCTGCACAGTACACAGAAAAGAAACTATAATTTATTTTAGCTATACTGTTCTTCCTAGACCTCACACATTAGGGGGAAACTATTATGACTGGAAAATCAGACAAGAAAATATAACATTATTAAATTTTAGGCATAAGGATTTACAAGGCTGAGGCACATTACAGGATCTGAAGAATTTAAAAAATCTCTAAGGTCTAAGAGGAAAATCAAATTGCACACTAAAGAAACCAGAAAATTGCGCCATTGCGTGGAATTTTCTTCAATAAGTGTGCCTTTGCATGGATTTTCCTCAAAAATCCATGCGAACCTGAGAGTGGTGGAAGTCACTTTCTGAGACCACAAGGCACATTCCAGGAAATTGATCCCACACTAGAGGCCACCTAAGGATAGCCGCCCAAGCCTCCTTAGGACCTAAAGGGAGCACACAATGGAATAATGTGGAACATAATGGAATCACCCTCCTCTCTTGGGTCATCATCCATCAATTTACCAAGAGAGGGAAGGAGAGTTTTAATTCTCCTATAAGAGGCCACAAAGAGATGAACAATGGGAGAACACATTGTTATGCTAGCCAGAATTTCCCCAAGAAATCCAGTAGTGTGTGATCCAAAGCAGAGATAGAGGGGACTTAGTTGTTGGCCATATAACAACTCCATTCCTTAGGAGTAGAGAGAGGGACTTTGCGCCAAGGTAGCTCATAAGTAAAGACATCCTTGCATCAGGTATTATAACTCCCTAGTTCTAAGGGCCCCTTGGAAAATGGGTAAATGTTTCATCCTTTATTCCTACCAGCACTAAATAAGAGGGGATGTAAGTGCCATTTTTTAGATTATTGAAGTTGTTTGACTCTATTTAGATATTTTGTATTATTTCTTTTTTTAGTTTAGCTTTTATTTTTGAATATGCATGCTATTTCACTATTTAGTATGTTTGTTTCTTAGCATGTTCACTAAATTTCTTGACTCCATTGATTTTCTTCCTATGAACAGGAACTTAAGAGGAAAAAACCACCCCTCTTAAGTAGGTGTGATTTGGTACATTCGTGTGCTAAATACACCTACACATGCAGTGTCAGTGAGTGTCAAGCGTGCGAAGGGGGGAGTGACAAGGCATGCTAGGTAATTATAGTACATGTCAAGAAGTGTCACGGTGTACTAACATGTGATAGATAGTTCCAAGGCATGCCAAGACATTCCATGTGTTAAGGCATGACAAGATGTGTCAGGTGTTATTGTATGCAAACACATGTCAAGGAGTGTCAATCAACAAAAGGGAACACCTAGTTAAAATGAAAATAAATGAACACATATGAGGGTTAATAATTCAGGACCTTACCTTTTCAATAGGGGCATGCTAGGCATACCAACACTTGTGTCAATACATGCCAAGGGCCAAGTGTTAGCGTGTATTAACTGCCAAACCATCCTCTATTACTTCTCTCTCAATTTTCATAAATGAAAAAAAAAGATTATCTTAAACCATGTCAAGGCATTCTACGACATCCAAATGTATGCTAATAATTTTCAAGTGCCACCAAGTGCCAAGAGCCAATATGTGCTAGGGATTTATAGGGCGTGCTATGGAGTTCCAGGTTTTCTTAGGAGGGAGTGACAACATATGCTAGATAGTTCCAAGGCATGCTATAGTTTTATGGAAACATACAAAAATGTTCCAATTACCTATGCGTGTTGAGTGATAGCAAGTGGCAGGGAAACAAAAGGGAGAACTATGTCAAAATGCATGGAAATGAATGAATAAAAGTGTTTAACAAGGAGTGTTAGCGATTTCTAGTTGGGCTAAGGAGGGAGTGAAATTCTATGCTAGGAGGATTTCAGTCATGCTAGTGTTCTAGAGTGGCATGCAACCAAGATGTGTCAGTTTCCAATGTGTACCAACACATGATAGGAAGTGTTAAGGAGTCCTAGGGACACAGAACGGAGCACTACATGAGAATAATGCATGAAAATGAATTAATAAGAGTGTGTGACAGGGATTTTTAGTGAGTTATAGGTGTGCCAAGAAGGGAGTCACAAGGTATTTTAGGTAGTTCCAACAAATTATAGAGTGCCAAGGCAACATGCCAATATGTGCCAATTGTTAGGGTATGCCAATGTGTGCCAAGGAGTGTTAGGGAGTGCCACCAAAACACAAGGGATAAATAGTTAAAAATGAATGGAAATGAACAGATAAGAGTGTGTGATAGGGTGTGTCAATGAGTTCCAATTTTTCTAAGGAGGGAGTGACAAGGTTATATGCTAGGAAATACCAAGGCATGCTGGAGTGTGAGGGCATGCCAGGGAATGGTAGGTGATGGGCCTCTAAATTAGACATAAATTAAGACCCATCTAACCTTTCTCATGCACATAAAGGCTATATTAAATCTCTCATTCTACACATACTAAAATTTTTAATCTTTAATATGTTCTTAGGAAGGTTTGGAGAAAATTTCATATTTGTGCCTAATATTATTTATATTTGAAGGATATTGTGAGAATATTGGGCATATTATGAAGATTTGGAGAAGGAAATAATTTAGGGACTTTATCCCTACTATAGGAGGATCAAGATTGGATAATAAATGAACAAAATATCATGAAATTATTGAGAGATTCTGGAACTTCGATGGTTGAGAAAACTTGGCAATGTGTTCCCTGTGATTACTTCAAACTCCTAGTGTTGGAAACCTAATCCACTATTTGAGGAATTTTGGAGGGGAAATATTCCTCCTTTCAAGAATAATTCTTCCTCGTCATTTTTTATAAGTAAAAATTCTAATTTTCCTCTAAGGGCATGCATTTCCTAGTCTTATTGTGCAGAAAAAATTCTGTTTAGCAGCTCCACTTTCTTTTCTTTTAGGGATGTACTTGGATTGATTCAATAATGAAGTTTGGTGCCATTTTTAGCTTCTAAGGCTTGGTTTATTCCACACGAATTTGAGTTCTCCTTGGGCTTGGGCATCCCAGGATCCTTAGAGCCTCCTTGCATAATTTCTTTGTGTTTTCTTTACTTCCTATTCACATGTATCTCTTATTTATGTTTTGCATATTTATGTATTTAGTATTGTTTCTTTTCTTGTTTTAGGATTGAGTTAAATGATTGAAATGAGTTATTTTTCAGGTTTTTTACATATTCAAAATAATTATTCATCCTTGAAATAACTTTGGAAGGTCATCTTAGTCATTAAGCTACTTGTATTTGGTTCCTAGTTCACGAATACAAGATTTTTGGAAATGCCTTGTAGCAAAATAGTAGTAATTTTATGCTATTTCTTATAATGTGTTAATGAGATTAATTTGACTTGATTCCACTTTTATTAGGTCATAATAATGTTAAATTTTATAACAAAATTCACCCCATTGAATTTTTACTTGATTAGTTTAGGAATTTGATAGATTAACTAGCTCAGTAGTTCTTGAATTTCCAGATTTTAGAGTAGTAATTTTCTGTTATTTTTTAGCACGTGTAAAGAGGAGGTATTTTGGAGTGTTTCCACTTGGAATGGAGACCTAATAAATCCTAATTACTAACACAATCTGTACCATCCCATTTTCATTTGATCTCGTTAGTAATTCGGTGAGTTATATCCAAAACATAACTTCATATATCAAAAACAGAACCTCATCGTAGCACCCTTGTAGCACATGTAGACTGGACCATTTTTTCTTTGAATGCTTGGATTTTTTCCTCTTAGGCTTGAATCATAACCCCTAAAATCTAAAACCGTGATGGAGGAAGAATAAAAACCACTTAGGATATCCCTTTCTACAATCTATATTAGGCCTATTTATTTGAATTCATGCTCTCATGTTTACAATTATAAATTGTTGTTTTTGCCTAGGATTAAAAAAACACTTCCATTTGTGCTATTAGTTTAGGCTTTGATTTCATGAATCCCTCCATTACATCAGATCAAAAAAATAAGGACACATTTTATGTTGCACATATACTATTGATACCTCTAAAGTTTGTACGAACACTGGGTTGATAATTAAAGTTGGTAGCCTCGGTAGTTACAACATTCTTGTTGCAATACTGAGGCCCATCACTTTGTGGTGCCATTACTGGGGAGGTGTCAAAATACGCATTTTTTTCTTTCCTACTTGATTCATTTCTTTTCTTTCTGCAAAATAACAAAAAAAAATGCATTAGGCATATTTCATTTGTAAAACATAGAATTTCATTGCATTAGAATTCTTATTCAAAAAATTTAAAAATACTTCTCTAACACCAACACCGCCGCCCCCCCCCACCATTTTGATCACGTGGTGTAGTAAGAACCACATCAATATCCACTTTTTCAGGTAGAAGAAGAAGAGCTTGAAGAAAAGGTAGAAGAAATGGATGGAGTTGACGATAATGAAGAAGATACTCTTGGATTTTCCATTCAAGATATTGATGTTAGTGTGCATATGAAGATAGTCCCTAAATATTTCCTTCCCAACTTCCATGGTATGAGGTGAGAGGATCCAGAAACCTTTCTCTTTGAGTTTTAAATAGATCTTATGGCTACTTATCACACACTCAAAATTTGAGATTGTTTCGTGCAACATTGAAGGATATATCACTTAAATGGTTCATGAGCTTAGGTACTAATTAAATAATATCATGGAATGATACGCAAAAGATATTTCTAGAGAAAATATAAATATCATGACCTTAAGGAATAAATATTTAGAATGAATAAAAAATAATATGAGAGCCTTGAGTATATAATAGAGAGTTTCATGTATAATGTTAAGAGGGAAAAATTACATCATTTAGGATTTGACACACTAAAAACCCTTTTACTTAGAACAATTAGGGATGATTGGATTTATCTCCTTGATCTCATGAGTACAGGAGACGTATACCAGTTATCATTTGAATAAATTTGTGAAACATGAAAGAGCATATCAAGAGTCTGGGCAAGTGTAAGTAAATCAACATCAACATTGGTAAGTCAAGTTGAACATGGAAATTTTGTCGATAGATTTAAACAATAAATTATTAGAAATCTAAGTGTAAAAGTAGAAATGTTAAGAATGAAAAACGAGAAAAAATTATATGTGTATATTTGTGTTACCCCTGCAAAATCATATTCTAAATATTTCCCATCATTGGCAAGGTTGAATGAATTTTACTAAGAAGACAATGGAGCAAGCCAATCACCAAAGGAGTTATGTTAGGTAGCTCCAAGAAGACTATGGAAGCCTAGTCAACCTAGTATGATGCATGAACCTAATTCATGATTTCAGGGTTATGCACATCCATTTCAAAGTAATTGGAACACACCCTTTCCTTGGAAACCTTAGTCATCCCAATCCAAAAACCAATCTTGGAAAAATGTTTGACAAGAACATTGTGGGAGAAATGTGCAATATCCTCAATATTTTCCTCAATATCCTCCATACGCAACTCCATGATATCCCTATCATTCACCTCCACCACAACCACATACCCAACCACATCCATCTCAAAGATCCACTCCCACTCAACTACATGTGCAACCATTTCCAAACCCACACAAGGAAGTAGCTCAACCCAATTACAATATTGTGCTACAATAAATACAAACATATGCTATTGATCTAAGTGGTATCCATCTTAGTTCAAGAAAGGTATTGAAAAATAGATATTCCCTTGATGTAATTGAAGGACAACATTCAAAACAAGAAGATTCAAATGAGGAGATAAACGATTCATGGGTTGCACTTGATGGATAGGGGACATCAAAATAAGAGACTGAGAAGATTCCCTCATGTTTACCATCAAATCCTCCGTGTGTTAAAGAGAACAATAAAAAAAGAGAGGAATATTTGAATTTCATGGTATAAGATGACATCCAAGATTATCTAAATCAGCATGTGGACCAGGGCCATCACAACCATATTGAAATATGGTTCCAGGTAGTCATTAAGTTCAACAACACAATCTTCTTCAATAATACTAATTGATATCATCTTAGTCAAAGAAGTTGGTCTCTCATATTCAAGTACATGTCAAAGCATGTCTTTCAATCCTACACATGATTATATCTGTCATCTTGATGTGCACATGGCTCCATTGGAAGTATTCCTATACTTGAAAGGGATTTTGTTTATTTCAAGTAAAGTAAGATAGGAAAAAATTAAAAAAAATGGAAAAAAAGAAAAAAGAAAAAAATTAAATCTCAGATGAAAACCTCCTTTGACACATCTGATATTGGCTCACTAATTGGAAACCTCCATGTGGTGGTCAGTGGGTTGGAAGAAAGAGAAAAAGGAGAAAAATAAAAAATCCTAGGTGGAAAACTCCTTTGAGGCATCTACGCAGACCTACTAGTTGAAAACCTCATTGAGGCAGCTAGTAGTCCTAAAGGAAAAAATAAATAAATGAAAAAAAATGAAAAATATCTCCATGTATCTCTCTCTAATCAATGAAGCTGCTCTACAACCTTTGCAAGAAAAAGAAAAGGTTTGCACCAAAAGAACAAGTTGGTAAAACAATCTAGTCAAAGGAAGTCAAAATTGCACTTCCTCCTCCTTTTCTCAAATTATCCAAAAGGACTAAGGTCATGCCAATCCATCACACTCATCCATTTCCAACATATACCCATCATTTCCAAGCTTTTCTCATTCAATTCTGGTGTTGTCCTAAAATGCTACAATAAGTCCTATATTTGTTACACGAAGTCCTAATTTTGAGTAGAAAATTGTTTTTATTATATCTTCAAAAATATGCATCCCTTTTCCAAGTTATTTCATGGGGATATGCATATGTATGATGGTAACATGTTGAAGCGATTTCAGTAGTTTAAGGGGCACATTTTGTGATAAATCAACCTCCATAACCTAAAACCATTTTTATTTTTTCTCAAGATTTGCGCATCCAATGGCCAAGATGTTTTATTGGGAGGTGCATAAGGATGATGGTAAGATGCTAAAGAACATTAAGGTCAATCCACTCTACCATTTCAAAGTTATAGATAAAATAATTTTGCTATAAGGGGTTTTCCTGAACCACTATAGGAAATCTTGTGATTGCTACAGGAAGTTACTACGAGCTACAATATGGTAGATTGAAGACAAAGAGAAGGGTCCGATGGTATAAAAAAATCACGGAGAAGGTATTACAACCATTGCCCATAATCCTCTCATCACTCGTCCATCTCAGTCAAAGCAATTTTCCACTCAAACCCTTCACTCTGTCCCATCCGTAAAAAGAAAAAATCTACAAAAACACATATTTACTTCACATCATTCTTCCAAGGCCACATTACTCCTTATTAATCTTACCACACTCTTCCTCATCACCCCATGCATATTTGAAGTCAAAAAAATATGAAAAATTCATTCTACAATAAGGAAACACGTTCCTCTATCAAACCTTTGTAATCACTAGAAAGCACTATAAGTGGTTTTATCGATCATAAAAGAAGACATGAAAATTTGTGAGGTGAATATGAAGAGGATATGGCACTCCAAGGAGGAATTTCACCAGCAGCATCAACCTATACATCAAAGAGGCACCTACAAACATAGAACAAATATATGAGTAAAGGTATAATTAAATTCTAAATACTTGCAGGAGAAGCAAAAAAGAGTCAACTCCCTCTGATATCATGATGTATATGGTTAAGCTCCAGCATGCAAGCATCGAGTCAACCATCAAATAAAACACTAACATCATAGTCATCTCAGTAATAAAATTTAATCCAAGGATGTGAAGCAACAAAAACAACAACAAAATAAATCCTAACGGACCTCCAGATTCATGGCTATTAGTAATAGGACCTCCAACAAATAATCACATGCAGCTTCAGGATCATTAGTAGCAACTTCATAACCACCAAAGGAAACTTCAATAGTCATATCAACAACCTCAATATCACCTGAGAAAAACAAATTGAGGGTATGTCTTAGGTATGAAACTCTCTAACCTCACCCTTCGAATCTATTCTAGCTTAAAAAAACATTACAAGTGTGAGATGGAAATGTTTTTTATAGCCAAAATCAGTAGTAGATCAACTTCAGACTTATCTAGTAGTTAGCTTCACTTTTCCACCAAGACCGACACACATGTGGGAGAGGAATAAGACAAAAGAGAATAATACTTGAGAAAGAGGGTAGTAAGAAGTTAGTTGTGATAGAAGACAAGGATTACAAGGGGTAATTGAGGGTGAACTCAGTTAACAAAAAAGAACTATGAGTTTATTTTAGATGCAATGATTTTTTTTTTTTAAAATAGATAATAATAATAATAATACTAATAAAAGGTTGACCCACCACATCTTGGCATGAAAATATTTGTTGTTGCGGGCGAAATAGATCTTCTACAGGCACAAAATTTTCTATAGGAAGTTGCTACACGAAAAACATAATTTGCTATAGGAAGAATAGATTTGCTACAAGAAGGAAAAATTTTCTACGGGAAATTAACATAGGGCTGCAAGAGAAAAAAAATCATACTAAGGTGTTGGAAAATGATTAATTACTCGTTAAAAGGTACAAAGAAACATAATATAGCTGCAAAGGATTTCCTACAGGCATTTTGGGTTGCATAATGGTAAATTCTCCAAGGGTGAAAGGTATCCAAGTTAGTACATTGGTTTAACATCATTAATTTATTTTTCTTTAGTATATTCACCATCATTTCACCCTCCATATGAATAAATGCCTTTATCTTAAGTGTTTTTAATTTCAAAATTTAGTGAGCAAAGATAACTCAGAGTGCTAGTCTAGGGTGTTGATAAAAATTTAATGAATAATATGATGTGTCATGACCAAGAATCCAAAATTTTCTCTTACAATTGAAAATCTAGGTCACCATTATCAAAATTATTCATTTTTTAGAGCTAGTACAAGAAACTTGAGAGTTACTACAAGAAGTTTTGTTTCTTGTAGCATCCCATGTTTTCCACCAGATTTATTGTTTGTTTTCTCCTGAGAGAACTTTTACAAAGGTTGGAAGGAAAAGGCATTGGGGGGAAAATTCAGGTGTGTTGTGGGAGCTATAAAGGACACATTAAAACCTATAAATTAAAAACTGAGTGGAACAAGTTAGACCCTATATTTTCACATAAAATTCATAGAATTCAGAGCCTGCAAATATGGGGGGTGGATTTAACATGAGAAAACCCATCAACATAGAGAGAATCCATCAACATCATGAAGTGCTTACAATTTTCTAAAAATTGCTATGAAATGAGGTTATTTGAAATTATAAGGGGGCATGATGATGAGGTTTCCCTTGAGGTTGTAGTTAATTTACAATATCCAAGTGGAAAAGAACATGAACCAAAAGCAAGGTGCTACCCTAAAAAAATAGGACCCATCACAGTTGAAGAATCACCTGAGAGAAAGAAGCAACCTGAACCTACGTTGGAAGTTCAATGGGAAATTGAGATAGGGGAGAGATGAAAATATAAGAGTAGAAAGAAGATCAGGAGAAGTAGTAGCACATGGACCAATAAACAGATAATGAAACATGCCAACATACATGAAGAATGACATCGCAAGGAGGATGAATATGTTTCTCATAGGACGAGCAACAGTTTCAGTAGGGGGGTATGATGGGCCTCTAAATTAGACAAAATCAAGGACCATATAACCTTATTAGACACACAAATTCTATATCAAAATATATCCTTCTACACTTAATAATGTTTTTTAAGCTTTAATATGTTCTTAGGAAGGTTTAGAGATAATTTCATATTTTTTCCTAATATTATTTATTTTTGAAAGATATTATGAGCATATTGGGAAGATTATGAAGATTTGGAGAAGGAGATAATTCAGGTAATTTCTCCTTACTATGGGAGGGTCAATATTAGAGAATAATTGAACAAAATATCATGAAATTATTGAGAGACTCTATAACTCTGATGATTGAGAAAAATCTAGGAATGGGTTTCGTGTCATTTACTACAAAATCCTAGTGTTGGGAACCAGGTCCACTATTTGATGGATTTTGTAGGGGAAAGCTTCCTCCTTTCAAGGATAATTCTTCCTCATCATTTTTTATATGTACCAATTCGAATTGGCCTTTATGGCCATGTATTTCTTACTCTTATTATGGAGAAAACTTGTTGTTTAGCGGCTCCACTTTATTTTCTTTAAGGGATGTACTTGCACTGATTCAATAATGAAGTTTGGTGTCATTTGTAGCTTCTAAGGCTTGGTTTATTCCATGGGACTATAATTCCTCCTTGCTATTTGCCATCAGATGAGCCTTAGAGCCCTCTTCTACAATTTCTTTGTGTTATCTTCACTTCTTATTCAAATGCATCTCTTATTTCTCTTTTGCATATTTTTGTATTTAGTATTTTTTATTTTCTTGCTGTAGTATTGAGTTAAATGATTGAAGTCAATTATTTTCTAGTATTTTTATAGATTAAAAATCATTATTAATCCTTAGAATAACTCTCGAAGGTCATATTAATCATTAAGATACTTGGATTGTTTTCCTAGTTCACGATTATAAGATTTTTGGAAATGCTTTGTAGTGAAATAGTTGTAAAATTCTTCTATTTTTTAGAATGGGTTAATGAGATTCATTTGAATTGATTACATTTTCATTAGGTTATAATAATGTTAACGTTAATAACAAAATTTACCCCTTTTCATTTGACATTGATTAGGTTAAGCATTCGATATATTAACTCGCTCCCTAGTTCTTGAATTTATGGATTTTAGAGTAGTAATTTTCTGTTATTTTTTAGCACGTGTGTGTTGGAAATATGATGCAATGTGTTGTCCTTGATGGCAACCCACTTGAAAAATATGATGGAAACACTCGAAGAAGATGATGGCAACCTTCTTGATGAAGTTGTACTTGATGGAACTTGACTTGATGCGCTTGTTAATGATGTACATCTGATGTATATACAATCAGTACAGAAGGTGCAGAAGAAATAATTTCTAGAATGGGCCAGAACAATGATGAAAAGTGTATGTCACAAGTAATAAGCGAGTTTAGTAAAGGGAAGTCGCGTATGTACGCGGACAAGTACGTGCCAAGTCGCGTATGGTAAATTGCGCTCTAAATGTATAAAACCAGGGGTTACTACCATGGTATTGACCCATTGTATTGAGCGTTGGGTTGTCTATTTGTTCCCATCCAGGAATACCATCGGAAGTGATGTGGTTTTCGCTCATGGTATTGAAAAAGGGTAAACCTATATAAGGAGAAGAAAATCATTGTGCAAAGTGTGTGCATGAGTCTAGGTTTGAATGAATACTTCACTCTGAAGTATGTCTGAATGGAAAGGGTAACAGTTTGATGATAGATCTGAATCTGTGATGCACCTATGAAGAAAATGATGAGGAAGGTTATCTAGATCTTAAATGTATTTGTATCTTCTAGATCTGTTTGTGGAATGTTTAAATCTGAGATGAGGCGAACATCTGTCTGAAGTGAAGAGTTAAATTTGAATTGAATATCTGATCTGAAAAAGTATGCTGCTCTATAATGTCTGAAGATCTATACGCTAGTTTGTCGCAGCGGAAGCACGTATATACACGGGTTTGATGAAGAGAAAGCATATATGGGGTGTTCTGTAATGTGTAGATGTATACGCGTGTTGATGTGAATGGAAGTGCGTATGTACGCGGTATCAGTGAAAGGAAAGCGCGTATGAAATCTAGGGTTTACTGAAGAATGAAGTATGAAATTTCTGATCTGTTTTGTTGTGTTACTACTATCTTTTAATGATGTATTCTACAAATCTGAGTTGTCTGAATTGATAAGTGTCAGTTTTGATGTATGATTGAGCTTAAATGTGTGGAGTGGGTCCAGTCTGAAAATATGATGAAAAGTGGCCTGCAAGTTGTGCTCTAAAGAAATATTTTGGATCCAGTGTGAAAATTGATGAAACATGGTCCATGGTGGTGCTGAGGGTTGTAGCTTTCATTCAGGGGGTTGTAGCTCCCTTCCAGGTGAGGCTGGTAAACGAGAGCAGGGGGTTGTAGCTCCCTTCCAGGTGAGGCTGGTAAACAAGAGCAGGGGGTTGTAGCTCCCTTCCAGGAGAGGCTGGTAAACGAGAGCAGGGGGTCGTAGCTCCCTTCCAGGAGAGGCTAGTAAATGAGTGCAGGTGGGTGCCTGCATACTGGTATGAATTTGTGCCAGTACATAGTTGTAAGATGTTTTATTTATAATAAAATATTGAAGGCTGAGACAACGGCAGTGGTGGTTTTCTCTCGACTTGGGTTTCCACCTAAAATCCCGGTGTTCATGTGTGATGCTTATGTGTGATGATTTATTATGTTATTACTGCACATGTCTACTGCTATATAAACATCTGATGAATGAATAAATTCAAGGATCAAAGTAAATAATTAATTGCATATTAAGATCTCTGTACATACGCGAGTTTTGTGAAGGGTATCCGCGTATATATGCGAGTCTGGTTAATTAAATTAGCGTATGAGTTTTAGAGAGTGGAAAAGTAAAAAAATTTGAGTAATTCCTAAATACTGATTCACCCCCCCCCCCGCGCTCTCAGTATTTTTCTCAACAATTTGTATCAAAGCCAGGTCCTTCTGCAGAAGCTTGATCGCTTGAAGGAGATCTGTTGCAATGGGAAGTCATGAAGGAGTACTCTCTCTAAAGCCACCTCTATTCAATGGAAGTAATCTATTATTCTGAAAGATACAAACAAAAGTATATCTGTAAAGTCTTGCTACAGAAGTATGGGCAATCCTGGAAGAAGGTTATGAGTATCCAGCAAGTATTCCTACTGATGCAGCAGAAAGGAAGAAATATGAAGTCAATTCCAAAGAAGTCAATGTTTTGTTAGGAAGCATGTCTGAAACAGAATTTGCTAAAGTGATGCAGCTAAATTCAGCAAAAGAAATATTGGAAAAAATCATTCTAAGCTATGAAGGAGATACAAAGGTAAAAAGTGCAAAACTCCAAACTCTCAGAATTGAATATGAAAATTCAAGGATGCATAGTGATGAGAGTATTGCCAGTTTCTTTTTACGTCTAGATGATATTGTAAATCATATGAGAATTTTGGGTGAAACCATAACCGATACTACTCTGGTGGAAAAAGTCTTAAGATCTTTGACTTCAAAATTTGAGTCAAAAGTATCAGCTATTGAAGAAAGGCAAGATCTGCAAACTCTTACTATTGTTCAACTACATGGTATTCTGACTACTTATGAAATGAGACAAGGAGGTCCCTCTCAAATCAAAGAAGCCGCTTTTAAGGCATGTGCAAAAGGAAAAGAAAAGGAAGATGTCAAGGAATCAAATTATATATCAGAAGAAGAAGAAGCAAATTTTGTGAGAAGACTCCAACTAGGAACTGGAAGATTCAAAGGTAAGCTTCCCTTAAAGTGTTTTGCTTGTGGAAGAGTTGGTCATTATGCTGCTAAATGTCCTTATGAAGATAATCATGGTAAAGGGAAACAATTTGAAAAGAGAAAGAGTTATTATACAAATGAAGTATCTGATGAGGAAGAAGAAGATTCTGACCAAGATCTACAAGTGCTTATGGCAAAGAAGCAAAAGAAGAAGGCTACCCAAAAGGAGACATCTCATAAGACATGTGCGGTAGAAAATGAAGAAGATAAAATAGGTAATGATTGTTGTTCTTGTGATTCACTTTCTTGTGCAAGAAATGGTGAAGATAGTGAACATAACAGTATAAGTCTAGAAGCAAATCTCAAGATCAATGATGAAAGCAATGATTGGAATCAATTTCATAAGAGAGAATCTGTCTACAAAGATATGATCTCTAGAATGAATGAACATAAGGAAATACTGAATGGACAGATAGACAAGTATCAAAATTTGTATGTTGTTGCAACCAATCGAAGTGAAAGACTTGAAGCAGAAATCATCTCTCTCAAAGAAGATCTGGAAAAATCAAATAAGAAGAATGAAGAACCCCTATCATTTGAAAAGGAAGGACTTGAAGCAGAAATCATCTCTCTCAAAGAAGATCTGGAAAAATCAAATAAGAAGAATGAAGAGCTGCTGCAAACATGTGAAGAACAAGAAAATTGGTTGAAGGAAGAAATTTTAAAATTGAATGATCAAGTAGAAGAAGGAAAAAGGGTCGAAGAAAGCATGAAGAAGCAATGCCAAAAATTGGAAGTTGAGGTAAACATTCTCAAAGGTAAATTAGAAGAAAATGATAAACTCTTGAGGTTTCAAGATAGTACTAAGATTTTGGAAAATATTCTTAGTAATCAAAGGTCTCCCTCTATTAAACTTGGTCTTGGTTTTCATGAAACTGTTAAAGGAGAATCTAGTTCACAAGGAAGTGCTAAAGATTCAAAAAAATGTCAATGAAAAATCCGAAGAGTTGAAAGAAACAAGAAATCAACCAACAATCATGAATACTCAAAGGAAATCATTCACTAATGTTGAATGCTTTAAGTGTCATAATTATGGGCATGTTGCAGCCAATTGCAGAAGCAGAAGGTTTCAGGCACATTCAAACAGATTCTATACAGAAAGGTACTCTGGTTTGTTCAAGGGATATTGTTTTTCATGCAACAAATATGGTCATAAACCAGTTGATTGCAATAGAAGGAAGAACAGAGAAACACACTATGATCCTTATGCTTACTTCTCTAGTCATATAAGATGTTATGCCTGTAACAAGTATGGACATATGGAAAAGTAATGCAGGATGAACAGATCTGAGAAATTGGATAATTTTCAGCACACAATTAGAAATTTCAAGAAAAGCTGGAATAGGAAGGAGGACCGGTCAAAAACGTAGGGAATATTGACCCTACTGCAGTCATTCGCTTCTAAAGCTTACTTCTCTTAATGACTGCAGACGTGATGTGAGATACATTATAGGGATTAGTAATGTATCATCACAAGGGGAGCAATGTATGATGATTCTCATGGTTGGTTTGGTTATTCTGGTTATGTGTATTTCTGACAGAGCATCTGATGAGAAGAAGATAGGTACAGGTGGTACAAATTCAGGGGGAGATGAAGGAATGTGAAGTTTTCAATGTTTCATTTTCCATATGCGGGTTCAGTGAATAAAAGCCGCGTATACACGCGAGTTACAGTGGAGAAAGTCATGTATGCACTTATGATAAGAAAATTTGTATGACAGCTGAAGATCAGGAGCATAGGTTCAGGGGGAGAATCAGTCTGGTTGTTAATGACTGTATTATTGGCACTGTATCTGCTTATTTCTCAATTCTAAATGATGATGACATGATACATGGTTTATTATGATGAGATTATGGATGAGCTCTGATTTCTTTTTGCTGAAGAATATTTTTTGTTTTCACACATGGGAAAGATGGAAGTCTTGTGATGCTGCAGAGTTTGTTGCTGGTTGAGACCTCTTTTAATTCTTACACATGTTACATCATGATCATGATAAAACTTGAAGATCTTGGTGATATCATATCACATGAATGATTGATTGACACATATGAAGTTTTTCTGGTATGATAATTCTTCTTGGGAAGAATATGTTGATGCTGCAAAGAGTTTGAAGACTTGGTTACTAATGTTTTTACGCTACAACCATTGGATGACACTTGAAGACACAACTACATTGTCCTATCTATCTGCTCTCATATATTCCAGGGAAGCATTCAAATATCTTAGAAAGAAGCTGAAAATTGTCTTTGGCTCACAGAGGATCAGATCTGGTTAAAATGCAGAAGATGGAATTGGATACGCGGATTTCCTTAAACACAGTCGCGTATATACGTGAGTTCATACACAGAAAATCGTGTATGTGTGGTTGCTGACAATTTTTTCTGGGTCAGCATTTCTTCAGCACAAACGGTGGTGTTGTTTGGTATATATAATGCTATTTGGAGTTTTTGGTGGTAATTCAGTTCTTATATTTCAGTTTCATTCTCTGATTTTGGGTGAAGATGCCTTGATGAGTTGTTGTTGAAAGTGTTCAGGATGCACAAGCAAAGCGGGAGTTTTGGTCATATGGAAAGGATGAATTGGATGCACAGCTTCAGGGGGAGCATTAGCCTTGCTGAGTATAATGCATTGTTGGCATTATGATGATTTTGAAATATGATCTCTCTTGAGGACCTTCCGGTATTGGTCATGAAAAGTCATATTTGTAATTTGATGAAAAGGTCATGTTGAGACCTATGATGTAAAATTGTAATATTCAATCATGTAAGGACTTGATCAAATGTGAAAATCCTCTTGGTTGGGTACTTGAGTCAAAATATGTAAACCGTCTTGGTTGGGTATTTGAGTCTCATATGGAAATCCACTTGGTTGGATCTTTGATGTAAGTATGAGTCCTTGGTGATAGGAAGGTCATAGAGTCATGCACTTCATTGAAAAATATGTTTGAACATTCAGCATGAACTCAGGGGGAGCATGGTAACTTCAATGCACATCAGATCTACAACGCTCTTCTATCTACATGAAGAGAAAAACCTTGTGTTGGTTTTCATCCGCCCTTTGCCCTTGATGTCAAAGGGAGAGAGTGACATGGTGTTTGAATAGGGGGAGAATATCATTATGCTTAATGTATCTATCTGTTGTGATCAAACACCATCGTGGTTGCCATCAAGTCTAAAGGGGGGGATTGTTGGTAATATGATGCAATGTGTTGTCCTTGATGGCAACCCACTTGATAAAGATGATGGAAACACTTGAAGAACTTGACTTGATGTGCTTGTTAATCATGTACATCTGATGTATATACAATCAATGCAGAAGGTGCAGAAGAAATAATTTCCAGAATGGGCTAGAACAATGATGAAAAGTGTATGTCACAAGTAATACACGAGTTTAGTAAAGGGAAGTCACGTCTGTACGCGGATAAGTACGTGCCAAGTCACGTATGGTCAATTTCGCTCTAAATGTATAAAACCAGGGGTTACTACCATGGTATTGACCCATTGTATTGAGCGCTCGACTGTCTATTTGATCCCGTCCAGGAATACCATCGGAAGTGATGTGGTTTTGGCTCATGGTATTGAAAAAGGGTAGACCTATATAAGGAGAAGAAAATCATTGTGCAAAGTGTGTGCATGAGTCTGGGTTTGAATGAATACTTCACTCTGAAGTATGTCTGAATGGAAAGGGTGACAGTTTGATGACATATCTGAATCTGTGATGCACCTATGAATAAAATGATGAAGAAGGTTATCTAGATCTGAAATGTATTTGTATCTTCTAGATCTGTTTGTGGAATGTTTAAATCTGAGATGAGGTGAAAATCTGTCTGAAGTGAAGAGTTAAATCTGAACTGAATATCTGATCTGAAGAAGTATGTTGCTCTATAATGTCTGAAGATCTATATGATTGTTTGTCGCAGCAGAAGCACGTATATACGCGGGTTTGATGAAAAAAAAGTGCATATGGGGTGTTCTGTAATGTGCAGATGTATATGCGTGGTGATGTGAATGGAAGTGTGTATGTACGCGGTATCAATGAAAGGAAAGCGCGTATGAAATGTAGGGTTTGCTGAAGAATGAAGTATGAAATGTCTGATCTGTTCTACTGTGTTACTACTATCTGTTAATGATGTATTCTACAGATCTGGGTTTTCTGAATTGATAAGTGTCAGTTTTGATGTATGATTGAGCTTAAATGTGTGGAGTGGGTCCAGTCTAAAAATATGATGAAAAGTGGCTTGCAAGTTGTGCTCTAAAGAAAGCTTTTGGATCCAGTGTGAAAATTGATGAAACATGGTCCATGGTGGTGCTAAGGGTTGTAGCTTTCAGTCAGGGGGTTATAGCTCCCTTCTAGGTGAGGCTGGTAAATGAGAGTAGGGGGTTGTAGCTCCCTTCCAGGTGAGGCTGGTAAACAAGAGCAGGGGGTTGTAGCTCCCTTCCAGGAGAGGCTGGTAAACGAGAGCAGGGGGTCGTAGCTCTCTTCCAGGAGAGGCTGGTAAATGAGCGCAGGTGGGTGCCTGCATACTGGTATGAGACTGTGCCAATAAATAGTTGTAAGATGTTTTCTTTATAATAAAATATTGAAGGCTGAGACAACGACAGTGGTGGTTTTCTCCCTACTTGGGTTTCCACCTAAAATCCCGGTGTTCATGTGTGATGCTTATTTGTGATGATTTATTCTATTATTACTGCACATGTCTACTGCTATATAAACATCTAATGAATTAATAAATGCAAGGATCAAAGTAAAGGATTAATTGCATATTAAGATCTCTGTACATACGCAAGTTTTGTGAAGGGTATCCGCGAGTCTGGTTAAGTAAAGTAGCGTATGAGTTTTAGAGAGTGGAAAAGTAAAAAGTTTTGAGTAAATCCTAAATACTGATTCACCCCCCCCCCCCCCCCTCTCAGTATTTTTCCCAACAGTGTGAACATGTATATTTTGGAGTGATTCCACTTGGAATGGAGACCTAATACATTCTAGTTACTAAAAAGAAATTCCCATCCCATTATCATTTCATCTAGTTAGTCATTTGGTGAGATATCCAAACATAACTTCATGTAGCATTGTTGTAGGACATGTAAACTCGACCATATTTGGTCCCAAATCTTGTTTTTTGTCTCTTGAGATTGATTCATGACCCCTAGGATATAAATACATGATTTAGGAGTGATAAACACCACATAGGACATGTATTTTTACAAATTAGATTCGTCCTATTTATTTGAATTCATGCTCTCAAGATTACAATTACAAATTTTTGTTCTTGCCTATGATTAAAGAAACACTTCCATTTATAAAATTAGTTTAGGCTTTGATTTCATGAAATTCCCTCAATTAAATTAGATCAAAAAATAAGGAAACATTATATGCTACACATATAGTGTCAATACCTCTTAAGTTTTTACAAACCCCGAGTTGATTATTAATGTTGGTATCCTTGGTAGTTGCAACATTCTTGTTACAATACTGAAGACCATCAGTAGGTTGTGTTAGGGAGTTCAAAATAATGCCAATGAATGCAAGGGATGCTAAAATGTGCCACGTAATGCCAAGGTATTTTTAGACGTTCTAGGTTTTATGGCATGTCAAGATGTAAACTATGTTGTTTAATTGTTTTATGGCCACAGTTGGACGTGATCCTTGACTTGGTAACTTGTTAAGTGGGATGATTTAAGAGTGGCCCATGAGTAGCCTAAGATTATTTATAATCCATTTTTAGGTGAACACGTGATAGTGTGGTTGTAGTAAATGAAACATGCTTAAGTTTTTGTAGTCAAGGAAGTACTTGGTTGGGTTCCCAAGTCTAAAAATAAATAAGGGTAGTTATGATGACATGATAGTTAAGGGGTGATAGGGCATGCCAATGAATGAAAATGTGTGCTAACAAATATGAGATAGTGTCAGTGCATTCTGAGGAGTATTGGGGAGTGTCAACGCATCACAAGGGAGAACTAGTTCAAAGTGCATGGAAACGAACGAATAAGAGTGTTTCCTAGGGAGTTTCAGTGAATTCCAAGTGTTTCATAGAAGAAGTGTGTTAGGAGAATTTGATAATGGGACTTGTAGGAAGAAATCCTAATATTGTGATAATGGGATGAACAAAGCAGTTTCAGACAAATGGAGACTTTTGGGTAGACACGACACTATTTTTTCAACTACTTGGTTGGGTTCCCAAGTCATAAAAAAAGCAAGGCTATCTATGAGGGCATGAAAAATAGGGAGTTCCAAGGCGTGTAGGGAATACCAATAATTTGCAACACATGATAGAAAGTTCCAAGGTAGGTTAGGCATTCCAAGATGTACTAGGTGTTAGGGTGCGGTGCCAACACATGCTAGGGAGTGCTAGAGAAAAAGAAGGGAGGACTAGTTTCAATTGCATGGAAATGAATGAATAACAGTGTGTGATAGGGAGCATTATCAAGTTCTAGGTGTGATAAGGAGGGTGTGACAAGGTATGTTAGGCAGTTCCAAGGCATGATAGAGTGCTAGGAAAGAATTCCAATATGTGATGAGTTCCAAGGTGTGCCATTGTGTTCCAAGGAGTGTTAGGGAGTGCTAGAGAAACACAAGGGAGCATTGTGTCATAATGCATGGAAATGAATGAATAAGAGTGTGTGAAAGGGAGTGTCAATCATTTGCAAGTTTTTTAAGAAGGAGTGGGAAGACATGATTGAAAGTGCTAAGGAATGCTAGAGATCTAGGGTGACATGCATGCAATGAATTTTTTGTTAGGATTTTACGGTAGAAATAAATATTTTACTGAAAGAAATAAACACATAAAGAACCCAACAACAAATCACATAAACATAAACACAATGTTTATCCGGGAAAACCCCAAATCTGGGGAAAAACCCAACCAATGAAATTTCATTAACCATTGGCCAAAACCCTGGCCAATCCGGTCAAGTGAGCCTTCACCGCTCACCTCCAGACCTACATTACAATGAAGTATTCCTAGCCTCTTATAGGCTCCATTACATGTAATATCATGGGCCAAAACCATGTGCCCCAAAACCACTACTATTTACCCTAGTCAACTTTGACTCTATCCCGAGTCAAGTTTACCTAACAATTCCCCCCTTAAACTTGACTTGGGGATTACTGAATAAATCCATCCAAACTGCTAAATGAGACAACCCTGCTCACTCTAGCTCTTCCCCCCTCAAATTTTATTTACCTAGGGTAATTGTAAAATTGACATCCCCCCTATCACTTAGGTCTAACCCAAACTTTACTAGTGATTTACCCATGGGTACGCATGCCATACCAGGTCTTACAACAGTATTCCCATTTACATGTAATAATAATTTTGTTTCATTGTTGTTGTCTTTGTACATATGAAATCAATGTCCATATAAAAAGAACCCATCTACCGGATTACATGGGTCACTAGCCTTTGTAACCGCCAGTCCTCTAGGAGTTCTCTTCAGATACATAGTTCATCAATTTAATTAATTCACATGTAAATATCCTCTCTCATTTTCTACATGATGTCCTCTCCAAAGAGGACATCATAGTTGTACATAAATCTGCCCTCTACGCTTTTGCTGGTATCATAGTTGTACATAAATCTGCCCTCTACGCTTTTCCCGGTCCATTCTATTTTTTTTGCTTGGTTGCTTGGTGAAGCTACTCTTTTCCACCATTGACCACGATTTTGACATGGCCCTTAATTGCATTTCTTCTTGTTGAACCTTCCCAGAATCCATTCATGAAACAAGGCTTCATAATTGCTATAAATGTTGATATATTGAAAACAACTAAAATCTTCGGAATCAAATAAAATAAGGGCATGCCTCATGTTGATTCATCTGTGACATCGTACACTAGAAGAATACCCATAGCATTTCGATAGTACGCTGTTGTAATTTTCCGGAAATTCTCTTGACCAGCAGTGTCCTAGATCTGTAATTTAATCCGCTTCCCATCTAGCTCATCCGCAAACCTATCATTTTCCGCGGCAAAGAGCTCCTTGTCAGTCATCGCCCCAGGGACCCTCTAGGACTTGACAATGAGCATCACATGAAGCATATCATATATCTTGGCCTTCCAGGGACCGATCATTTCAGTCATGTCCTACCACTTCCAATTCAAATGAGGCACAAGCTCGGCCTGAGTAAAATTAATGCTAGGCCTATATAAATTTTTCTGCGCCATCAGGGCAACCTCTTGCGCAACCTCGGCATCGGATGGCGGAGTCCCGGTGCCCTCGAGCGCATTGATGATTTCTTTTTCCCTATGAGTTAGAACGATAAGTGATCCAACAGACAATCTCGGGTCCTAGTGCCCTCGCCCAAGAACAAGAAGCTCAGATCGGATCTTTGTATCTAAAAACCATCAAACCCTGCCAGGGTCATGTCAGCCCTAAGGTTTGAACTGCACTTCCAAATCCCATAAGTGTTGGACGGTGCAATGCACCCTATGAAGGGGATAACGAAGCTCAGTAATTTCCATATAGAAATCTCTCATTCTCCCAGGATTCGATCACCGACTGATGTTGATCCTCTTCTTCGTCCTCGTGTTTTTTTTTTTTTTTTTTCATCCACGCGTTATCACCAATGCTTCCACCACAGAATCAATGATGGTCACACAACTCTTTGTAGCAAGCTTCCATTCTTGACATCAATTGGGCTCGTTCTTCGTAACGAACTCGATCCATTCCACATAATTGTGTCCATCATATTCACACACAGATCCAATTAGATCTACACCAGATCTAGATGTAAATCTAATGCCTTCACACGTAGATCTATCCTTTTAAGTATATCTGTCCAGGAGAAAATTTTACGTAGTAGCATAAAACTATAGATATAGAAAAATCACTAAACTTGGGAGCTCATTCCAGATTTCAGATCTTCATAGCTTCGATACCAGTTGTTAAGATTTTACGGCAGAAATAAATATTTACTAAGAGAAATAAACACATAAAGAACCCAGCAACAAATCACATAAAAATAAACACAATGTTTATCTGGGAAAACCCCAAATACGGGGAAAAACCCAACCAATGAAATTTCATTAACCATTGGCCAAAACCCTGGCCAATCCGGCCAAGTGAGCCTTCACCGCTCACCTCCAGGCCTACATTACAATGAAGTCTTCCCAGCCTCTTATAGGCTCCATTACATGCAATACCATGGGCCAAAACCATGGGTGCACAAAACCATGTGCCCCAAAACCACTACTATTTACCCTATTCAACTTTGAATCTATCCCGAGTCAAGTTTACCTAAAATTTTTAACTAGGAGTGACAGGGAAACACAAGGGAGCACTACGTCCAAATGCATGGAAATGAAAAAATAAGAGTCTATGATTGGAAGTTTCAGTGAGTTCTATGTGTCCTAAGGAGGGAGTGACAAGGTATTCTAGTATTTTTTAAGGCATTCTAGAGGCCAAGGCGACATTCCAGGATGTCCTAGATGCTAGGGTGTACTAACATGTGCCAAGGATTGTTAAGGAATGCTATGGAAACACAAGGGAGCACTAGGTAAAATTACATGGAAATGAATGAATAAGAGTTTGTGAATGGGAGTGTCAATGAGCTCTAGAGAGAGTGTGACAAGGTATTCTTGGTAGTTCTAAGTAATTCTAGAGTGCTAGGGTAGCATGCCAAGATGTGCCAGGTGTTACGGTGTGCCAACGTATGCTAGGGAGTGTTAAGGAGTGTCAAGGAAACAAAAGGAAGCACCAGATCAAAATGCATGGAAATGAATGAATAAGAGTGTGTAACAGAGAGTGCCAATAAGTTTTAGGTATGTTAAGGAGGGAGTGAAAATGTTATATGCTAGGCAGTGCCAAGGTATGATAAACTACCAAGGCATGTCAGGAAGTTCTAGGGTGTGCTAGGGAGTGTAAAAGTGTGCCAAGAAATGTAAGGTGTAATAGCCCTAGTTAAAAATTCATATAAAAATATAAGACCACGGTTGATGGTACACATATTACAAGTTGAATGGTGGAAAAAACATCCTAGCGGGTGTTGATTTGGTTTATTATGGATAAGGAAATTGGAAATGAAAATGGCAAAGGCATTAGAAAGGCATGAGGCATTAATTGACATTTCATTTATGAAAATAATGGAAATTAGGAAAAAGGAAGGTGAAAGGTCATAGGTTGCATGTGAGGAGGAAAATTAAGGAAAATAATGGAATTGAAGAAACTAGAGGCCTCTTCTATAAAAGGCTTCTGAGGATCAGTTGGTAAGATGTTCTTGCTTAATAATTTTTCAGTGCATTTTTGGAGCTATATCATTATTCTCTCTTCCTATCATACTCTTAGATACTTATATTTTTCATGTTCACCCTTGGAGAGTGTGGATACATGGTGATTTGGAGCAATAAGGAAAAGTAAGAGCAGGATATCATAGGAGGACTTCAGGGATCAACAACTGCAATGAGATTTTTTTGTAGGTACCGAGTTGCATGTATGATTTCCTCACTAGTTTTGGCATGCATGGTTTATACCTGTGTACTTTGCTAGCCTTGCCATTTCTTGGACAACCATGGTATGTGGGTTTATTTCCATTGATTCCTTTATGTTTGCTTCTTACGATTACTTTAGTTGTAGAGTTGAGTTATTATTTCTTGGAGCCTTGTTTGCACAAACACTTTGGAAGGTCGATGGACAATTGTGGGTCGAGATACTAGTACTGCAAGCCTTGGTTGGAAAAATAGTCTAGAATCCCTAGATGGGTTGAGCTACTAGTCTTCAAAGCCCTAGTTGAACAAATTTTCTCAAAGCCATGTAACAATTGGGGTTGAGTTACTAGTGTTGGAAGCCCTGGTTGGAACAAATGTTGTAGAGCCCTGGATAACTTGGATAGAGACTAATCCGTGATTGTTAGTGATGTACGACCATGAGGTCAAATAAATGGTCTTTGGTTGAGATGGTTTAGTGTTTGGATCCTTGTTTTGGTATTGATTGATCTATTTGATAAAGTCCCACATTCATGCTTGGAATATGGCACGGGGGTGACTAGCTAAAGTGAGATTTTTCTCAGCCATGTCTATGGTTGGTTTGAACATGGAAATCCCATTCTTGTTCATTTTTACATTCATTAATGAAAGGTTCATTGCCTTTGTATTTTATGTGTATATTCATTGATTTATATATGGATTCTATTGTTGATGTTTCCATGGTATTTTTGTTGGTATTATGTTGGTTATAAGGATGTATTTCGACAGTGATGAGGCATGGCTCTCTCCATGTTCTTACTTGTAAATGAAATTTCACTATATCTATGGTTTAATATATGGTATTGAAGCTAATGGTGTAAGGGATAAATTCTTCTTGGCGATTCTCAGATAAGTATGACACCCCTATGTTCAAATATGTTGTTTACACCTATAGATGCAATTTTGGTGACATTTTTGACGAAATTCTTGTCATGGTTGGGAGTAGTCCAGAAGAGTTCCTGATGATGTGATTAGTTCCATAATTTTTTTTTAATGTTATTAATCATCCCATATAGTTTCATGAATTTTTGGGCACTGAATTGGGCTCTGGGACTAAAAAGGTGGAACAAATCCCATAGTTGCAAGCATGGAACAGACCAAACCGGGCTCTGGCTACTACCTTGCCTTGGCATGCCTGTGATTAAGGCTCAAATTAGTCAAAAAATCACTCTCCCTTATGTTTCAGGGGATTATAAGGTTGGGTTACCTTTTGAGGATGTTTTTTATGTCATTTAAGGTGTTTTTGTCTTGTTTCCATCGGTTCCACTTCCTTAAGGTCTCATATTAGTAGCCTCTCATCGCACGTTTACCCTGGTTGGCCAGTTACTTGGATGGATGTGGGAAGAGGGTTTTACATAGGGGATGCTAACACATGCCACATATTTCTAAGGAATTTAAGACATGCTAGGTGGTATGGCATGTCAAGATGTGAGTTGTGTTACTTAGTTGTTTTACGACCACAGTTGGATGTGATGAGCCTTGTCGTGGTAACTTGTTAAGTAGGATGAGTTGAGATTGGACATGAGTAGCCTAAGATGAGTTACAAGTAGTTCTTAAGTGAACAAGGCATATTTTGAATTTCCATGACACATGAGAATCTAGGTTTGGTCTTCGAATTTTTTATGCAAACAGACTCAGTGCCACAACACATCTACTTTTCAAAACAAAATATACACACATCAGGGAATCAAATAGTGCACATGACACTTTTTAACTTTTGAAATTGTTTGTTAAATTAAAACTATAATAGAATAAGCTAGAGCTCTTATACCAGGGATCATGGCTCTTTACAATCGCATTGATAGAAATAATATAACTAGGGCTTGGTGTTAGTAATTTGAGAACCAATATACCTTGAAAAAGACAACACTTGACCCAATTTTTGATGGTGGCCATAGATAGCCCTTTGAATCCACATGTTCTGAACACATCTAAAAGGTCCTCTTGCCTCCTGTTATGCAACTCCTGAATTTTCCTCTATCAATGACCTCAAATCATTTAGGTTACTAAACTCAGCTCAAATTACTTTTCTCTCTATCTGCCTATTTTTTCGTTTAAGGTCTGGAACACTTAGGGCTTTTGATCAATTGTTCACAACTCTTTTTGTGAATAACTCTTTGGCATTCCCATGTTTTACATAATATTTATCCAAGATGACAAGTGTAGGGCTATGGAGGTTTCCCTTCTTGTCAGTCACTCAATCCTCTACAATACAATGAACTAGGGTTATTTGGATAGCCCACTTGAGTGCTACTTTACTCCTTCAAATTCTGCACATCCTTAGGCCAAATACACCTACCCTTTCTCCAGTATTGTTTTCCTTCGCAAGTACACAACTTAGGGCTTTTCTTTGATAGTCACCTAACAAACCTCCAAATATACGCGGAATGCCATCAATTTTCCCACCCATAGAAAATTCTCTTTCTGATATAGTACTCACAACATAGCCCTCATCTAGGGCTCTTCAAATCTTCCACCTAATAGTTATTTCAGTCCTCTAAAAATCACTAGTCTTGTGTACCAAATTTCTTATTGTCCAATCTATGAATAAATTTGAACTACTCCTATTATCATCCTTCTAACAATTTGTAGATGGTTGAAATAGGGTCACAAATCATCCACTAATAGTCCATTGAGTAACTCTTTATACTTTTCTTCAGGTATTTGTCCAAAAATCTATAAACAGTCCACCAAAATCTAATCCTCTTCATGTCAATCCATTCCTCATATGGCATATTTCTTCTACCCGGGTTACACCTTCCTTTGTATTTTATATCTCCACACATACTTCTACAAACCATCTTCCAAATCTATGGTATATATTGTAGATATAAACCTCTCTCTAAGGGCCATGACCCCTATTCTTCTACGCATATTTTTAATGATCTTAAGATCATACCTTATGGATTGAAAAACTACCTAGGGCATTATAATTCTATTCTAATTTATTTAGAACAAACCCTATCCACCCATATAAAAAATAGCAACTCTTGCCTCCTTAAGAGACTTGGCCTAGCTGATATGGATCCAGAGATTCTCAACATTTCTTTGATTGAATCTTGACCTAAACTTTAGATATCTATGACCCGCAAAATACGGTTACCTCAGTCAATATTACACATGAAACTAATTCTGTTTTGGCCATAAATTCTAGTGCAATCCCTCCTCCATTTTCATTGGTATTTATCAATGACATGGAAACCTACTAACCACCACAATATAGGGTTTGAACCCTTTCTACTATTTCAATATTTGATGTGGCCTTAGCACAAAAACACCACTAAAATCACATTCCCAAAATTCTCATCAGTTTCTTCTCTTTAGCTCAATATACCATAAGAGAACCAACAATATGCCATCCTACTTACAATCTCAAACCCATTAAGGTATGTGAAATTATTTTGAACCCTCACATGATGATCTTGCTCTTGGTCGATGATCATGACCTCCCTTTATCAACCTTTACTTAGCCCTCTAACTCGCCCTACTTTAGGATTAGATCTCTCCAAACCTTCTTGATCAAATGAGGTCCTTCTCACTTGATGTTATTTACTACATACTAAGGCCTCCTTAAATAGATTTTCCTACCAAGGCCTCTTAAGAACCCTCTATAACTTACGGGATTTATCTACTTATACCTTATGAAATATTATTTTTCCTTTTTAATTTTATTTTATATTTTAAAGCCCATTTTGGGTGAAAACCCCATTTTTGTGGGTTCTTTGCCGACAAATCCTTTTGTGAACAAAATCACACCAACCCATCTCACTAGGCTTGTGGAGTACCTCCCAGGCTACACAATTTAACAATATAGTCTAGTTGTAGTAATCGTAACTTGCTCAAGCTCTTGTAGTCAAGAAAAGACATGGTTGGGTTCCCCTATTGTAAATTAAGTAAGGTTAGCTATGAAGGAATGATATCTAGGGAGGGTTAGGGAAATGCCAACACATGTCAGAAACTGTTAATGCATGTCGAGGAGTGTTAAGGACTATCAAGGCATCACAAGGGAGAACTAGGTCAAAATGAATGGAAATGAACAAATAAGAGTGTGTGATAGGGAGTGTCAATGAATTCAAGTGTGCCAAGGATGAAGTGTGTTAGAAGAAGTTCATAATAGAATTTGCAAGAGGAAATTCTATGATTGCGATAAGCAAATCAACAAAGCATTTTTAGACAACGGAATACTTTGTGTTTTGAATAACACTATTTTTCCTTTATCTATTAGTTTTATATGACATGTGGCACACTTTGGCTGAAATATCATGTTTTAAAATATTTTAGAAAATGACATATTGCATATTTTTGTGTATAATCTTTAGGGAACTCGGCTTGTGCCAAGTTATATCTTGTGTGTATTATGTATCTTGTGGTTCTTGAAAAATCTCAGTCAATGCTCTATTGTTTATATGAACTACGCATACATGTGAAATATTGGCTATGTAAGCTATATTGTTTCTTAGTTGTTTTATGGCCATGGCTAGATGTGATCCTTGTTTTGGTAATTTCTTAAGTGGGCCAACTTTAGGTTCGACGTGAGTGGCCTAAGATGAGTTATAGGAAATTCTTAGGTGAAAAAGACACAATCTACTTGTAGTAGGTGAAATTGGTCATGTTGTTGCAGTTGAAGTAGGCCAATGTCACATGAAATGCAGTTGTTAAGGACTTTATTTAGTTCCCATGTCATAAAAACATGTAAGGCTATTTGTGAGGACATGAGTGCCAAGGCATGCTACAGAATTCTAACATAGATAGTTCAAAGGCATGTCTAATATGCTAAGATGTGTCAAGTGATAAGGCATGCCAAGATGTGCAAGGGTGTGAGAATATGTTCCAGGGACTATGCAACAAAAAGGAGAAACAAGTTAAACTACAAGGAAATGAATAGATAAGAGGGTTAATAAGTCATCAATTTACATTTTATAGGAGGGGCATGCTAGGCACACCAACACTAGGTGGAAATAGGTGCCAAGTCCCAAGTGTTAGTGCATTATAAGTGCCAAATCATCCTTTGTTACTTCTCATTTACTTTCCAATAATTTATCTCCAACACATTTAATATTAAACCATGCCAACGAATACCAAGGAATCATATTGAATGCTATGTGTGCTAATACTTGCCAAGCGCCAACACATGCCAACTTCCAATGTGTTTTAGGGAGTGACAGAAATGTTATGAATTGGGAGGGCATGATGAAGAGTTTTAAAGTATGATAGTGTGTGCTAATACATGATGAGGATTGTTTTGGATTACTAGGGAAAAAGAAGGGAGCAGTAGGTCAAAATTCATTGAAGTGAATGAATATGAGGGTATGCTAGGGAGTGTCAACAAGTGCTAGCTAGAATGCCAACAAGGGAGTGACAAGGTATGTTAAGCACTAGGAACGCATGCTAGGGAATATTAGGTCATGTCAATAAGTATCAGAGTGTGCTACAGAGTTTTAATGTGTGTTAACATGTGCCAAATTGTGTGAAGACATGAAAGATGCTAAGGCATGCTAGGGTGTGTAGTGTGTCACAGTATGCCAATATGTGTTGAGTATCAAGGAAACAAAAATAATAACCAAGATAAAATGCAAGGAAATGAACACATAACAGGGTTAGTAAATCAATAATTTATATTTTTCAAAAGAGGCATGCTAGGCACACTAATAATAGGTTACAATACATGCCAAGTTCCAATTTGTGCCAAGTGCTCTTGTAGGTTGATGCATTACAAAGTGTTCTAGGGTATGCTAGGGACTACAAGGCATGCCAACACATGCTAGGAGAGTGTCATTCTATTCTAGGGCCTACCAAAATGTTCTTGGGTGTCCTAGAAAATGAAAAATGTTCTAGATACAAAGGTGTTCTAAGATATGTGAGGTGCCAAGGAATGTTAGTGTGTGCCAAATCATGTTAATATATTCCAAGAGTCTTAAATATTGTTATATCTCTCTCATTAATAGATTTGACAAAGCTTGTTTATGTAATAAATAATATAGTTTCTACATACACTAGTGGAACTTTATCTAAAGGGAATTTGTTAGAAATTAAATTTAATAGATATTAATCATGTATTTACTCATAGGAAAACTAAATCCTCATTAATTGAGGGAAATGATACACACTAATTATGTATTAACAAATTTACTGAATTTAACCACTATATGGCCTTGGACACATAATGAAAAATAATCCACAACGATGGTATTAAATTGTTATCTTTTGACAAAAAATATAGTAACATGCACATAGTGTCCTTAAAATCTGATTGGAATGATCAATGATGACAAACATTTTCGACCATCACCAAAAGTAATGAAAAAGAGCATTGGTGAGGGTCAATAAAATATCATCACTAGAAGTATCACCAAAGAGATAATTAATGGTAGGCCTTTAAAAACCCTCACCAAAAGTGTCACTGAAAATGGCTTTGGTGACAAACCTTAAAGGGACGTCACTATATTCACTTGCAAAAACTTATTTTTAAGGATCGTCACCATATGTGACATTAGTGACATACCTTAAAGGTCCACCACAGGAATGAACCTCACTAATGTCCTTTTTTTATTGTAGTGTTTAGATACCACTTCCTTGGAGCCTATTTTAGGCCATACAATCTCTTCTTCAATTTGAAAACTAACTTCACCTTCCCTTTGACCTCATACCCTTGTGCCTAATGCATATATATTTTTTCCTCCAAATCTCCTTGGAGGAAGGTTTTATTTACATATAACTCATTAATATGCAAATATTATGCTTCCACATGACCTAAAATAGTTCTAATCGGAGCCATTTTAAGAAGAGTAAAATTTTCATAAAAGTCTATACCTTTCTTTTGTGCAAACCCCTTCACCACAAGTCTAGACTTACACCTCTATTTACATCCTTATTCTTCCTTTGACATGTAAACCCATTTTTTTTGCAATGTTTTTTTACCTGCAGGAAACTTGACTAAGTCCCAAGTCTGTTTATGCATTAAGGAGTCCATCTCTTCTTCCATGGCTTACTCCCACTTATTCCTGGTTTCTACCTACATTACTTCTTCATATATTTATGGTTCACCAGAATCAATCAACTATACATAATATAATTAAGGAGAGTATCATTCAGGGGGTATAATTTTCCTGGTAGATCTTCTAACACCACTTTTAGATGTTTTAGGTGATTGTTGTTGTGGCTACTAATCATTATGATTTTGAGGAACCTTTAAAATTTTTTGTGATCTCATTAAGCACTATGTATTATTTATTCTCTTTTCCTATTTCTTTCCTTGAATTTGATCCTTATACAACACCTTTTCAATTAATATGACATATCTACTCCTAATGATTTTTATATTTTCATAATCATATAAGAAATAACCAAAACCGTTTACACCATATCTAGTAAAGGTACATTTCTTTGATTTTTCCTCAATCTTTGTTCTATTTTCTTTATTGATATGGACAAAGGCTTCAGAAACAAAATCCTTTAAAAAATAATAGTTTACCTTTTTACCTATCCATTCCTCCTTTGGAATACCACCATCTAAGGAATTTGAAGGGCCTCTATTTATGAAATAAACAACAATATCTACAACATCTAGAAACATTTTTAAGGGTGATCTTACATTCAATCTCAACCACCTTGTACGCTCCATTATTGTCATGTTCATCCTTTCTAACACACTATTTTCTTGTGGTGTTCTTGGAATTGTCTTCTATTTGTGAATTCCATGCTATGAAAAATAGTTATAAAACTCTTTGTTATAGAATTCACCTCCATTGTATGATCGGAGACACTTTGATTTCTACTACACTAAGGTGTTCCATAAAATAATCTTCTCAGAATACCACATCGAGCATAATTAATTAATTCAGGATCCATAATAATGCTAACTTTGAAAGTTGTTGGAATGCGAAGGAATTAAAGACAAATTTTGTTGATGATGAAATATGCCAAGAGAATGCCATGATATCCCATAAAATCTCCTCAGAACTCCTGATAATATGAACCTGCTCTAATGACCTTTCCATCCCCTGTCTTGCAAATCCACCGTGGTTGTACTATGGAGAAAAATAAAAATTGAAACATTACAAATCCTCCACCCCAAGATTACATGCCCTCAGGAAATAAAAATATGTGGACCATCCTGTTGGCCTGATGCAACCGATACCCAAATCCCTGATCCCATAGAAACCACTTAGTGCTTCTATTCTCCTATGTTAAGTTTCTCTTAATAGACCTCTCGATGCTTGGATCCCAAACTGATCTTTCACTTTACCTATCATTGACCAATCCTCCCAGATCCAAATTCCAGCATGGCTAATCATCACCCAAGTCCCATGGCTCAGATTGTGCACTTTCTCTGGCTATAGTTGTTGCTCCATGAAGCAAGTACCATCTCAGTAACTCTCTCCAATCCAACCTCTGGCTTAGGCTGAGGTCAATCCCGCTCTGCTAATGTTGGGCTGGTGCTACTGTAGTACTAACAAAATTTCAATCTACCATCCACAATTGAATGAAACATACAATAACCACCTCATCTAAGGGCCCCTGCTAAGATGTGCACCAAAATAAGAATGATACCCCATCAATAGGATACCAAATCATGATCTCCTGCCAATTGATCTTAGGAAAATAATCAAATGCAGGGACTCCCATATATGGAGGAAGTCTACTGTGCTATCATCGGTCCATGAACAACTCATGTTGCTCTATCCCATCTATCAACAGGATCTGCTAGAAGAATAATACCACTCTCTCTATAATATGCCAAAGTGGGCAGGATATGTTGCAAGCCCTATCGATGTACGCGTGGACTATGCAGCTCCCTGAAAGTACCACAGCTAGGCTAACTTCTTGTGCCTCTACATAAAACTCATCAGTGGGTCAGCGTAAATATGGATGAACCATTATCTCCAATATATCCTTCCTCTCTTGAACAAGAGTGCCATGCTCATATTGTCTGTTGACCTCCCGCGGAACATCCCTATCATCATCTGACACCTCCTGAAGCTAAGTGTCTCCAACTACTGTCACCCTACTATATTTTTTTACATCAATCTCCTATTCATAGATTCCTAACCCCATCGGTGGCCGCTCGTCCTCATCACTCACGAACTCGATGTGAACCTCTGACTAGGTCTCTTCGAATGTGTAATATCCTAAAATAGAATAAACATGAATATTGAACAATAAATTGGAAATTGTAGTAAACATCATTACATCAAACATATGAGAATATCAGCTGAGTCATTTTATCATATGAAATAGTAGAGATGAAGTACAAAGTGCTTAAAGAAAAGACACTCAAGCTAAACAGAAAAGCTTGAAATGGCCCTAAACCTCAGCACATGATATGCTGTTGCTACAATAGGTGTTGCATTTCTACCACTTTGTAGTATTGATGGAAAATAAAGCTGCTAGAAACTAGGAATGTGTAGATCTATTGATTGGGTGCTCAGAAATAGTCAGGATCAGGGATTTGGGATTTCTATCATTTTTCCAAGATAACCTAGAAAGGGTTTCCAGAAATGACAATAACTGAAAAATGCAACCTTAGGGCTGATTTACCACTGCAGCTGTGAGAATATTGGGTGGTGGCTAAATTGATGAGAAATCTATTGTTCCTCCTCCCAAAAAACTTCCTTGATGAAGGGCTTCTCCCCTCATGGGATGTCAAGCTATGAAACTTGGGTTACTATTCCTTCAATAAATTTTCCCTCCTAGATTGCACTATTCCTGAAGGAGACTGTGCTGCTGATAAGGGCTGAAGATTGGATTATGCCTGATGACAAAATTCAACTCAAGAAACTTTCCTGAGTGGGAACTCAAAGTCCCCCAAGGAGAAGGGTGGGATTTCCGCTCGGAAACACCGATGTGCTAAAGAGCACAACATACTTATCGAAACAACTGAAGCATGCAGAAAGTCATAAAGAAAATTCATAAAAAATATTAAGAATAATTTCTATGGCTTCCATCCCCTTCCTTATATTCTTGTGAGCCCTCACCCCCTTGGCCCTACACAATAATGATGCTACACCCATGGCCACTAACCTCAATTATGACTGCGCTGCCTTGCATTGTCTTCACTACCTCCATGACTACACTGTTGATTTGGTCAAACTGACCCCATCCACATGCAATGACCCACATTCACACCAAAAAGTGGTTTATTCATATTGAACCTCTCTATATGCATTGATCCACATTCACATTAAGAAGTGGTTTTATTCCTACTAAAGGGATTTATGGATCCCTATAACCTCCTATTCATCTATCTTGTTGACAAAAAAAATAAAAAAATTAATATTATAATTAGCTAAACGATAATTAGTAATATTATAGTCCTCCCCTCTCAAATGTTTATTGTCCTCAATCAGTTGCAAGGATGGATGCTGCAAAATCTTCTCTCCTTCCCAAGTGGCATCTTCATCTGGAAGGTTCCTCCATTGAACCAGATCTTCTTTGATCAACCTATTTCTTAGTTGCCTCTCCTGATTATCCAAGATAGCTTCCGGTTGTAATACTAGATGGCCCTCATCATGAAAAGGTGGGAGCTCCATAGTGGAAACTACATGTTGTCAAATGGCCTTCTTGAGGCATGAGACATGAAAAATATTGTGGATCTTACTCCCAATGGGGAGCTCCAACTCATATGCTACTTCCCCAACATGGTGGATCACCCTGTATGGCCCATAGAAATTGGGCTTAAGCTTCTCATCCCCCTTATCCTTCAGTGTAGACTGCTTGTAAGGATGAAGATGGAGATAGACCAAATCATCCACCTCAAACTGTCTCTCCACCCGACCTTGATCTACATATAACTTCTGCTAATTTCGGGATGTATTAATGTTGTCCTAAAGAGCACATAGTATATCCTGACTCTCTTGGATTGACTCTTTGGATCTATTAGCCTTTCTTTCTCCAAAAATCACATCAAAAAATGATAAAGCATCATAATGATATAGAGCCCGGAATGGAGACATACCGATTGATATATGAAATTTCATATTGTAGCAATATTCTCCCAAGTGGAGCTAGCATAGCCATGTTCTATGCTACTTCGAAACATATTTTCACAAGTAGCCTTATATCCACGTGTTTACTATCTCTGTCTGCCCATCTCTCTAGGGGTGATAAATGGTACTCAGTGTCAACTGGGTACCTATCAAACGGAAAATATCCTGCCAAATGACACCCATGAAGAGACTATCTCTATCACTGAATATGGTGTTATGAAGACCATGAAGTCTAAAAACATCTCTAAAGAAAAGAATAGCCACTGGTGAAGCAATGTACCATGAGGAGATGGAAAATAAATTTGAATACTTTGTTATTCGATCAACGACCACAAAGATACAATCCTTTCTATATACTGCTAGAAAACTAGTAATGAAGTCCATAAAAATGCTCTCTCATTTCCCCTCCAGAATTGGAAGTGGTTATAACAACCTTTTAGGTTGGTTTTTCTCTCCTTTATTCCTATGGAAAACTACGCACTCCTTGATATGTTGGATTACATCCTCCTTGAAACCCTTCCATGAGAATCTCTCTCTGATGGCCCGATATATCTTTGTGAAACCTGTGTGGCTTCAGAGCAGCGAATCATGTGCTAGATGAGAAATATTCTCTTTGAGCTTAGAATCTCTAGTCAAGAAGATCTAGTCCCAGTAGTAGATGACCTCATCAATTATGCTATATCTATCACCAGTCACCTTCCCAACTAGTATCTCACATTTCAGGAGGTCTTTGGAATACTCCACTATTGGAACAGGGCTCCCTAAGCTGTGAATTTTGTATATTTTTGTATTAATTAGTCTAAGACAAAGATTTTAGGGTGGGTCAAAGCCCTGAATGCATTGTAATGGATCAAAGGGTAGACCTAGATTCTGCAAACCACAGTTTGCAGACCACAAGATAGCATAGGCTATATCGATAGAAATAGATGAACAGTTTGAGTCTAGAGGTAGGAATGAATTAAGATTGATGCTACATGCAAACTGTTAGATATGTTTTGGGTTGTTTTGGGTAAGGAATCCCACTAGATGTGTGTGCGGAGATCCTCGGTCTTGCTATGTGCGGACCCCACTAGGCTGTGTGCATGGGATGGTTTTGGCTGTAAGTGGATCTGAATGTTAATGAATGCGAGGTATTGTTAAAGTATTTGTGTGTGATTTGGAGCAGCGATGTTTACTACTAAAGTGTATCTATAATGGTTAGTTAGCTGCAAATATATCTATGTTGTTGCATACGTACATCTATTAATTCTCTGCGATGGTATCTGTTTAAGCTATGAATACTTCTGTACTATATGTTATGATGCGAATGTATCTGTAACTACATTTATGATATTATGTGCTGATAACTACTGATACGCATGTGGATATGAAGGCATTGATTAGATATGTGAATGGTAATAGCTCTCTTATTGTTAATAAATTCTTATACTGATAAAACCCTATGAATAGACTTACCCTGTGCAAATCCAATAAGTTGTGAACACAGATATTCTTCGACTTAACTACTCTCTCTCAGGGCATGGAAACCTATTTCCAGCACCCTCCCATACTGCTTCAGGTTAGACCTTGGCCTGTGCAAGTAGGTCATTACCGAAAGGGCCAGTAGTATAGGGGTTTGTTGGCAAACCTTAACCTCTGAACCTGGGTCAGCACCCCTCAAGCCAAAAAATTGTTCCATTTTCGAGACCAGGAGAATTTTGAGAGAGAGATCAGGTGATCCGAAGAGAACACTGGAGACCTAGGAAGCTCAAAATCGAGGACTAGTTTGAAAGACAGATTCAGAGGTTTTCTGTAAAATAGAATCACAGCGCGAAGCTGGAAGCTGAGAAGTGGAAAAATAAGTACATTTTTATTGAAGTATATAAAATTTCCTTTGTAACCTTTTCACATGAGCTACATGATTGGCTAGCCAGGCTTGTAGATTTCTAGACGTGTTGGAAGGACAAGTGGGCCATGGAGTGGACTCCAGAGTTGATCCAACAGTTGGAAAGGACTGACAATACCATCAACCAAACGGTAGATCACTGGGTTGATATCGTGCTCGGAGGATTTGTGAAAAAATTCACATTCGATCAGTTCATATCCTATTCGGAAGCAAAGTGGAGGTTCTTCAAGTTTTCTTGGGGTAAGTTCTTGAAAACATTGTCTTTGTTAATTAAAATATTACTATGCGAAAAGGGTGTTTTGTGCAGCCACACCGAGTGAATGACCCTTGACTTGATTGAGAGAACAACGCGGAGTGGTAAATACTATCGAAATAGTTAAGAAGGAGATAGATCTGTCTAGAGCCCATTAAGAGAATCGGTTGCACACAACCCTCCAGCTACACCACCTTCATGTCAGCATCACATTAAGAACTCACCCATACCTCCACCACCACCAGACGATGATATGACCTTACATATGAAGCTACCTACCTTCAAGGGTGTAGGAGATGAAGATATGGACCGATTTTGGTTTGTCGCAAAATCAGTATGGGTTGCGCAGAACGTGGCTTCTGACACTGTAAAGAGAGCACAACTATCACTCGCCTTTGAAGGAAGGGCCTTGGATTCATATATGGGGTATGTAGGACAACACATGGATCCATTCATTCTGGATATTAATACAACATTAAAACAACAATTTCAGAAGCCTAAGTCCTACTCTCATATAGTGGCCGACTTGAAAGACTTTAGAAAGGGGCCCACTGAATCATTATGGGAATTTGATCAACAGCTAAAAAAGGTTATCAAAGATGGGGAATTTTAGTATGATGATAGGAAACACAAGGAATGGTTTATCGGTATGCTACTACCGCATCTGCGCAGACCTATGGGTTAGCAATCGATTGAAATAGAAGAGAAGGCTTTGTAGATTGCTATGAAACTAGAGGCTCAGTCGAGGGATGATGCTCAGTTTTGGGTACAATAGGTACGTGAATAGCTGGAGGAAATGCACATAGAGATACAAAATATGCGAAAGGAATGGGGGAAAGAGGCTAGTCCAGACATATGGTGCATAGGATGCAGAGTATCCGGTCATACCAAGGAACAGTGTCCTCTACTGGAAGATTACATGCACGTTGGGGGACCCAAACCAGTATGCCCTGAGGAGGCTATGGGGCCAAGTAGCCCAATGTTATGGTGCGCTGATTTTTGTGTTGTTGGGATACATGATACTAACCACTGTCCCCACCTTGGTGCTTACGTTCCAGAACTGAAGCAACAATGGTGTCAATTCTGCTCCTCTATGGGGAATGACGAGCATAATTTCCAAACCTATGACTTGATGATAGATCAAGGAAACCTATATAGGGTACATGCTGACCCTTATTCATCACTATCTCCTTCAAGCAGAGTAGGCTCCCCAGCCAAGGGCAGGGGAGGGGAAGGGGTGGACATGTAGGTCAGGGAAGAGGACAATTGATCTATTACAACTATGGGGAGATAGGGAAATTAGCGAGGAAATGTATGAACCCTATGCGACAATATTGTCATTATTGAAGACAACTGGACCATTTGATTGAAGAGCATACGATCCCGATAGCGAAAATGCAGGAAAAAAATATACACCTACGTAGAATGTGTAAAGGGTTAAAGCGGAACCACGTGATGAAGGACCAAGTATTAATGTCATAACACACAAGGGTATGGCTATGGGAGGAGGTAAAGATAAATCCAAAGATGAGCCTCTTATCCAGAAAGAAACTGTTAAACAAGAAACCCTAGACCTACAAAAGGAAAAAGAAACCTTTGTTGCAGCTCGCAGAGACATTACTAAGGATGAGGTGCCTATTTCAGAAGCTCTAGCAAATTTGAGAACAGATGATGAAGTTAAACTATTTCTACAAGCATGTATGAAGCTGCTATGCAACCAAAAGGTAGTAGAGAATCTGCAAGCACTAATAGACAGTTGTGCAGAAAGAACTAACCCACCCCCAGAAGTTAAGGATGTGCACAAACTGTACAAGCATAAGAAATGCACTAGTTGGGAAATGCGGCTAACAATGCAAATTGATGACTATGAAATGGATCAGGATATCTTGGACTTGGGGTCATATGCGAATGTATTGCGTAAGAAAACTTGGCAGCGGATGGGAAAACCAAAGTTGGAATGGTCCACCATCCAGTTGTGCATGTCTAACCAAGAGAATATCATACCATTGGGGAGGCTATCAAGAATTTTGGTAGATATTGTAGGAGTTAAGGTCCGAGCCGACTTTGAGGTAATTCATATTGTGGAAGATGTGGACCCCTATCGTGCGCTCCTAGGATTGGATTGGGAAATAGACATGGGAGATATTATCAACCTGAAGAAAAGAAGCATGGTGTTTGAGAATGAAGGTACCAGGGTGATAGTCCCCCTAGACCCTGTTGGGTGCTAGTTTTGTACATTTTTCCTACACTTATCTTCCTTATTTTTCTTTATAACCATAACCAATGGGAGTAGCTTTACCTCTTTTTCCTACCTTTTACGCTGACTTGTGTTGTTTCACCTTTCTTTCGTTACTTTGTCAATTCACCAATTATTATGATCTATTATACCTTTTTATGAATAATTGATGGTGAATACTTGGAGAAAGGTCAATGGTATTTGTGTTGTACTTTTAGATGTCAAATATCCTGGAAATTGAGTTCACAGGAGCAGTTCGGATGGTGTTGTTATAGCAAAGTGATGCTGTTACACCTTGCTATTACAGACCCACCAGCAAATCATTGTTACACTCTACTATTACAGACTCATTGGAGAACTGCTGACATAGTTGTACCATTGACTGGTCTTGTTTATATTGTTGCTGATATGTCCTCTAGCGGTTGCACTACAACTGTGTTTTCATTATGATATATGTAGGAGTTGTTAACATTATATTTTTTGGATACTAGCCTAAGGGCAGTTCCGATTGTAATATTTTATTTTCTAATTAGAAATTTATTAGGAAGTGGTTATAACTGTATGAGTTCTATTTCGATCAACATAAGAATCGTAATATTCTCATGACTGATCTATCCCTGGATTTTCTGATGTAACCACTATATATCTCTTAGCCCTAAGGTCGAAAGGTTAGTAGAGAACAACATTGTTTTGGCTCTGTAATTGTGTTCAGATTAATATAGATTATCCTATTATTTCTATTACATGTGTGATTCTATTTATTTTCAGTTAAACTTCCTTCTCTACCTGCGCCCTATAAGGGAGGAAGGGCCCTCCTTCTTAGCAGGGATTGCAATGATTAAAGTAGTTGTGTGTATGTAATTGTATTTCATTTTATGTATCATTAAAGTGTTGTTGCAGCTATTCAGTTGAGAATATATCTGCTTCGATTTCAATAATTTATATGTCGTTACACATGTGATAATAGAGACACCGACTGGGTACTTATTATGTGGCGAGCTAGACAGATCAATTGAAGTGTGATTTCAATCTTGTGGATTCTTTTATTTCTACATGAGTGATTTATTTCCAGTATTTACTTAAGCAATGATTTATTTTTTTTGAAATTACTTCTGGTTGGTGTATCAACACAGACAGTGCAACTATCATTGGAATAAATGGACGTCCCTAGATTGATAATTAAATGTGTTATGTTTAGTAATTTAATAAATGATTTATATAGTCCAACATTTTGGTGTTGTTTCTGGAGATGTCAGTGACAATTCAATCAATCAGAGTTGTTTCTAAGAAGTACAATTTCTATGTGCTTTTATAGAGTCTCTCCAACAACACAATTTCCGAGTAGTAAACGAGAGGTAAGAACTTGTGCATCACTCTAACATGCTTGATCGGGCTCGCCAATGTCTTGATGGGACACTTAGGAATTGAATTTTGGGTGTTTTTTTAGGGTGTCTTCATCTATACAGTCATTGGGAAGTAAGACGAGAGGTAAGAACCTGTGCATCACTCTAACATGCTTGAGCGGGCTCACTGCTGTATAAACTGAAGCACTTATAGGATGAATTGATATGCATAGGGCCCATGTGTGCCGGTAGGAAAAATTCAACATCTACAAACACCACCCACTCTACTAACTACAGGAAAGATGAGTTGTAAGAATGAAAAGAAGAGCACAGACTTCAGAAGGAAAAAATTCTTTCGAGATCTGATTTCAAGGGAAAAGAAGGAGTAGTCCACGTCATACAGAGATAATAGGAAGACATGACTATAGAAAGCAGCTACCATATCAATTTCTAGACCATCGGTGTCTTCAGTGGCTGGACCTCACCATCCTTCGAATAGAATATCCACTCTTGATATCAAAACTCTAGATTCAAAACAACAATGGAGAACTATTGATCAGGATCCGAGAATTGAAGGACACGGAGAGACCAGTGGGGATCATCAGGAACTTGAGGAACATCAATTAGTTGATCATCAATTGGACGATAGTAGTGCTATTAAACAATTGATCTTGGAGCAACATAATCCTTCTATTTCTCAATCTCCAGTACACTCTGAGGCTAGTTCATCCTATTAAGAAGAACTAGTCATGGGGGATGAGAATGTTAAAATAGAAAACTTTGTTACTTTTGAATTCCCAATAGTAGTAACATGGGATGAGGCTCCTATGAAGAAGATCCCTTTATCATCCATACCATCATTTCAATGGATGGTTGTTGAGGATCCTAATACCTTTCTGTTCGAATTCAATGTGCTGTGTAGAGGTTATGACTATATTTCAGACACCTAAAAGCTGAAATTATTCTCTTCTACTATGAAAGGAGTAGCATTAAGGTGGTTCATGAGATTGGGTGCTGGCAGAATTCGAACATGGAATGATATCAGAGAAGCCTTTCTCTTTAAGTAGCAGGACTACTACCGAACCAAGGATTTGAAGGATGAGATTTTTCATAATTTCACAAAAGGAGGAGGAAAGCCCAAAACATTATCTGGAGCGATTCCACTACAATTTACATAGGTCTAAATCCAGTAACTTAGATCCAGAGATTATAAATCCAATATTCTTAAGAGGATTAAGAGAAGATTTTCTTGAACATTTTAATATAATAGGAAAAGGAGACATATCTTAAGAAACATTTGATAATATAATGAAGCTTTGCCTATGTAGCTCAAGATGATTGGTCAAAGGGAAAGTTTCAGTTTGGGACCCGTCACTCCGAATACAAAAGTCCACAAGTGGAGGAGTTGTTGGATGTATAGATTGATTGTCTTGTTTATTTTTTATCACAGCATTGGACCCATGTACCTTAATGGGGAGGCAATGCCACCAGTAATTAAATGCTACCTAGGAGGTCTGGGTGGGTGACTGCGACTTTATGGAGCACCCACCTAGCGGGGGGTTTTAGGGGTAACGTCCCCAAAGCTAAAAACAGATCTAAAATTTCCTTCTAAAATAATAGTAATTTGTAGTCAATCTGGGCCTTTCATTAGGCAGATGATATGATGGTAGAAGTTATGTTTAGTTTAGGGTTTTTTTCCCTAGAAGGCAACCCCTCACTTTGTATGAGGATATTCTATTGTGGCTATGTATTGTACGTGTATTCTCAGAGGGAGAAATAGATAGGGAGATTTTGAGAGAGAACAGAGGATATTACAATGAATCTACTGTAGGTTATGTCTCTTCATTTTGACGGATAATAAAAAGGAAGGACTAGTTGTTCAGGGTGGACGTAGCTCAAACTGGGTGAACCACGTATATCTGTGTCTCTCTGTTCTTATGTGTTTTTTGTGCTTTTGTTCTCCTCATATTTTTTCTTTTTCATTGCTTTGTAATATATAATTTTCTAACAGGAGTAACCTGAGCAGAGTTCGGGAACTTATTCGAGGATTTTAAAACCGATCTCCTTAGCACTCTCTTTGCCCAGATCACTATGGTACAAGTCAAGAAGGCACAAGTAGAAGCTAAAGAAGCCTTAGAAATATATTGTCCCCGATGCAAAAATAGACATTTGGAAAGAGAATGCGGACTGAATAGTGCCATGCTTTGCAACATCTGTGATTTGGCGCACTCTACAAATCAGTGTCTTGAGTTGCACAGACTTAAGGCGGTACTCCAAGAATCAAGTTAGGGTGTTCAATATTCTTATTTTATCAGATCAAAGAGACCATGGTAGCTTCTACCTACAGGTATGCCTTCATATTTTTCTTCCTTTTATCCTTGGAATAGTATTTACAACAATCAGCAATACTCCTTCCTTAACACAATTTCCTTCACCATGGAACCAGTGGCCATCTACTCCACCGATGCAATATCCTCAATCATAACCCAATCCTTAAGGTCAGAAATAGAAAGGAAATGGCCAAGGTCCAATACCCCTCCAATAAAAATGCAACAACAAAAGTTACAACTTCCTTGTATTCAAAATCCTACACCTTTTTTCCAACCCCAATTACCTCTACAACCTAACCCCAATCCAAATAATCAGGTAGCCTAGAGCATGGATGCTTCGATTACCCTCCAGAATTACCTTATCACTCCTATTAGAATAAATAAGTTTTAGCTTCAGTGAGAAAAATTAATTAGATCTAAACACACCCCCATTATTATCGAAGAAAGTGAATCACCCAGGAAGGATATGGACGATTTTGAGGCAGCTGTTACACATGTAACAACTGATACAAAAATTTTTGTTACACCTGTAATAGCTAGCTTGAAAAAGTCTATTGTTCCTACAACAGCCAATATGAGTAAGGCTGGTACATCTGTGGTAGTTGACTCAGCTGTTAGCATTCAGAATCCCCCATAACCTCAACAATTAACTGAAATTGGGTTCGTCTTGCAACCTAAATCCGAATTCCTTAAGGAGCTAAAAAATTTATATGTACGGGTTTTGCTGTTACAAGCTCTTAAGAAAGTACCTATCTATGCTAAAACAGTGAGGGATCTATGCATCAAAAGACCTGGGAGGAAACCTAAAGACCCAGCTACTATCCATGTCATGGGAAAATTGTCTGATCTTCTGATTGATTAGCCTTTGTTGAAGAAGTATAATGATCCAAGGAAACCCACAGTGACTGTCCATATTGACAATCATCCTATAACTAATACATTGATTGATCTAGGGGAAACTATTAACATTATGACTAAAGACCTCTTCATCTCTCTAGGACTTCATGGACTTATACCTACACCTACATTTCTTGAACTAGCAAATAGGTCCCGTGTTAAGCCCGAAGGGATGATTGAAGATGTGGTTATCATTGTGGCCTCCTGGAACTATCCTGATGACCTTCTCATCTTGCAAACCAAATCCCATCTGGTGGGTCATCCTTTAATCTTGGGAAGACCATGGGTAGCCACTGCTGAAGCATATATAAGATGTAGGTCATAATCTATGGTGATCTCAGATGGATAGGCCACTCAGATCCTGAATCTTTATCCCCCAGCAAAACCTCATATGGATTCGAATAGTCATTGGTGGGACGAATTTGTACCTGAATCTGATCTTTCCCTACCTCTTCTCATGCTTGGAAAGCACAATAATTTAAGGATGAAACAAAGGAAGATATTATTAATCATTTCATCAGTAATCTACTCCTTGTTTCCTCAATTAGAGATTTGGGGGAAGAAGGTGAGGAAGATGATGTAATTATTGAACATTTGAAAAAAAATCCACTTACAATCATTAGTCTCGTTGAAATCGAACATAAAAAATGTTTAAATATCAATCCTAACCCGACTGCCGAACAAAAAAGATTGCTGATATAGCTATTACAGAAATACAAAAAGGAATTTTCATGAGACTATACCAATATGAAAGGAATCCATCCTACCCTATTCACTCACCACATTTACCTTAAAGAATATTTCAAGCCTGTTAGACAACCTCAAAACTGAATGAACCTCGCACTTAAGGAGATATTAAAAGAAGAATTGAAAAAACTCCTTAATGCTAATTTCATCTACCCTATTTGTGACAGTCAGTGGGTGTCTCTGCTTGTCATAGTTCTCAAGAAGAATGGAAAATGGAGGGTCTGTGTTGAATATAGAGAACTTAACAAGGTCACTCAAAAGGATTGTTTTCCCTTACCATTTATTTATCAGGTCTTGGATAGTCTTTCTAGAAAAAAAATCTTTTCATTTCTATATGGGTTTAGTGGATATAATAAAATACATATTTATCCAAAAGATCAAGACAAGACAACCTTTACTTGTCCATGGGGTACTTTTGTATACAGATTCCTTCCCTTTGGTCTCTTTAATGCACCAGCTACCTTTCAAAGGAAAATATTAGGTATTTTTTCTGATCTTTTGAATGATTGTCTTGAAATATTTATGGATGATTTTACACCCTACGTGGATGCCTTTGATACAACATTAGCTAACTTGGAGAAAGTGTTGGAACGTTGTGAACAAAATAGTGTTGCTCTAAGCACAAAAAAATGCCACATGATGATGAACAAGGGAATTGTTCTGGAACATTTCATTATAGTAGATGGAATCAAGGTAGATCCTGAAAAATTTTGAGATAATATTGAAAATCCCAACCCTTAAGAATCTGAAAGAGGTACGTAGTTTTTTGGGACATGCAGGATACTATAGCAGGTATATAGACAAATTTTCAAAGATTTCATCTCCTTTATTTTCATTACTGATGAAAGATGCAGAATTTGTGTGGATATAAAAGTGTAAGCGGCACTTTTTAAATTTGAAAAATTGTGTAACAGCAACACCTGTTTTACAAGGACCAAACTAGAAATTATCGTTTCATATTGCTAAAGACGCATTCGACATGGCTGTGGGTGTTGTTGTGGGGAAGCTAGAGGATAATAAGCCTTATGCCATATATTACTTCAGCAAGAACTTAACTCCGAAAGAAGTTAACGACACTGTAACTGAGAAATATTTCCTAGCAGTACTGCATGCTATCAACAAATTCCAGCACTACATCACCAGGTACCAAGTATTTGTACACACTGACCATGTTGCAATTCAATTTTTAATGAGAAAACCTATTACTGATAGTAGAGTTACAAGAAGGTTATTTATGTTACAAGAATTTGACATCACTATTTTAGATAAACTCGGAAAAGATAATGTAGTTGCTAATTTCCTTTCTATATTAACTATAAGTGATGACTGCACTACTACAGAGGATTATTTTCTAGATGAGTATCTTTTTTCCATTTCTACTCACTCACCATGATATGCAGATATAGCCAATTACCTTGCTGCAGGAAAATTCCCACACCAATTTTCTTCTAAGGAAATAAGGAGTATTATACAAAAGAGTGCTACCTACTCTCGGATAGAAGGTAATCTCTATCACACTGGGCCAGATTTCTAGATTAGGAAATGTGTTAGAGAAGATGAGGTATTTGAGATCCTAAAGACTTGTCATGAGGAACCTTGTGGAGGACACTTCGCTGACAAGAGGACAGGACATAAATTTCTCTCAAAGGGGTACTATTGGCCAACTATATTCTAGGCTTCCAAGAAGTTTATGAAAGGATGTGATAGTTGCCAAAGCATGGGTCAGTCTCTAAAATCAGATGAGATGTCATTACAACCTCAGATAGTAATAGAGCCATTTGAGAAATTGGCCCTAGACTTTGTGGGCCCAATCAATCCTTCATCACAGCAAAAAGCATACATATTGGTCTGCACGGATTATGTCACAAAATGGGTCAAAGCAAGGGCACTAATTAGAGCAACGAAGCAGGCTATTTCAGACTTCCTATTTCAAGATATTTTTGTTCTCTTTGGGATACCCAGAGAGATAGTGACAGATGAGGGTCCTCAGTTCACATCTCATTTGATTAAGAATTTGGTTGAAAAGTGTGGAATCCATCATAGAATCATCACACCTTATCATCTGCAAGAAAATGGTCAAGTAGAAAGCACCAATAAAGTCATTGAGGGAATCTTGACAAAGACAATAGCCAGCCACTGAAGAAAATGGGCTGAGAAATTTCCATAGGTACCATGGGCTTATAGGAAAACATGGAGGAATACTATAGGCTTCTCACCATATGAATTGGTGTATGGTAAGAATTCCTTATTCCCCATAGAATTTGAAATAAATACATTAAGAACAACATTGCAGGTCAATCAGGATTTGAGTACAACATAGACTTAAAGATTGAACTACCTCAATGAGTTGGAAGAGAAACGACTGGCTGCCATTCAACAAATAGAAATTATCCAAAAAAAAGAGCCAAATCACATGATGGGTTTATTAAGAAGAAAAATTTCCAGAAAGGAGATTGGGTTCTTTTGTTGATTCAAGGTTGAAAGATTTCAAAGGCAAGCTCTGTACTAGATCGCTAGGTCCTTACGAAGTGGATACGGTCTTTGACAATGGGACTATACAATTGGTCACCATTGACAGTGCTAAGACGTCGTTGCTGGTTAATGGGCATCGTCTAAGGTTATATCATCAACCCACTTCGAAACAATCATTTGTCCACATTGTTGCAGACTTTGATCTTCATGTTACAACATCAAGGGAGCATTCTCCTCTGGAGCCTTAAAAGTTGAAATTCCAATAACTACAGTAGTTGAAAACCACCTTTGTTGTATTTGTTACACATATTTAATATATATATATATATAATAAAAATAAAAATAAAGTAACAAAATAAAAGAAAAAAATAAATAAATCTAACTATGAAAACCCCTTTCTGGGGCGCAGTCAGACAGCCAAGAACAGTTGAAAAGCACTATTGTGTTAGTTGTTACACCCATATTTTTCTCCCTATAATATCATCTTCCCTTCCTAATCCATGTCATAGGATGATGGTATTCATGAAATTTCCTTTTATGTACCAATTTCTTCTGATTATTATGTTTTTTGGAGTAATTTAAAAGTTGTCTTAGTTGTTACACATGTAACAACCAACAACCACGAATAATGTTCTTTGTAATTCATTCCATAAACAACAATAACCATTCCAGCTAAAGACAACAACACGAGCGCTACAAGTGGGACACCTTCAACTCAAGTCTTCCTCCATGTCGCCTTAGGTGTGTCATTAAAAAGGTAAATGATTGTCATTGATGATTCGGTGATTAATTGGAAAAGAAATGACACTCCTATGATGGCCATGGGCGGCTGTCACAATTAAAGTGGGGGAGGGGATATGACTTGAAATCATTGAAAAATTTTTTTAATCATAAATATATATTAAATTCACGTGCACCTAATCAATAACAGAGTTGCTAATGATGACTAAATCCGGTTGAAAAAGAGCCTGTGTATGAAATCCCATCACTTTCCATAATAAGCCATTTATGAATATTAGTGTAGGGTACGATTTCATAAATCCGTGAAAGCCATCAGCTTTCATCAACCACCTTTTGAAACCTTGCATTCTCATTGTAAACTCATTGATTGGGGTAAGAAGAGGTGCCGAGCAGCAGCTAACTCAGAGACATAGTGATGTTATAGCCGGATTGAACAACAAAGAAGTGAACTCAGAAACTCAGTGACATTACAGTGTTGCCGAACATTAAGAAGAAAATTTGGAAACAAACAGCAGATATGGGTGGATCAGCGGTTAGGCATGAGCCAGATTTTATGGATGATCTGCAGAATTTCCCATAGGCTTACCATATATTCAAAGATGTTGTATGGGTTTAGTTTTTTCAGAAGCTTGAAGTCTCAGACGAGGCAATGGTAATTAAATTTTCTCAGAAATTGAACAATAATCAAACCCGAGTAAGAGGCATGCAAGTGGAGGTGACTAAAGAGGTATTTTCTAGGTTAAATACATTATGAGTTGAAGGGCGGAGGTGGTTTAATAGAAAATTCAATGACCTCTCCTTGAAAGAGGATTTACTAGTAGGGGAAGAGAAACTGGAGAAGAAAGGAAGAGGAATTGATAGATTGTCACTTCCTCATCATTAGGAAGAAGTTACCCTGGGCTTGATCAAATATATCACTTGTTAAGGGAGATCCATGATAGTGCTCAACTATCACTTTCCTCTACTTAACCACCTTCGACACCAACAAAGAATCAATCTTCCATTCTATTTTCTTGGAAACGTCAAGCACATGGAAGCAACAGTAAAAACAGCTGCACACCCAGAGGCATGCGTAACTAATCGTAGACTCATTAAGCTAATTGTGTTGGATGCCCTAGGCCAACAAGGAAGAACTTGGGAAGAATTCAAGAGAAAAATACCAAGGACAAGCCGTGGGAGAAAGACCACAAATTTAGGAGAAAGTCAGATAGGGGATGAGACTCGGACTCGGCCTGCTGGAGTTAGAATTAGGAAGAAACCTATTGATGAACCAGAGGTATTCCCATGAGAGATGAGTTTTCATGAGAACATGCAAGTATTTCAGTTGGGGGGAGATGTTGGGTGCTAGTTTTGTACATTTTTCGTACACTTATCTTCCTTATTTTTCTTTATAACCATAACCGGTGGGAGTATCTTTACCCCTTTTTCCTACCTTTTTACCCTGACTTGTGTTGTTTCACCTTGCTTTCATTACTTTGTCAATTCACCAATAATTATGATTTATTATACCTTTTTATGACTAATTTATGGTGAATTCTTGGAGAAAGGTCGATGGTCTTTGCGTTGTCCTTTTAGATGTCAAAGATCTTGGACAAGGAGTTCACAGGAGTAGTTCGGATGTTGTTGTTACACCAAAGCGATGATATTACACCTTGCTATTACAGACCCGCTAGCAAACCATTGTTACACTCTGCTATTATAGACTCTTTGGCGAACTATTGATATAATTGTACTGTTGACCACTCTTTTCTGTATTGTTTCTTATCTGTCCTCTGGCAGTTGCACTACAGCTGTGTTTTCATTATGATAGTTGTAGGAGTTGTTAACATTGTATTTTTGGGATAACAACCTAGGGGAAGTTCCGAATGTAATCTTTTATTTTATAATTATAACTTTATTAGGAAGTGGTTATAAATGTATGAGTTCTATTTTGATCAGCATGAGAATCGTAAGATTCTCATGAATGATCTATCCCTGGATTTTCTGATGTAACCACTATATATATCTTGACCCTAGAGGTCGAAAGGTTAGCAGAGAACAACGTTGTTTTGGCTCTGTAATTGTGTTCAGATTAATACAAATTATCTTGTCATTTCTATTACATGCATGATTCTATTTAGTTTCAATTTAAGTTCCTTCTCTACCTGCGCCCTGTTAGGGAGGAAGAGCCCTCCTTATTAGTAGGGACAACAGTGATTAAGGTAGTTGTGTGTGTGTAATTGTATTTCAGTTTAAGTATCATTAGAGTGTTATCGTTGATGTTCAACTGAGGATATATTTGATTCGATTTCAATACTTTATATGTTGTTACACATGTGATAATAGAGACACCAGCTGGATATTTATTGTGTGGCAAGCTAGACAGATCAATTGAAGTGTGATTTCAATATTGTGGGTTCTTTTATTTCTACATGAGTTATTTATTTCCAGCATTTACTTCAGCAACAATTTCTTTTCATTGAAATTACTTCTGGTTGGTGTATCGGCATAGACAGTGAAATTTCCATTGGAATAAACAAACATCCCTGGATTGATAAGTAAATGTGTTTTGTTTGGTCATTTAATAAGTGATTTATATAGTCCAACAGACCCTACGGAAGGAGAGAGGTATACATAACCTGTGCGTGAAGAAGAGGATGTGGATCATATCTATAAATTAACCGCTCGGGACGAAGATTGGATCAATCCAATGACTGATTGCATGCTTTGTTGGGAGAAGGATAATGAATGCTTCTCTGACTCTGATGGGGAGATAAAAAATTGGCAGAATCGGTTACATGATGTATCTGCGTTGCGATGCCTTAGAATCGTAAAGAACTTCTGATGCATATCCTCAAAGGTTAGAGAACTGCCCTACTTTGATCGTTCTAGTATTATTAGGGAGTTTTTGCAAGCATTTGAAGTTGAAGTCCGATGAGAGAAAACGGTTTGGGCCCTTAACCTAGCCATGTGTGCCACCCTTGCACGGTGGTGGGACATGTATAAGGGGGCATTACAGGATTGGGAAGAATGTCTCGACATGATGGTCTTATGGTTCGAACCTCTGGCTCACCTGTGCATGAAGATTTTCTAGGGACCAGGGGACCCATGCGAGCACTTGTTCGCATGGATGGAAAAATGTTGTGAACGAACTATGTAAGAATGGGTCCATATGTTCATTCATGCCCTGGAGCCAATTCCGAAAGCATGGTATTTAGACGTAAAATTACACCAATGCACCTGCCACTGGGAAACCTTGAAGGATGAGTTTGTAGGGACATTCAGGTTGATAGGAGGAATGGAGGTACTCGATGAAGCTCTGTAGGATATTGATGCCTTAGTATTTGATGAATCACTCCCTTGCACATCGCATGGGGTAACAACATGGGAAACACGGATGTAGGATATTGTCAACCTCCATAATTTAGCAATAGAGGAATGTGATGAAGACCCACAAAATGTCTCTATCCCAAAATCAGAGGAATAACACACAGTTGCTGGACACCCACTGCAGTCTGTTGATGTCACTAAGACTCTGAAGCTACAAGAAGTCAACATTGGAACAAAGGAGAAGCCTAATTTAGCTAAAATTGGGGACTACTACGATGTTGATACTATAGGAAAAGTTGCAGAACTCCTCATAGAATACCAGGACTTATTCCGGAAAAAAAATTCAGAACCCAAAGGGATTATAGGGACCTAGGAGTCATGTGCATCACTTTAAAACTAGATGAGTGCCCTATGAAGCAGCACCCTTATCGGTTGAACCCCAAGTACAAACAAAAATTCAAGGAAGAAATTGACAAAATGCTCACCGCAGGTATCATTGAACCGGTGGAACAATCATATTGGGTAATTCCTATGGTGGTTTAGGAGAAAAAGACAAAGGGGGGGATTTGGATCTATGTTGACCTGCAAAAACTAAATGATGACTACGTACATGATCCCTTTCCTACACCATTCTCCAATGAAATCCTTGATAGCGTAGGGGGGCAGGAAGCATACTCATTCACTAACAAGTTCTCAGGCTACCATCAGATCAGGATCGCACCTGAGGATCACAAAAAAACTATGTTCGCCACTTAATGGGGATATTTTCAATAAACGGTCATGCCATTTGGGCTTAAGAGTTCGCCTGCCATATTTTTGCGGGTGGTGGTCACAATGTTCAAAGAGTTCATCCAGAAGTTCTTGGAGGTCTATTTTGATGACTGGACTGTCTTCGTATTGGTAAAGGAGCATGCCTCAAACCTGCGCCTGGTGTTGGACACCTATAGAATGCACCAGATTTCCATGAATATAAAAAAGTGCATATTTTTCATACCCTTTGGAATCTTGCTCAGTCCCATCATTTGTCAACAAGGATTGATGGTTGATCTCGCTAAGATAGCAGCTATCAGCAATCTGGTGGCACCTACAACTGAGAAATAGTTGCACTCTATCCTTGGACATACAGGCTACTACAAGAAGTTCATTCAAGAATACGTGTTGATCACAACACCTATGGTAAAATTGCCAAATAAGGATGTTTCATTTTTTTGGGATGACAAGTGTTAGAAGAGCTTCGAGCTACTTAAGGAAAATATGGTCACTGTGCTTATAATCATCTTTTCAGACTGGGCTAAATTTTTCCATGTTCATGTAGATGCATCAGGAATCACCCTGGGAGTTGTCCTTACAGAGTGTGGAGATGGAGACATTGACCATCTAGTTGCATTTGTTAGTAGGAAACTTTCTGGTGCGGAGTGCAATTACTCTAGTACTGAACGTGAGGGGTTGGCCATGGTCTATGCACTACAAAAATACCGGCCTTACCTATTAGGAGGGCACTTCAAGATGTTTACAGATCACTCGAATTTAAAGTACCTAGTGAATAAGCCTGTGTTGGAAGGGGGGGAATCTGGCGGTGGTTGCTACTATTCCAAGAATATGACTTTGAGATCATTGTCAAGCTAGGAAGGTTGAATTTTGGGCCGGACCAGTTATCCCGAATCGAGAGTGGTGAGGAACCCACCAACCTAGAATAAGGATTACCTGATGTGCAGCTATTCGTGAATAAGGTGGTTGATGGGCACTTCGCTGTCATCATTCAGTTCTTGACTATAGGGAGGGCACCCGCAAAGTATTCGGTACAATAGAAGAAAGAATTGGTAACCCTCGCAATGGATTTTACCATCATCATAGGCCATTTGTATAAGCTAGAAGCTGATGAAGTGTTGTGAAGATATGTATTGGAGCATGAACAAAATTCCATCTTAGCAGAAGCTCATGAGCGTGTAGTAGGAGGACAATATGCAGGGAAAGCGATGGCACAGAAGACCTTGAGAGTTGGCCTATGGTGGCCTACACTGTATAGTGACTCTCATGACTATTGAAAAGCATGCGATACATACCAAAGGATGGGAAGGTCATTGTGCAGAGAAAAAAATTCCCTTACAACTGCAGATAGCCCTACAAGCATTTGAAAAACGAGCCATTGACTTCATTGGGCCCATCAACCCGCCAGGGAAGAAGATAGGTGCACACTACATCATCACCGCAACTAATTATGTAACCAGATGGGCCGAAGCACAAGCTGTGAAGGAATGCACTGCAAACACTACTGCACACTTCATTTTTGAGTAGATTTTGAACAAGTTTGGCTATCTGAAGATCTTAATAAGCGATAGAGGTACGCATTTTGTTAATGAAACAACACAAGCCTTAACTAAATAATTTTAGATGCACCACGCAAAAAGCGCCCCATATCATCCTCAAGCGAATGGAGTTGTAGAATATTTTAATAAGATCTTGGAGAAGGCACTGACCAAGGTCTATAATTCCGATCGCAGTGACTGGGACATGCGCATCCCGTTAGTTCTGTTGGCATATTGAACCACCTGCAAGAAGTTGACAGGGAAGACACTATTTAGGATGGTCTATGGCAAGGATGCCATTAAGACCATGGAGTATATTTTTCCTATCCTACGCATCACAGCCATTATGAACATGGCGGAGCCTGATATCATGGAGGAGCATTTAACACAGCTTGTCGCATTGGAGGAAGATCATCTCATTGCTAATTTCCATCTGCAGGATTAGAAGGCTTGGGATAAGGCATGGCATGATCGACATATTCATAAAAATGCATTTTCAGAGGGTGAATTGGTCCTATTGTACAAAAAATAGTTTGCGAAACACTCGGGGAAGCTCCGTCAGCACTGGCTGGGTCCTTATACGGTAAAAGAAATCATGGATGGTGGAGCTGTTTGGTTAGCTACCATATGTGGCGATATGGTACCAAGATATTTCAATGGTAGACGGCTCAAACCATATTAAAACAAATGACTATATGTGGTGGAATAAGCACACACAGGAAGACAATTGCAGGCATAATTGTGGTATGTGCAGGGATTGATCGCAGGTGTGGAGGCCCAGAGAGGTGCGCTGGGAGTGAAAATATGTGTTTGGAGTGCAGAAGGTATGCTGGGATTACAAGGGTGCACTGGGTGCACAAGAGGTGAGAAAATTATCCATTGGAACAGTAAAACTGGGTAAAAAATAAATTTTATCGTTGAAAGGAGTGGGCGGTCAACAATTAATGAGGCGATTTCCAAATATTTTTTACCATTTACTTGATGGTAATTTTTGGATAAGTTTCACCCAACCATTGGTTGATCTTCGAGGCTATAAAAGTAGAAGGATAGCTCATAAGAGGGTTATGTGTATCTTAAGTAGTTAGTGTCTTGTATGAGTCCACGACTATTGTGCTTTTTTCATGTCTGAGCATGCTTCCCCCTCAGATAGTAGCCAAACCAAATTCATTTTTCATGCTAGAATGACAACTCCTAATCCCGCCGAATCATCTCAACATGTGACCTAGACAGAGAGATAATCTAAGGAACTGTTGGAGGTTGACCTTGAAGTGGAGGCTATGTCCACATGAAGCTAGAGGAAGCAGAAGGGGAAAGAAAGGGTGCAAGGGTCGGGAAAACCTGCAAAATGGGCTGGGGTGAAGCCCCGCACCTCCCCTCAAAATGTGAAGTCCACATGAGCGGTGCCCTAGGGATGTTTTCCTAACCCATTGAAGAGACCCTTGTTCGCTGAGGAAGAAGCCCTAATTTTTGAACAAATCAACTGGCTACCGCCCTATGTTCAGCCTCGTAGGCCCTCGACATGCATGCCTAAGAATCTCAAATGCCTATGCACCTATATGCAAATACAAGTAACTCCAAGTGAGGTCCCCATCATCGAAGAACCCTTTGGCAAACTCCACGAGGTAAAATTTGATGACCACGACCTGGCCAATTTGGAGGCCTTCGCCAAATTGGTGCTGGATCTATATATCGAAAGGGTATTGGAAGACGATGGGATAAATATAGTCCCCATGCCATGGCTATATAGATTGGCTCATTCTAGGCTCTTAAACCTGCTAAGGATGTCCCATTTTGGCCACTACAATATCATAGACTGACTTGTGCACCAGCTGCTTACCCTTGTCCATGATGGCAACTTGTGGATCTAGGATTTCATCCCCATTGATGTCGTGCTTATTCACTGTATTACTGGTCTCCCGATGGAAGGGCCAGACCCTATGCTACGGATAGGAAAAACGTATGAGAAAAATATCACCGATAAGGTGCATGAGGATTATCATGTGGTGCGGACCACTCGGAGATTCATGATTAGCACCATCAATGACCCCGGTATGCAGATGGGTATGTTGCTGCTGGCATGCAAGTTGATGTGAAAATTCCAGGCTTCCACCATCCCTGCATACATAATTTAGGTGGCAGGCTGATACCAAAAGGGGGTCTCCTTCAAATTTTCCCAGTACCTATACAACGAATTTCTAGGAAAATTTATGTGAATCCTAGAATCAGGGATGAGCATTCTGCTACTCCGGGCTACTGCTTCTCATCGAGTTGGTCACATGGGAAGCCCCTGAAGACTCGGTCCTCCCTGAGGTCACCCCAGATATGTGAGAGGGGGTGCAATACGCAGATTTGTGGGACTCAAAGGATGTGCAACGTATTGAGGACAATTGCGTCTTCTAGGTCCTATTCCAAAGCCGGATCGCATCTGCAATCAATTCCTGACCATGCTTGTTTCTGGCAGTTTATGATATATGAAAATGCATCGCAACATTTCAGGTTACCATGCATAATGTACATATCAAAGGCCACAAGGATCCAGCATGTGTCTCACCTCCCTACATGGTTTCTGATGAGGATATTGACTTCCTAATTGTGACTTGGCTTCCACACTGGAAGCTTGGTTTCAAATCAGGTATGAAGGACATCACAGGGACGAGCACTATGAAGGTCACCCCACCCAACACCAATAAAGAAACCAGAGTACATGCCAAGAATACTAGGAATGGCATGGAACCAGCATCATAGAACGGTTCATGGCATAGCAAAGGTACTGGGAAGGGTGCAGAGATAACATCGTAAAAGGATGCACAATAGGACCTGGGTGCAGATAGTCTGGAGGCTGGGGGTGTTGACTCCCCTTGGGGTACAAAGCGAACTGGTGACCCTGTTAAACGGTCGGAACGTGACACAGGAGTTACACTGAAAAAAGAGGACCTAGAGAATATCGCAAATGTGTTCACTCTAGCTAGAGAAGACAAATCGCTGTCTCTGGAAGATTATCAGAAAGCTATAGTTGATACACTCCAGGCCCTACAGCTCAAAACTGATACCTTGCAAACCAGTATGATTTAGGCCAGGTCCACCCTAGCAACGAGCATCATAGTAATTAGTACTCCAGAAATCCATCTCTTCCCTCTACCAGGTGCAACCCTCATACTGAGTCCACCCGACTTAGGAGTGCAAGTCCAGGCCTGCGCAAAGTTGCAGTTGGATCTTGCCCACCTGTCGCATGAACCAATGTAGATCCTTCATGCACCCATGTTTGAAGAGATCCAACATAGAGGCCTTCAAGTGCACCAACAGCTCAGTACAACTGAGCAAACAATTGAAGAAAAAAATGTTGAAGTCTCTCAGGCACAAGCTACATGTACCCTTGCCGTCGTGCAATAGACAAAGTTGGAGCACCACATTAGTAGGCTCTACGTGGATGTCACTAAAGATATCCTAGCTTTTGCCACCCCTAGGCGAAGATTGAATGGTTGGTCATAGTGCTAAAAACCTCAAGGACCGAGATCCAAGTGGTCAAGATGAATATGGAACAACAAATTGCGGCCTTGCAGGCCAAGTTACAACTAGAAATGCCACCATAGGTACGGTCCCAGTGAGCTGCGCTAGTCACAGAGGCCACAAAGGTTATTACAGGTCAAATCTCTCAGGGGGTAGAACTATTGGAAAAAACTATGCAACTTTCAAGCATGGTGTAGCGCGATCCTCTCCTCTACAAAATCAACCAAGAACTGTGTCAGAAAGAAGAAGATTTTGACCAAATGGAGGCTACACTGACCACTATGGTCCTTACTTGGTGATTGGCCCCACTACACACCAGCTATGTCATTAGGGATGACATGGAAGCTCTCCGACAATTGAAGAAGACTTTGAGTGATCACCTTAAGCCATGGGGTGATGAGGCCCTTAAGCTATCTCAAGATGTAAACAAAACAATCAAGCACTTGAACCAGACATTGGAGAGCATAACTGCTACTACAGAAGGCCCAAATTCACAATATTTGGTGGAGATAGCCCATAATGTTGTTATGCAAAGTGAAGGTGTGTTTCCCCCACTGCTTGAGGAAATCAAGTAGTTGCAAGCGAAGATGGAGAACCCATGACCATAGTGACTTAGGATGAGTCACAAGATTGTGTTGGGGGCCTATTGGAATGGGGCTCCCTAAGCTACAAATTTTGTATATTTTTGTATTAATTAGTCTAATTCAGGGGTTTTTGGGTGGGTCAAAGCCCCGAAATCATTGTAATGGGTCAAAGGGTAGACCTAGAGTCTGCAAACCACGGTTTCTAAACCACAGGATAGCATAGGCTATATCGATATAAATAGATGAATAGTTTGAGTTTAGAGGTAGGCATGAATTAAGACTGATGTTACATGCAAACTGTTAGATCTTTTTTGGGATGTTTTGGGTAAGGAATCCTACTGGTTGTGTGTGCGGAGATCCTCAGCCCTGCTATGTCTGGGCCCTGCTAGGCTATGTGAGTCGAGTGGTTTTAGTTGTAAGTGGATCTAAATGTTAATGAATGCAAAGTATTGTTAAATTATCTGTGTGTGATTTGGATCAATGATGTCTACTGGTGAAGTGTATCTTTAATGGTTAGTTAGCTGCAAATATATATATGTTGTTGCATAAGTACATTTGTTAATGCTTTGCGATGGTATTTGTTTAAGCTGTGAATGCTTTTGTGCTATCTGTTATGCTATGAATGTACTGTAACTACGTTATGTGTTGATAATTGCTGATATGCATGTGGATGTGAAGGCATTGATTATATATGTGAATGGTGGTAGTTGTGTTATGGTTAATAACTGATTGTACTAATAAAAACCTGCAAATACACTTACCCTATGCGAATCCGACAAGTTGCGAAAATAGATCTGCCTTGACTTACCTACTCTCTCTCAGGGTGCGGAAACCTGGTTCCAACACCCTCCCATACTACTTCTGGTTAGATCTTAGCCTGTTGATGTAGGTCATTGCCGAAAGGGCTAGTAGTATAGGGGTTTGTTGGAAAACCTTAACCTCCGAACTTGGGTCAGGAACCCTTAAGCCAACATCCACCAACAATTGGTCCTTCCAATCTAAATCCACACTCATCAAGGACAGTGTTGTTGGTCTCCATAATAAGGCATAAAATACCACATTACTCTCCCTTTTGAAATATTCAATGTCAAAGTCATATGCGTGAATTTTTCTAACTGATTTTTTCTACCTGTCTTACAACTACTTCTGCTGAAGAAAATACCGAAGACTATTGTGATCAGTGTTTACTCAAAATTCGTTGCCTACTAGATATTGCTTGAATTTGGCTAATGCATGCACAATGGCCAACATCTCCTTGTCATATATCAAATAAAAAATCTCATGTTGCAGAAACTTCCAACTCTCAAAAGCTATGGGACGACCCCCCTCCAACAAGACTGTGCCAATACCCTCCCTTGAAGCATCACATTCCAGCACAAAGGGCTGGGTGAAATATGGAAATAACAACACTGGAAAACTATTCATCACCTCCTTGAGCCTATCAAATTCCCTCTACGCAAGATTTTTCCAGCCAAAGGCTCCCTTCTTGGTCAAATAAGTGAGTTGCGTTTCTAGTTGGGAGAACCCTTTGACAAATTTTCGGTAGTAGGTGCAGATGCCTAAAAAGCCTAGAAGTTTTGTTACATTCTTTCCCTCTCGTCAATCTCGAATAGACTAGATCTTCTCCTCATGGACCCTTACTCCATCCACTCCAATATCGTGGCCCAAATAAGGTATCTCTATGAGCCCAAACTTACATTTGGAGAGCTTGGCATAGAATTGCTACTCTTATAGAATGTGTAATATTGCCTCAATATGCTGCAGATGCTCTTCCTATGCGCTCTTGTAGATGAGAATGTTGTCAAAGTAAAACAACATAAATTTCCTCAAGTCACCAAGGAAGATGTGGCTCAGACAAGACTTAAAAGTATTTGGAGCATTGGTCAGCCCAAAGGGCATCACCAAAAACTCAAAGTGGCCATAATGACATCTAAATGTAGCCTTGGGGATATCCTAACCCCTTACCTTGATTTGATGGTACCTCGACCTCAAATAAATCTTTGAAAATAACTTCAATACCCTCAGCTCATCCATCAGCTGATCTATCCTAGAAATCGAGTACCCATTCTTCATTGTCTTCTTATTCAAGGCTATATAGTCAATGCACATCATCAAGGTACCATCCTTCTTCTTCACCAAGGCTACAAAAGAATCAAAAGGACTCATGTTGGGTCAGATATGTCCTAAAGCCAAGATCTCCTAAATAGCTCTCTCAATCTCATACCTGTAAGCTTTGGGGTGCCTATAGGGTGTGGTGATTAGTGCTTGGATCCCCTTCTCCAACTCAATAGTGTGTTAAAACCCTTGGTTCATTGGCCTTCCCAGTGGAATATCCCCAAATACTATAGAATAACGGTCTAGAATAGAATGCACATCACAGTGGATTGATTTTTCCTTGCCTCCTTCCTTTGAAATACACATTTCTACTACCCATTCTATGTCTCCTCTGCACAAATCAGCCTCCATCCTATGTGTTGAGACTACCTTAGGTGGATAGGTGTGCATGCCCCTAATCATTTAGTGCTTCTCTTCTTATCTCTCCATTCCATCTCCAAGGTCTCCCAATCCTTGGTGACATTTTCCAGTGTGATCAACCGTTGTACACCTAATATCAGATTGGTTTCATAAATGTCAACCACAAAGAAGTGATATGTCAATGTGTATGTCCCTAAATTTACAGTCAATGCCGAAACATACTTCAAACACTACATGGTTCTAGCTCCTAGAACCAAAACTGAGAATCCTTCAAAATCATTTGTTGGTATGCCTCTCCTCTACATTAGATGGTTATCAATAAAATTTTGGGTAGCCTCACTGACTATTAATAATTACACATGTTTCCCCTGAATTGTGCCTCAGATTCTCAATGTCAGATAATTGGGAACTCCCAGAAAAGCTGCAAGGGCCCCTCCATTTGGAGCAAATGCTCCATTTCCACCTCCTCATGGTGGTGGATCCTCTCCTGGTGCCACGACGTAGGTGTCCCCTTCTAGCTCCACTACTTATTCCTCTTCACTATTGGAGAACACTTCAATATAATGTGCCTTTCTAGCAGAACATAGATGCCTTGGTGCCCATGGTTCTTGGTAAGTGAAGCAAAGCTTCCTCCTCCTCAAATATCTCTAAATATTATCACTAAGAGGTTCTTTGCCTTGGTTCCCTTTTGGTGGTGGAACCTTCATTTCTTTCCCCTTTGACTAGAATGTAGGTTTTTGTTGGAATGTAGCTCTTGCCCTTGGAAACACATATTCTAAATCCCTAGCCCACTCAATGGCATCTTCGAGTGTACCTAGTCTAGTGGAATTTAATAACTCATGCAAAGGTTCTGCTAGTCCATCAGTGAACATGTATACCCTCCTAGCCGCCGACAGATCTAGCACCATAATAATAAGTTTTAGGAACTCATAGATATAAGTCTTTGGGTTTCCCCACTACTTGAGCTTATCTATCTCAACAGAGTGTTCCTCCAGATCTCTTCGATCAAATATCTCCACCAATCTCTAGGTAAACTCTACATATGCAGTCACACCTGCATGCCCCAATGTAGACAGTCTGTGGAACCACCATTCATGTGCTTCACCTTCAAGGTGTCGCACTGCTATCTTAATAGCTTCAGTATCTAATACTTGATTTAGCTAGAAATAAATGTCTAATTTTTCCACCCAAGCCTTTACCATGCATTTGGATGACCCATAAAAATCAGGCATAAAGAATCTACCCATAGTACGTTGCAGAACATTGTTCTCGATGTACCCTCCACCTCTATTGTTGTTACGAGGTAGTATGTTATCTTTGATCTGGAAGAAATCTTGGAAGTTCAGATTTTATTTGAATATTTGAGACTAAGATTCATATTCCAGAAAATAATCACTGAGAGTCTCCAGCCCCATTTTCTACTACTAGGAAGGTAGGCATAGTGGAGCCTTGTGAAGCTTGCTGCACTGCCATTTGCTCACACCAATGATGTGAAGTACTAGAAATTTCTCCATTTTTCAACTCTCTTGGGGTTTCCCTTTGTCTTTCCACTCTAATCTCCTTGATTTCTCTGGCGATATCCTTCATAGTTTGGAGAAGAAGTTTTGGAAACTCTTTCTCATCCATTTCTCCCAATATTGGAGACTTGCCTTTGTCTTCTATTTCTCATGAGATGTGGTCTTCTTTGTTGGTTGTATAATCAAATTTGTGACCTATATTAATATACCACTTCTCCTAGTCTATAAGAGGTTCTTCTTCTTCAGATGTCATAGATGTAAGTGCCCCACAGGCTGAGCCAAGATTATGCTCTAATACCACTATAATATCCCAAAATAGAATAAATAGGAATATTGAACAATAAACTGGAAATTGAGTAAACATAATTACATCAACCATATCATTAGGTCAGTTGATTCATTTTATTATATCTAATATTAGAGATGAAGTACAATGTTATTGAAGAAAAAACACTCAAGCTAGATGGAAAAGCCTGAAATTGCCCTAAACCTCGGCACATGATATGTTGCTACTGTAACAACTGTTGGAATGTTTCCACTGCACAGTCCTGCTAGAAAATATAGCTGTTGGAAACTAGGAATGCATAGATCTACTGATTGGGTGCTCAGAAATAGTCGGGGTCAGAGATCTGGGCTTTCTAGAACTTTTCCAAGATAACCCAGAAGGGTTTCTAGAAATGACAATAATTGAAAATGTAGCCGTAGGGATGATTTATGCACTACAGCTGGGAGACTGCTTGGAGGTGGCTAAAATGATGCAAAATTTGTTGTTACTCCTCCCAATCAACTTCCCAGATGAATGGATACTCCCCTCACTTGATGCCAAGCTAAGAAACTTGGGTTATTGCTCCTCCAATAAATCTGCCCTCCTAGATTGCGTAATTCCTGAAGGAGACTGCGCTATTTATAGGGGCTGAAGATTGGCCTCATGCCTAATGGTGAGATGAAGCTTAAGAACCTTTCCTGAGTGGGAAATCGAAGTCCGCTGAGGATAAGGGTGGGCTTTCCTCTTGGAAACACCCATGTGCTAAACATGACAGTAGACTTATATAAATAGCTAAAGCGTGCAAAAAGTCATAAAAACAATTCATGAACAATATTCAAGATGATTTCTATGGATGAAATCCCCTTCTTTATATGATTTTGAGCCCTCACCCCCTTTGTCCCACAGAATAATTATGCTACACCCATGGCCACTAACCTCCAACATGACTACGATGTCCTCCGTTGTCTCCAATACCTCCATGATTGCGCTATTGATTTGGTCAAACTAACCTCATCTAGATGCACTAACCTAGATTCACACCAAGAAGTGGTTTATTCATATTGACCCTGTGTAGATGCATTTATCCGCATTCACGTTAAGAAGTGGTTTAATTCCTACGAAAGGGATTTATGGGTCTCTCTACCATATCATTCATCTATCTTGTTGAAAAAATAAAAAATTAATATTCTAATTAGCTAAAAGATAATTAGGAATATTACGTAAAGGATCATCATGCATACTATGCATGTCCTCCTCCTCCTATGTCTCATTCTCCACCATATGTTGCTCATGCTCAATCATCATAGATAGCTATTAGGTCACTATAATACTAGCGTATCCCATTATTGTTATTGTTAGTGTATCCCCTTATTGTTATTTTTGCGCCCATGTAGTCCCCATATTGCTATTATTTTTCCCCATAGAAGCCCACTAATGTTATTTTTGTGCCTTTAGATTGTTATGTTAGTTAGGATTATATTGTGACCCCTTGGAATCCTATATATAGAAAGGACGTATTATCATTTTTATCATCGATTAATTTTTCATTTATGTTATTTAAAGGAGATTTCTCCCTCGAAGAGTCTAAGTTCTAAGTTGTTGATCTATCTTTTATTATATTTTGTGAGCTAGTTTCATAAAATTTGGTATTAGAACTTTTGAATTCTAGGGTTTCATTGCTTCAAACAAGTCATCATGGCATTTTCACTATAAACCTTTTTCTGTGAAGGCTTAGAAGCTAAAAAAAAACTATTTGAGTTGAAATTTGGAGGAAATTCATATAAAAAATTTAGATCTTGCTCCGTTATAGTTTCAAAGATATGATTTGAGGAATTTAGGGTTTTTGCAAGCTCCAAAATTTCATCTCAAAGAGGTGACCTTGGGAAAATCATCCTAACTTTCTCTTTGAGCATCAGTTTCAAATTCTATAAAAAGTGGCTGAAAGTGCATGAAATTTAGTGTATTTTATATCAATTTTAGAGACAAAAGACAAAACAGGGACACATGGAACATCATACAAGTTCGCTCTACTCAACTAGTCCATAATTAGGGAATTTAGGGAGATCATACATAACTTTTACTTGAAGAATCCAAATTATTTGTGACCTATGGCATTGGAAAGAAGAATTAGAGGGATAATATGGTTTTGAAGCTAAGATATCGAAGATCTAAAATCACAAAGATAAACTAGGTTCAATATAGACCTCCAAAAGAGAAAGAAAAGGGTGCGTATTTGTTTTTTTTTTTAATTTCATAACTTTTTTTTTAAAAAGAAGTTTAAAGTGATTCCAAGGGCATATTGAAGCATAGATATAAGTATTGGGTTGTAAAATTCCTCCAAAAATTAATTATACACCCATTAAGTTTTCATAAAATGCTACTATGACGCATGAAGAGGAATAATTCCAACACGATATATCAAAATTACAGGACCAAGTGCAACAAATTTCTCTCTCACCAGGAGAAACCAAATATGAGCTAAAGGGTGACATGGATGGTTTAAAAGCAAATATGGAAGGTTTGAAGCAAGTTTTGCAAAGTCTCTACAAGAAATGATTCCTAATGGAGAAAAGATAGTAGATGAAACTGATGATGAGAATAAAATAAATGTTAATCATAAGTTTATAGACTCTAATGTTGGATTGAATACTCACCATATTCCAAATATCAATATGGGGAATTTTGATGGTAAGGATTCAATAAAATGGATACTACAGATGGTGCAAGTCCTAGTTAAAACAATATTTCCAGAACTTGACAAGGAAGGAAAACTAATATTGGAATCTAGAGCAGTCACAGAAACAAGAACTTGACAACTATGAAATCATTCAATTTCAGAGTATCTCATCAAGTGGAAGAAATTACCAGCTGAAGATTCCACCTTGGAGGATGATAATTTTATACATAAGCATCCATATGTAATCATGCATTGAGGAAAACACTTTTTTCAAGGAGAGGGGCATGTTAGGTCCCTATAATACTAGCATATTCCCTTATTGTTATTGTTAGTATATACCCTTGATGTTATTTTTGTGCCCATGTAGTCTCCATATTGTTATTATTGTACCTCATAGAAGCCCACTATTGTTATTTTTGTTCCCTTACATTTTAATTTTTATGTCGGCTAGGATTATCTTGTCACCCCTTGGACTCCTATATATAGAAAGGAGGTTTTTTCATATGTATAATCCAAGAATTTTTTATTTATGTAATGTAAAGGAGGTTCGCCCCTCGAAGAGGCTGATTTCTAAGTCATCGATCTATCTTTTATTTTATTTTTTGAGATGGTTAGCTATGAATAACTCATCATCCTGAACTTCTCCTGTAGGGTTCATTGACTGCTCTCCATACAGGCCGGAATAAAAATTTGGCCTATTGTCCACAACCCTACATGACTACACTTGCTTCCCACAGGCATCCTCATATTTCCCCATGGACACTCCCGAAGAAGATTCCTCATCCTAACATACAAAATTAATTTCCTCTTGCTCCACCTCTACTACCCCATCTGCATCTCTAACACACGAGTGACCGAGACCCCAAGGTTCTTTTCATATGAAGAAGAGACCCTTCCTCCTCACCTCATTTTTGTTTCCTGATCCACCAAACTATAAAAAATCCTCCCTGGTCAACTGTCTCTTGAATAACCCAATGTTCTTCTCAACCAACCTTTCAACTAGCTCATAAACAATAGGTGAGACCAAGTTCTCTCTCCTCCAAAGCTCAGTAAATAAACTGAAACTATTGGAAAATGGCATCACGACCACTTATAAATGATTATGAAATGGAATGTATATGCACTATGGCCATGTTAGGATGATTTTTTCGAATGTTGAAGAAGCATTGGAAAATTTGCAGGCTCGAGTCATCTCAGTCCAACTCAAACCTGAAGTTATAAACTATAGCCATGGTGATGAATTCTAGAATCTCTAGCCTCTTTCCAAAGCTAGGGTCGTCACTATTATATAAATCCTGCAGGGTCTCCACTATCAACCTGAATACTCTCCTCATAATTTTATCAATGTAAGGAGGTATAGGTGCGGTTAGAACCCTGATACTATTGATACATGGGGAAACTCGAATTTTTATTCTGATACAACGGTGCTCCAAATACTTGGGCTATGCTAAGGCAAGCATGGATGGTTTTAGAATCCAAATCAATCTCTCCCCATCTGACTCATCCACCTTGGAAAGGAGTGAAGCAAGTTCCTCTAGTTTTAGAAGTTCTTTTGTTGTAACCCCCATGCATCTCAAATCTGCCCCAATTTTTAAGATTTTGTGTCACAATTCATGCTCTTCCTATGGTGATCCTTGTTGTAACTTGGAAAGTATTCCCTTGGAAAGGGCCCTGTCAATTGTTTTTGTTTTTTTATAAAGAAAATTTATGAAATTTTGGTCTATGTTTTACAAAATAATGGCAAGTACATCAATTGAATCATACAATACAATGACATGACGAGTAGACTCCAAACATACATATCCAACTCAACAATATGATCATCATACCCAACATACAAACAATCTATTCAACCATAACAAATCAAGACTCAAACATTTCCCAAATAGCTAAACTCTCACTCACCAATGTCAAGGCTCAAGACCCTCTTATCAAACCCTTGACAGATAAATCTATATCCAAGGCAAATTATTACAGGGATTTTAATAAGTTATGCCAGTTATGAAAATAAATACAAGGTAGGATTTTGATCTCAAGTGAGAAATAACAAATGATATATATTCTCCAATAAGCTTCTCCTATAAATACTACACTGTATCCTAGTTTCTCCAACTACTAAATGAAGAAGAATTGGAGTTTTTACCCTAAAAATTTCTCAAAAAATTTTGAAAATTTAATTCAAAGCTCCTCACACCACACCCATAAAAACCCAAAAAAAAATTGGCTTCAATTTAAGCCAAGATCAAGATGACCAAGTGGTGTGAATTACCCAGCTCACTATTAAAACACATTGCTGAAGGAATGTATATTTCCAGTTTGAATATTTCCCAAAAAATTCTCAAATTTTAAACTTGGACTCCTTTCACAAAAGCCAAAAAATCCCATAAAAATATTGGGCAAATTCTAGCTGATCTAGAAAATCCCCAATTTAGTGTGAGTTTCCCAGTCTGCCAAACTATGCACACTCCTCCATATAAGATAGAGTTTTTATGAAACCAGCTCCAAAAATAGAAGAAAAGAGAGAGCGATTCCTTAGAAATAAGAGACTTCGATGGGGAAACCTCCTTTACATTGCATAAATGAACAATTCTTGGATGATAGAATGACAAAACCTCCTTCTATAATTAGGAGTCCTTGGGGTCACAATATAATCCTAGCTGACCTAACAATAATAATGTAAGGGAAAATAATAATAATATTGGGGTTACAGGGCTACAACGATAACAATAAGGGGGTTACACTAACAACAACAAGGGAATATACTAGTAATATAGGGACCTAACATGCCCCTCTCCTTAAAAAAAGTATTGTCCTCAATGCTTGAGAAGTTTTGGATACTTCCATATAAAATTTTCATCCTCCCATGCAGTCTCCATATTGTTATTACTATACCTCATAGAAGCACACTATTGTTATTTTTGTTCCCTTACATTTTAATTTTTATGTCGGCTAGGATTATCTTGTCACCCCTTGGACTCCTATATATAGAAAGGAGGTTTTTTCATTTGTATAATCCAAGAATTTTTTATTTATATAATGTAAAGGAGGTTCGCCCCTCGAAGAGGCTGATTTCTAAGTCATCGATCTATCTTTTATTTTATTTTTTGAGATGGTTAGATATGAATAACTCATCATCTTGAACTTCTCCTATAGGGTTCATTGACTGCTCTCCATACAGGCCGGAATAAAAAATTGGCCTATTGTCCACAACCCTACATGACTACACTTGCTTCCCACATGCATCCTCATATTTCCCCATGGACACTCTCGAAGAAGATTCCTCATCCTAACATAAAAAATTAATTTCCTCCTGCTCCACCTCTACTAACCCATCTGCATCTCTAAAACACGAGTGACCGAGACCCCAAGGTTCTTTGCAGATGAAGAAGAGACCCTTCCTCCTCACCTCATTTTTGTTTCCTGATCCACCAAACTGTAAAAGATCCTCCCTGGTCAACTGTCTCTTGAATAACCCAATGTTCTTCTCAACCAACCTTTCAACTAGCTCATAAACACAGAATAAAGAGACCAAGTTCTCTCTCCTCCCAAAGGTTAGTAAATAAACTGAACCTTGAGTTGCATCACGAATTCACTTTATAAATGATTATGAAATAGAAATATATGAGAACTATATTTCGTGTTAGATGATTTTTTTTCTAAGTTACATAGCATTGGAAAATTTGCAGGCTCGAGTCATCTCAGTCCAACTCAAACATGAAGTTATAAACTGTAGCCATGGTGATGAATTCTAGAATCTCTAGCCTCTTTCCAAAGCTAGGGTCGTCACTATTATATAAATCCTGCAGGGTCTCCACTCTCAACCTGAAGACTCTCCTCATAATTTTATCAATGTAAGGAGGTATAGGTGCGGTTAGAACCCTAATACTATTGATACATGAGGAAACTCGAAGTTTTATTCTGATACAACGGTGCTCCAACTACTTGGGCTATGCTAAGGCAAGCATGGATGGTTTTAGAATCCAAATCAATCTCTCCCCATCTGACTCATCCACCTTGGAAAGGAGTGAAGCAAGTTCCTCTAGTTTTAGAAGTTCTTTTGTTGTAACCCCCATGCATCTCAAATCTGCCCCAATTTTTAAGATTTTGTGTCACAATTCATGCTCTTCCTGTGGTGATCCTTGTTGTAACTTGGAAAGTATTCCCTTGGAAAGGGCCCTGTCAATTTTTATTTTTTTTTATAAAGAAAATTTATGAAATTTTGGTCTATGTTTTACAAAATAATGGCAAGTACATCAATTGAATCATACAATACAGTGACATGACGAGTAGACTCCAAACATTCATATCCAACTCAACAATATGATCATCATACCCAACATACAAACAAGCTATTCAACTATAACAAATCAAGACTCAAACTTTTCCCAAATAGCTAAACTCTCACTCACCAATGTTAAGGCTCAAGACCCTCTTATCAAACCCTTGACAGATAAATCTATATCCAAGGCAAATTATTACAGGGATTTTAATAAGTTATGCCAGTTATGAAAATAAATACAAGGTATGCTTTTGATCTCAAGTGAGAAATAACAAATGATATATATTCTCCAATAAGCTTCTCCTATAAATACTACACTGTATCCTAGTTTCTCCAACTACTAAATGAAGAAGAATTGGAGTTTTTACACTAAAATATTCTCAAAAAATTTTGAAAATTTAATTCAAAGATCCTCACACCAAACCCATAAAAACCCAAAAAAAATTTGGCTTCAATTTAAGCCAAGATCAAGATGACCAAGTGGTGTGAATTACCCAGCTCACTATTAAAACACATTGCTGAAGGAATGTATATTTCCAATTTGAATATTTCCCAAAAAATTCTCAAATTTTAAACCTAGACTCCTTTCACAAAAGCCAAAAAATCCCATAAAAATATTGGGCAAATTCTAGCTGATCTAGAAAATCCCCAATTTAGTGTGAGTTTCCCAGTCTGCCCAACTATGCACACTCCTCCATATAAGATAGAGTTTTTATGAAACCAGCTCCAAAAATAGAAGAAAAGAGAGAGCGATTCCTTAGAAATAAGACACTTCGATGGGGAAACCTCCTTTACATTACATAAATGAACAATTCTTGGATGATCGAATGACAAAACCTCCTTCTATAAATAGGAGTCCTTGGGGTCAAAATATAATCCTAGCTGACCTAACAATAATAATTTAAGGGAAAATAATAACAATATTGGGGTTACAAGGCTACAACGATAACAATAAGGGGGTTACACTAACAACAACAAGGGACTATACTAGTAATATAGGGACCTAACATGCCCCTCTCCTTAAAAAAAGTATTGTCCTCAATGCTTGAGAAGTTTTGGATACTTCCATATAAAATTTTCATCCTCCCATGTAGTCTCCATATTGTTATTACTGTACCTCATAGAAGCCCACTATTGTTATTTTTGTTCCCTTACATTTTAATTTTTATGTCGGCTAGGATTATCTTGTCACCCCTTGGACTCCTATATATAGAAAGGAGGTTTTGTCATTTGTATAATCCAAGAATTTTTTATTTATGTAATGTAAAGGAGGTTCGCCCCTCGAAGAGGCTGATTTCTAAGTCATCGATCTATCTTTTATTTTATTTTTTGAGATGGTTAGATATGAATAACTCATCATCCTGAACTTCTCCTATAGGGTTCATTGACTGCTCTCCATACAGGCCGGAATAAAAATTTGGCCTATTGTCCACAACCCTACATGACTACACTTGCTTCCCACAGGCATCCTCATATTTCCCCATGGACACTCCCGAAGAAGATTCCTCATCCTAACATAAAAAATTAATTTCCTCATGCTCCACCTCTACTACCCCATCTGCATCTCTAAAACACGAGTGACTGAGACCCCAAGGTTCTTTGCAGATGAAGAAGAGACCCTTTCTCCTCACCTCATTTTTCTTTCCTGATCCACCAAACTGTAAAAAATCCTCCCTGGTCAACTGTCTCTTGAATAACCCAATGTTCTTCTCAACCAACCTTTCAACTAGCTCATAAACAATAGGTGAGACCAAGTTCTCTCTCCTCCAAAGCTGAGTAAATAAACTGAAACTGTTGGAAAATGGCATCATGACCACTTATAAATGATTATGAAATGGAATGTATATGCGCTATGGCCATGTTAGGATGATTTTTTCGAATGTTGAAGAAGCATTGGAAAATTTGCAGGCTCGAGTCATCTCAGTCCAACTCAAACATGAAGTTATAAACTGTAGCCATGGTGATGAATTCTAGAATCTCTAGCCTCTTTCTAAAGCTAGGGCCATCACTATTATATAAATCCTTCAGGGTCTCCACTATTAACCTGAAGACTCTCCTCATAATTTTATCAATGTAAGGAGGTATAGGTGCGGTTAGAACCCTGATACTATTGATACATGAGGAAACTCAGTTTTATTCTGATACAACGGTGCTCCAAATACTTGGGCTATGCTAAGGCAAGCATGGATGGTTTTAGAATCCAAATCAATCTCTCCCCATCTGACTCATCCACCTTGGAAAGAAGTGAAGCAAGTTCCTCTAGTTTTAGAAGTTCTTTTGTTGTAACCCCCATGCATCTCAACTGTCTCCCACTTTAAGATTTGAAATACAATCATGCCTCTTCAAGGGTGATCCTGTTGTAACTTGAGTATTCCTGGTAGCCCTGCCAATTTTTTGTTTTATAAAGAAAATTTATGAAATTTTGGTCTATGTTTTACAAATAATGGCAAGTACATCAATTGAATCAATGAATCATGTAACAGAAGGATAATGGACGAGTGACTCAACATTCATATCCACCAACAATATGATCATCATACCTAACATACAACAATCTATTCAAACCATAACAAATCAAGACTCAAACATTTCCAAATAGCTAACTATCATCACTCAATGTTAGTATTCTCAAGACTCTTGTATCAAACCTCACAGATACATATATATCCAGTAATGCAAATTATTACATGGATTTAAGCAGTTATGCCAGCTTATGAAAATAAATACAAGGTAGATATTTTGATCTCAAGTGAGAAATAACAAATGATATATATTCTCCAATAAGCTTCTCCTATAAATACTACACTGTATCCTAGTTTCTCCAACTACTAAATGAAGAAGAATTGGAGTTTTTACCCTAAAAAATTCTCAAAAATTTTTGAAAATTTAATTCAAAGCTCCTCACACCAAACCCATAAAAACCCAAAAAAATGTTGGCTTCAATTTAAGCCAAGATCAAGATGACCAAGTGGTGTGAATTACCCAGCTCACTATTAAAACACATTGCTGAAGGAATGTATATTTCCAGTTTGAATATTTCCCAAAAAATTCTCAAATTTTAAACCTGGACTCCTTTCACAAAAGCCAAAAAATCCCATAAAAATATTGGGCAAATTCTAGCTGATCTAGAAAATCCCCAATTTAGTGTGAGTTTCCCAATCTGCCCAACTATGCACACTCCTCCATATAAGATAGATTTTTTATGAAACCAGCTCCAAAAATAGAAGAAAAGAGAGAGCGATTCCTTAGAAATAAGACACTTCAATGGGGAAACCTCCTTTACATTACATAAATGAACAATTCTTGGATGATCGAATGACAAAACCTCCTTCTATAAATAGGAGTCCTTGGGGTCACAATATAATCCTAGCTGACCTAACAATAATAATGTAAGGGCAAATAATAACAATATTGGGGTTACAGGGCTACAACAATAACAATAAGGGGGTTACACTAACAACAACAAGGGACTATACTAGTAATATAGGGACCTAACATGCCCCTCTCCTTAAAAAAAGTATTGTCCTCAATGCTTGAGAAGTTTTGGATACTTCCATATAAAAGTTTCATCCTCCCATGTAGAATCTTTATTGGGTAAGTTCTTCCATTTGATGAGATACTCTGAAATTGATCAATTTTGTAGTTGTCGAGTTCTTGTTTCCACGACTTCTTCAGGTTCCAATATGATTTTTCCTTCCTCATCAAGTTCTGACAATATTGTTTGAAATGGAAGTTTATCCCCTATAACCTTCTTTAAGCATGAAACATGGAAAATTGGATGCACTTGCGAAGAAGCAGGAAGCTCCAATTTGTATGCCATAGTACCAATATTTTGCAACACCTTGTAAGGACCATAGTACTTTGGAAATAATTTATTATCCTTCTTACCTTGCTTGAGGGACATTTATTTTTATGGTTGTAGCCATAAAAATACCCAGTCCCCTACATCAAAAATTCTCTCGCTGGGATGTTGATATGCATGTTGTTTCATTCGATTTTGTGCCAAATTTAGGGTATCCTTTAAGAGTTGGAGAACTTATTGTTGATGCTCGGTGTGATATTACACTGCTTCAACCTTACAATTTTCTCTTAAAGAAGATGTGATGGGCAGTGGATGATATCCATAAAGTGCCATAAATGGGGTCATTTTGGTTGCAGTATGGAAGGAAGTGCTATACCACCATTCAGAAAAAGGTAACCACTTGACCCATTGTGTTTTCTTATCAAATACAGAACAACAAAGATATCCTTCCAAACATTTATTCACTATATCAGTTTGTCCATTAGATAGAGGATGATAAGATGAGCTATGAGCTAGTTGAGTACCCAAACAAGAAAATAATCCAGTCCAAAAGTTTCGAGTAAAAATGGGATCTCTATCACTTATAATAATCTTTGGGTTTCCATGTAGCTTTTGAATTGTTTCCATAAATGCAGTAGCAACTCTGCTTGCTTTAAATGGATGAGATAATGTACAAAAGTGTGCATACTTGGTAATTCTATTAACTACCACCATGATGACACTCTTTCATTTGGAATTAGGTTAGACTGTGATAAAATCCATTGAAATCTCCTCCCAGCGTTGACCTGGAATGGATAAAGGTTGTAAAATATCTAGGGTGTTAATTGTCTCAACTTTATTTTGTTGTAAAACCAAAAATTCCACCACAAGCATTTGAATATCATATTTAAGGCCATCCAAAAAAAAATATTTCTTAACCCTATGGTAATTTTTTTAAAACACTGAATGTCCTCCTAAAGGAGAATTGTGCAATTCCAAAATAATATTTTGTTTTAGTTGGGAATTCTTTCAAATATATAAGCGATCTTTGTACCATCACAAATCATTTTTCCAACTAAATGTATCATAAGTACTAGGATATTGTTGCAACTTTTGAATGAGTTTCCACACTTCTTCATCCTTCTTCAATTCATCCCTTTCTTTGGTTAGCCAATATAGTTGGTTAATATAAATGGCACAAAGAAATGCTTCCACTTCTTCATCCTTTCTTGAGATTACATCTGCAACAAAATTTAGTTTCCCTTTTTTGTAGATGATTTTAAAATCATAACCCAAAATATTTGTGACCCATTTTTGCTATTCTTCTAAATATAGTCTTTGTTCCAAAAAGCGTTCAAGACTATCATGATCAGTTTTTACCTTGAAGTGTCTTCCCATTAGGCAAGGTTGCCATTTCTTTAGTGCATGTAGTATTTCCAACATTTCCTTCTCATAAATAGATTTCTGTAAATACTTTCCTTTGACTGGATGACTTTCGAAAGAAATGGGTCTTCATTCTTGCATTAAAACAACACCAATTCCATTTCCCAAGGCATCACATTTCACAATAAATTTTTTTGTGAAGTTTGGCGTAGCTAAGATTGGTGCTAGGCACATTTCCTCTTTAAGATGTTCAAAGGCCTTAGTTGCTTCACGAGCCCATGAAAATGAATATTCTTCAATAATGTTTTTAGAGGTACCACTATTCTTCCATAATTCTTAACAGACTTGCGATAATACCCTGTTAACCTGAGAAATCCTCGCAACTGATTTATGGTTGTGGGGACTTTCCATTCCTTAATGGCTTTAATTTTGTTAGGGTCTATCTTAACTCCCCCATGAGATACAATATGACCCAGATATTCCACCTCTTGTAATCCAAAGAAACATTTGGGTGTTTTTTCATATAATTTTTTCTCCTCCAAAAGTTTGAGCACCCTGTCAACATGTTGCACATGATCCTTCCAAGCCCTGTTGTAGATTAGTATATCATCAAAAATGACTAGCACAAATTTTGTAAGGAAGGGTTAGAAAATGGAATTCATCAACCCTTGAAATGTAGAAGGCAAATTGGTAAGGCCAAAAGGCATGACCAAAAATTCATAATGACCCTCATGAGTTTGAAATGTTGTTTTCGAAATATCTTCAGTCTTCATTCTAATTTGATGATATCTTGAATGAAGATCCAACTTGGTAAAATAAATTGCTCCATGTAATTCATCCAATAATTCATTAATCACATGAATGGAAAATTTATCTTTAATAGTGAGCTTATTGAGCTCCCTATAATCCAGACACATGAGCCATGATCCATCCATCTTGTGCACCAATACTACTGAAGTAGAGAAAGAACTTTGACTAGGTTGAATTATACCAGCCTCTAACATTTCTGCAATCATACATTCAATTTCGCTCTTTTGGACATAAGGATATTTTTAAGGCCTAATGTTTGGAGGAACACTTCCTGGAATAAAATGAATAGCATGATCATGATCATGAATAGGTCGGAGTCCTTTGGGAGTTTCAAACACATTGGAATGATTGGCCATGACTTTTTGGAGATTTGTAGAAATAAATGATTTTCATGTTGGAACTTCTAGTGAGAATAATTGTGAAATTACGACTCGTTGTTCTTTCTTCAAAATATTTGTTGTCACATTAGAGATTATTATCTTTCCTGGCTTCCCTGCAATACCCCATAATTTGATTTCCTTTTATTTCGAAAAAAAATTCAAGAAAATTTCTTGAAAATTAAAAGTTATCATCCCCAAAGATTATAACCATTTTAGTCCTAGTAGAACATCAACACCTCTCATTGGAATGGAAAGCATTGGAATATTCAATACATATTCCCCCATTGTTAGCTTGATATTAGGGAATTTTCCAGAGAAATTTATAGTTCCTCCATTTGCAACCATCACTTGACATTTTGGTGTTGGGTATAGAAAACAATTCAATTCCTTGGCTACCTTACAATGAGTAAAATTATGGGTACTACCAGAATGAATCAAAACTATTACCTTTTTATTGTTGATATGTCATTATATCTTGAGAGTTTGAGGAGTGGTAATTCCTACCAATGCATTGCATGATATGGTCGGGCTCATTTATTCTTCTTCTAGGGTTGGTTCCTAGTGTATATCCTCTTCTTTTGAAGTTTATTTTTCATTTTCTTCCTCCTCTTCACAATCTATGTAAAATAATTTCTTCTTAGCACACTTATGACCTTTAGTGTATTCTCTATCACAACTTTAGCAAAGCCCTTTTTCTATTTTTTCTTCCAATTGTTCTAGTGTCAACATTGTAGGTTGTGGAAGTCTAGGAGTAGCAACACTTCCATATTTATAGATGTGAGTGGTAGGCTTCTTTGTCGCCATAATTTTACATTCAATTTTTCTTTCCAACTTGAATTCCTTCTCCAATGAATTAGGTTCCCAAATGAGAACTTCATGCTAGATTTTATCTTTTAAAGTCCCTATGAAGACATCAATCCTGTGTTCCTCTGGAATATCAGTTACCCTTATATTCAATTTTTGAAGTCCTCATTGTGCTCCACCACTAAACCCCTTTTGTTTGATATTTATCAATTGGCTAATGAAGCTATTGCTCTTTGTATCCTCATAATGTACTATCATTTCCTCAATAAAAATTGACCAAGTGACAATATTTTTACGGGAGAAAAGCCATCGATACCATACAAATGTATTTTGTTCTAAATGTAAAGTTTCAATGCGTACCTTTTGTGTGTTTTGCACATTATTGAGATCAAAATATTGCTCCATATGTAGTATTTGTATTACTGGATCCTTTCCATCAATATTCCTCATATCCATGTTTGGAATATGGTGGTTCTTCAATCCAAAATTAGTGTTTATGAAATCACGATTAACATTTATTTCATTCTCATTATGAGTTTCCTCTACTCTATTTCCACCATTAGGAATAACTTCTTGTATTAACCTTGTCATCAAACCATCCATGTTTGCTTTTAGACCATTCTTCATGTCTTCCATGTTGTATTTCATTTTTCCATCGATCTTAGCTTCCATGCAAGCTTCCATGCCATCCATCTTAGCTTCCATGCCTTTCTTCAAAACTTCCATTTAATTTTTTGTTTCTCTTTGCGAGAGCGAAATTTGGTGCACTTGCTCTTGTAATTTTGATATGTCATGTTGTGCTTCTTCCTCTTCATGAGTCATAGTAGAGCCTTACGAAGGCTTAATAGTTGTTGAATTATTTTTAGGTGGAATTTTAGAACCCAATACTGATATATATGCATCAATATGCCCTTGGAATCAATTCAAACTAATTTTTCACACAAGACTCATAAATTCGAAAAAAAAAAGAGATACCTTTTTCTTGCTTTTTAGGAGCTCGATATTGAAGCTGAATTACATCTATGATTTCCTATATTCAATATCTGAAACTAGACCCTATAGTGGCCCTCTGAATCTTATTTCAAATTCCATAGGTCTGACTTGATTTGGATTATTCAAGGAAAAGTTATGCCCAATTTCCCACAATGACCAAATTATGGACTGGTTCAATAGAGCTAACTTGTACAACATGCCTTGTGTCACTGTTTCCTCCTTCGGCTCTGAACTTGATAAACGTGAAAATATATTCAAATTAATTGTGGCCAATTGTTAAATAATTCCAATCCGATGATCAGAGAGAGAGTTATGACGATTTTCCCATGGTCACCTCTTTGAGATGAAATTCGGGAGCCTGAAAAAACCCTAATGTCCACAAATCATATTTCCTAAAATAATGCAAACTAAGATCTGAAATTTTTACAGAACATTCCTTAGTATTTTGGCTTTGTAGTGTAAAATTTTTAGCTTCGGAACATTGATATAAAACATGTGATAGTGAAAATTCCACGATGACCTGTTTAGGTGAAATTCAAGAGCTTGAAAAATCCCTAACTTTCACAGATCAAATCTATGACAATATTGTGAACGAATATCTAAAATTTTTACATGAAATTCCTCAGGATTTCGGCTTCTCTCTATACAAATTTCAACTTCTGAACCTTTATAGAAAAATTGGTATAGTGAAAATTTCACGATGACCTTTTTGGAGCAGCAAAACCCTAGAATCCAAAGGTCTAATACCAAATGTTATGAAACCAACTCCAAAAATAGAAGAAAAGAGAGAGAAATGCCTTGTAAATAAGCCACTTTAAGGGGGGAACCTCCTTTACATTACATAAATGAAAAATTCTTAGATGATCAAATGACAAAACCTCCTTCTATATATAGAAGTCCATGGGGTGACAATATAATCCTAGCCGACCTAACAATAATAATGTAAGGGCACAATAATAAAAATATTGGGGTTACAAGGGTACAACAATAACAATAAGTGGGTTACACTTACAAAAATAAGGGACTATACTAGTAATATAGAGACCTCACAAGATTCATACTACAATGTTCCAACTCTACAATCCTATAAATTCACTCAAGATCACCAGCTCAAATGAGAGATCTCACAAATAAATTAGGCTCTAGAAAATAAACTTAGACCAACAAATTATTTCAATCCATCAAGAAAATTCCTATTAGAAGAATAATTTTGGCCCTGCAACATAAATTTGGCCCAGCAAAATGCTCTATGGCAGTAATTATTCACTATCTATTGCAGTGGATTGGCCAAAATGTCCACATCTGGTACTCAAAAAATTCTAAAAAATTACTCCCATGCTCCTCAAACCAATCTGACCAAAACCCCGAAATGGTTTGGCCAAATCACGATCCTTGAAAATTGAACCCCAATAAGCCCTATGCTCTCTCAATAGTTTCTTAATACAGCATCTACAAAATGACCAATGAAATACTGAGTATCCCTCCAAATGTGCAACATTTAATTCCCTCAGTACTTACTTATCACTCACAACAACAATGGCTCCAATGACTGAGGCACTCTACCACAAAAAGGTAAACCTACCACCATAATCGCACCGACCATTATAACTCACTACCCATCATCCCATACTAACGATCTCCTCATTTTGGTTCCAACGAGCTATTAGACTGAGGTGTTCCATCAAATAATATTCTCATAATACCACCTCGAGCATAATTAACTAATTCAGGCTCCATGATAATTCTAATTTTGAAAGTTTTTGGAATGTGGAAAAATGAAAGATAAATTGTGTTGGTGATGAAATATAACAAGTGAATTCCATCAAATCTCATTAAAGCTCCTCAAAACTCCCCCAAAACTCTTGATAACCTAGACCTGCTCTAATGGCCTAGCCATCCCCTCTCCTAGAAATCCACCCTGGTTGTACTATGCATATGTAATATCCCAGATGGAAAAATGATACTAATACAAGTAATAATAGACCAAAATTACAAGAATATGGAAGACACATTAAAAATTCCAAAAAAAGAGCCAAAAATTGTGAGCCATTTTATTAATTCTCGAGGTGAAAAAAATATAACAGTGGCAAAAATAGATAGCACTCTAACCGGTGAAACCTAGCTGAAATGACCCTCAGGTTTGCACACTAAAAAACTGCTCTACTGCTGCTACTATTGGACTCTTCCTCTAAATTTCCCTGTTGGAAATGTTGTAGCTAGCCAACTTCAGAATGCTGGTTGGGTTCCTTCCACTACTCATAAAATTTTAGGAATTTAGGAAGGCGATCCTTGCCCAAAACCCAAAAAACCCCAGAAATGGTTTTCTCTAATTCCAACTTTCAAAATTTTCCCTTTTTTGCCTAGCTCCTATAGTTGCTAGCTGAGTGGGGACTCCATAAATGGGCTGATCTACTGCTTAGAAAATTCTGGGATTCTAACTTTGGAATCTACTAAAAAAAACCCAGAAAAACCCATAAATCTTTCCCTGAAACTCCAATCTTCAAAATTTGGCCTTTCTATGCTTATCCCTCTTGAAATTTTGGATTCTTCTAGGTATGCAAAGCTATGGGTTGAACTGAAAGAGAAAAAATTTTCAACTACTCCTCAAAGATCAAATATTGAAGGGCTGACCCCTTCATTGGATTCCAAGTGAGAATTCTATGGAATTTCACCCTCTCTTGGATCTCTTTGTTGTTGGACTACGTAAGTCATTGAGTGATTGCGTTGCTATAAAGGGGCTGCAAGTGGTCTGATGCTGGATAATAAAATCAGCTCATGATGGATAGTAGGAATCCTCTCCTGAGGTTCTGTGAAACTCCCGAATTAAGTCTCCTAAAAACCTCCTCTTCTGAGCGGGCACTCGAAGTCCCTCGAGGATGAGGTTGGGATTTCCGCTGAGAGACACCGTGTGATGAGGTTGGGATTTCCGCTGAGAGACACTCGTGTGCTAAATACTAGAAAATTATAATAATCAAGAATGATTTCCATGGTTTCCCTCACCCTCTTGTTATTCTTTTGAAACCCCAAGACCCTTAGGTCCACTCATTAACTGCGCTATCTCTTGGCCCCTTGGAATTCACACATGTTGTGTTTCTTTCTTGGCCTCCTGGCCCCAAAAAATTCCTTGTTGTTCATACTAGCTATGGAAAAGAGGTTTTATTCAAACTATTGGGTTTATGTGTCCCTTCAAATTTTTATTCACCTGCTAAACTTAAGAAAAGAAATTTGGAAAATTTTAATATTCTTAGTCAGCTATCAGTTAATTAGGAATAGTACAGGATAAAAATAAAACTTGGAACATTACAAATCATCTACCCCAAGATTTATTTCCCTCAAGAAATTCAAATATGTGGAACATCCTATTGGCCCAATGCAGCCAAGATCCAAATATTGGATCCCATAAAAACCACTGGGTGATCTTATGCTCCTGTGTTAAGCCGCGGGAAATAGACCCCACAATGCCTTGATCCCAAAATGAACTCTCGCTGTACCTATTGTCGACCAATCCTCCTGAATCCCAGTACCACCATGTCCAATCATCACCCAAGTCCCATGGCTTAGATTGTGCACTATCTCTAAATATAAGTTTTGCTCCATGAAGCGAGCACCAACTTAGAAACTCTCTCCAATCCAACCTCTGGCTTAAGCTGAGGTCAATCCTGCTCTTATGATGTTGGGATAGTGCTACTATAGTACTAAAAAACTGTTGATCTACCATCCATGACCCACTAAAACATATAATAACTACCTCATCTAAGGGCCCCTGCTGATATTTTCCCCAAACTAAGAATGATACCCCATCAATACGATACGAACTCATGATCTCCTACTAATTGATCTCAGGAAAAGAATAAAATGCAGGGACTCCCATATATGGATCAAGTCTACTGTGGTGTTTCCAGTCCATGGTAAACTCATGTTGCACTATCTCGCCTATCAACGAGATCTACCAAAAGAAGAAGGCACATCCCTCTATAATAAGAAAAAGTTGGTAAGATATGCTACAAGGCCTATCGATGTACTCCTAGAGTGTGATGCTCCTTGAAATTAACACAACTCTACTAGCTTCTTTTACCTCTACCTACACCTCATCAGTGGGTCAATCCAAATATTGATGCACCATTATCCCCAAAAACTCCTCCCTCTCTTGTGTTAGCCATCAGTATTTTTACATGTTAGTGATGACTATATCTACAGCTGAGTTTTCTAGAAACTGATTTCCTTATGTAAATATGTCATCCAGAAAACCCTCCTAAAACTTTTTTCACCTTTCTACCTTTTCAGTTCGCCCATGTCGAAATCAAAAACCTCATATCACAATCCTATCCAGCTTCAGCCTTATTGACCTGCCCATCAGCCTTAAAAGGTAAATCCACATCTGTTTCAAAGGTCTCCCCTATGTTAGGAAGTGGCGTTTTAGGACATTTCACCTTTGGCAATCATCAAAAAGCCAAAAAAGCCTTCATCTGCAGCAGACCTACCATGACTGATCCCTTACTTTGCAAATGAAATTGACAAACAGCCTTAAGTCGCGCCACTCACACCCCCTAGATCTCAGCACTGCATAAAATCCAATCCCAAGCTGACTATTAGGTTTTTCACAGTGTTCTATGGTTCTACAAAGACAGGAAATATATTTCATCTCATGGAGTAAATGTTTGAGTTTACAGTTAGAGGAACAGCTGCTTCTAAATGTATTGTGAGCCTGAGATGAAGCTGCAAAACAAAAGTCACTCATCGGGACCTTACAGCTCTTTCCAGCATGAAAATCACAGTAAGAAAGGGTCGCCACTGTCTCAGCAAAATGGTAAATTGTCAAGGCCCAGAACCTCCTTCATTACAAGCAGAGGGTTAGGGCGCCTCCTTCATCCATAAGCAGAGGGCGCAGGCCAGTGTTGACTCAGAAGGTTGCAGAAGTCCAAGTTTGCCTTTACTAAAACAATGAAACAATATCTTCAGATTTCATGAATGTAATTGCTGACCATAACATGAAATATAGTGGAAATATGATAAGCTCAAAGGAAAGGGGAGTTTGGCCTGATAAAAGAGCTCATTTCAAACTTGCAAACCATATGGATTGTTGAACTCTAGAAGGACCTGTCATCAGTAAACATGCAAATCATAAGAGGCCTGTTTTGTTCAAAATCAAATAGAACAGATGGTAACCAATGCCATTACACAAGCAGGAGAAAGGTCTTGGTTTTTCAAGAAAGCACTGACCTTCATAGTCACAAAGGCTATTTTTCAAAGTAATCAATCATGAGATGAACAAGCCAAATATCTAAATCAGCCTTAGGACAGTACAGGGAAACAGTATTACTCTGGCTAGGGTTTCTGCTGACACACAATGATGCTTGCAAGTGAAGATGCTAAGACTGATGTTTTTCAAGAGGTTTCTTACCACTACATTCAGAAAAAGGCTGTGTCGAACCTAGTGGTCAAAAAGTCTCCAGACACCTTATCTGATGAAGAGCCTCCTCCATGCATGAGTAGAGGGCCAAAACTACTGCAGGGTGCTGAAACTGATTGATACAAGAAAACAGTGGAAGGATGCCAAAAAGGAAGAAAGGTCATTTCACAGATGAATGCTAGTGCTGGTGATGCAAAGATTTTGGTACTCCTGTTTCAAAGAACTCTCTATCTGACTATACCTACAGTAGGATAGGGGCAATATTGAACATATGTGTGCCACTGCTACCAAAAAAGAAAACTGTCTCCTTGAGGAAAGATCAAGAAACAAGACAATGTCAAATACCAAATCACAGCTTTCAAATGTTTTTGTACATTATGAATAGCCCTTCCTTGCTAAAAATCGCCAAGAGAGAAAAACAGTGAACATATGTTCAGTCATGAAATGGTTCTATTGACAAAAGGGGTCTTGATCTCAAAACAAACTCTGCCATCATGGTCAAAAGGAAGCCAAGAATTTTTCAAAAGGCCATCCCCCACATTCAAAAATAAGCTCAAATATCTCATCACAGAAAATACAAAGGGATAGTAAAATTGCATGGTTGTTGAATCATAATACCTCTGCCACAGTGAAATTAGGGTTAAGGAGCGCCCGGGCAGTTCGGTTCAGAATGTGTTTCTAACAAAATGGAGATGAAATTTACAAAAGTGAGAGAGGTTTTTGTCCCTCATAGGTTCAATAAGAAAAACCTTCTTCAGTTTCTACACAGGTATCATGGTTTATGAGAAATGTGAAAAATACAGATGTCACGGGAGAATTTCTGCACTAGGATTCATCATTTTGACCAGTGATGGGACAGTCAGTTTTTGAAGGCTCAATTGGACTCCAAATGAAAAAATTAAAGTTTCTATGGAAAATATACTTCCATATCTTTCCGATGAGCCATCTCGGGCCAAATTCCGACAAAAGGAAGGCATCCAAAAGTAGCCTGCAATCAACGCTATGTTTTTCTGCACCAGCATACACCATTTTTGACCAGTGATGGGACAGTCAGTTTTTGAAGGCTCAAATGGACACAAAATGAAAAAATTAAAGTTTTTCTGGAAATAATACTTCCACATCTTTCCAACGAGCCATCTCGCGCCCAATTCCGACACCGGGAAGGCATTCAAAAATGTGAATTACACAAACAGCTGATGCATTTCTGCACCAGGATTTACCAGTTTTGACCAGTGTTGGGAAAATCAATTTTTTAAGGATCAAATGGACACCAAATGACAAAATTCAAGTTGTTCTGGAAAGTAGACTTCCACAGCTTTCCAACGAGCCATCTCGTGCCCAATTCCGACACCGGGAAGGCCTTAAAAATGAACTGCAAACTTGCGCGACGTGCCTGGGATTTGGCGCGACGTGCCTGGGCAGATTTTTGTAAAGGTTTCCTTCTTCAGCGCGACGGGCCTGTAGGTAGGCGCGACGTGCCTGTAGGTGGCCGCCCGACCGCATGACAAGTCGACCCGACAACATTTCTCCTGCGCGACGGGTTTTCTCCAGAGGTTTCCGCGCGTCTTTTTCAAGCTGTCCAGGGTTTCTTACCTCCTTTCAAGCGAACATCCATCAAATTTGAGGTATTTTTATGAACTCCCATCGATTGCAAGGTGTTATTAAGTGACCAAAATGTTTGAAAAACCCAGACCTTGCCATTAATGCTAAAAACAAGGGCAGTTTTCTACACAGTGAGAGGAGGTAATTGAAATACGGGTTTTTATGGTTGGAAACCAGTTTGTGTCGTTTTCAAATCATTGTATTTATTGAAGGCAGAGGTATACAAGTGATGTTTGATTTCATAAAACTTCACAAGAAAAAGTGTCCCTCATAAAAGCACTGTGTATTGTTAACCTAGGTTTGCCCTTTTTCTTCACCTCATTATCATGTTGAAAAGCTGATTGACAAAGAGGCTCTAAGGGTAAATGTTACATTGAAGGGCAGATTTAATTGATGTTTTTCTAACTCTGGAGGCAGAAGTATAAAAGCAGTTTTTGTTCTCTTAAAAACTTCACAAAAGAAAGAGTCCTTTTTCGGAAAAACAGAGTTGTTAATGTTTGAACAAATTAAGACAGAAGTACGGGCATGATGTTGACCTCCTAGCCTCACAAGCAGAAAGTATGTTTCCTAAAAACCACTGTGCATTGGTTATACATCTTACTTAGGTCTGATTATACCGAGAACATATTGTATCATGTTGAAGACTTATTGACAGAGATTTTCAAAAGCAAACAGCCTAGTAAAAGACAGAGGTTGTTGATGGTACATTTTTGACATTAAAGGCAGAGGTACCAAAGTGGTGTTGGATTCCTCAAAACTTCACAAGTGAAAATGGCCACTGTCTAAAGGGCAGAATGCTTGGTGATTGCATTTGATATTAAAACAGAGGTGTAGGTATTATGTTGATCTCTTAAACTCACAAACAGAGAGTATATTTCCTAAAAACCATTGTGCATAGGTTATACATCCAACTTGAGTCTGCCTTTCCTAGAAACCATATTGTATCATGTTGAAGACTTGTTAATAGAGATTTTCAAAGGTAAACAGCACAGTGAAAGACAGAGGTTGTTAATGTTGAATTTTGCCATCAAAGGCAGGGGTATAGATGTATTGATATATCTTTTGAACTCACACGCAAAGGGCGTGTTTCCTAAAAAGCATGGTGCACTGATATGTCACCTAACCTAGTTCTGCCTTTCTTTCACCATATGGTGTCATTTTGAAGAGCTGTTGTTTGTGATATGTTTCAAGAGGGAGGTCATTTCTGAAGAACAGGGTTATCAAAACACTCATCACAACAAGCACCTTCTAGCAATCTGCCCCTATTTCACTATATTTTTCATTAATGTAAGTTTGTTGGCAAAGAGTTTCCAAAGGTGAACAGCATATTAAAAGACAGAGTTGTTGGTGGTTAAATGTAAACTTTGGAGGCAGAGGTACAAAAGCAGTGTTTGTTTTCTTAAAACTTTACAAATGAAAAGGGCCATTTTCTAAAGGGCAGAGTTATTGGTAATTTCATTTAATATTAAAACAGAGGTACAGGTGTAGTGTTGACCTTTGAGATTCACAAGTAAAGAGCTGGTCTTCCCAAAGCGCTATGCATTGATTTTACACCTAAACTAAGTCTGCTTTTTCATTGCACTACATTGTATCATTCTAAAGATTGTTGAACAGAGTTTTTCCAAAGGTGCAGAGCCACGTTCTAAAGGGCAGAGTTGTTGATGGTTGAAACTTTAAACATTGGAAGTAGGGGTATAGAGGTGTTGGTGGACCTTTTTAAACTCACAAGCAGAGAGTGTGTTTCTTAAACCACTGTACATTGATTTTACATCTAACTTGGGTCTGCCTTTACAAAAACCATTTTGTATCATGTTGAAGATTTGTTAACAGGGATTTTCTGAAGGTGAATAGGGCCATTTTCTAGAAGGCAGCATTGTTGATGGTCGAGTTTAACATTGAAGCCAGAGGTACAAAGGTGGTGAATGATTTCTCAAAATTCACAAGTGAAAGGTGTTTTCTTAAACACAGTGAGCTGATATTTCACCTAACCAAAGAGTCTCTTTTCTTTTCCACTGTATGTTATCTTTTATAGAAATCTGTTGAGAGAGGTATTTTTAAGGTGAATGACCTGAAGAGCAGGGCTTTTAATATTTGAGTTTTGTTTTGAAAACACAATTACCAGTGTAGGTTGGCCTAACCAAATCACAAGAGGGGTGATTGTTCAAAACAGTACACAGGGAATCTACAAAGCAGTTATCCCATCTTTTACACATGGTACCATTGTTAAAAGTTTGCATGGCTGAAATGCATACAGAGTTGAAGGACTATTTTTAAGAAGTACAGAGGTGACTTATTCAAAGAAACATTGTAGCATCTTATTCAAATCCACAGTGTCCATATCTGTCCAAACAGTATAGTGGCCATTTTCAATCCAGCAGGGCATTGTTCATAAAAGGCAGTTGGTTTCTTCCAAAGCATAGTTAGGTCAAAATGCCTCCAAAGCAAGACAACAGGAGCAACATGATAGTGGTGAAGATCAACAGAAGCAGGAACCAGAGGAGGCTAGTGCTGAACAGCAGCAGCTCAGCAGTTTGAGCAACATCATAAGGATGATGATCAAGAACAGCAGTTTTAAGGAGCGCCCGACACGGAGAGAGAAGAAAGACATATCAGCCCTTGATATTTTGGCATCAGATTCGGAGCATGTTGCTATGGACCCTTGAGGGTCATGCATGCCAATTTTGGGCCTATTTCAGCTACTTTTGGTTTTTCGGCATTTTTTGGGTTTTTAGTCAAAAACTCATAATTGCGCCGTTTCAGTTCGAGGATTTTTCAAGGGAGGAGGATGATACCGATGGATGCCATAATTCCATGAGCAGTTCTCCAGCGATTTTCAGGGCATTTGAAGATCATTCGCCCCTCAAAATTGGCGAAAAACAGCCTCATTTTGCACATTCTGCCCGCCATATCAGCAGCCTGCTATTTTCTGGGTTTTTGCGCACAGGTACAGTTTTGAGGGACTTTCAGAGATCAGATTGAGGTGATTCCACTTGCGTTGGAAAGCCGACACAGAGAGATTTCCAACGAGCCATCATGAGCCTCATTTCGACATCAGGAAGGCTTCCATTCGCATTTAGCAAGTCAGGGGACCTTTTTCAGGCCTAAATATGAAGTATTTTTGTAATTTTTGAACTCCAAAAATCTGCTTTTCCCAAATGTGCGTTAGGCTATTTTTATCATGGGAAAATCATGTAAAGTCAATATAATTTCCGTTTTTAGCAGTTTTTTAGATATTTTATGGGATATTTTGTGCCTTGGGATTTGCAAAGCCTCAAGGACAAGTTTAGATATTTTGACTTGGCCAATGGGATAGCTAGTTGCTCCATGAGGTTTTCCTTCCTCAAGCCTATTTATTCCATGATTCTCATTGTAAATCAGAGGCTGAACTTGAGAGAAGAATTAATGCATTGGTCATATGAGCTTTGAAGAATACACTTGAGTTATGATGTTTGGATTGCCTCTTGGATGCTTTTGAGGAATGTTGAAGGCTTGTTGATGGATTCCTTGACATGGTAGAATGGTATAGTGCTTCTTAATATTGTTTTGTCTTCTAGTTTCCACTCATATTTCATTTTTCTTGCTGCTATAGATCAGTAAAGATTGATTTTGAGACATGCCCATGGAGGCACCTCAAAATCCCTGAATCTTCATAGCTTGATGTTTTCTTCTCCCTTAGTTATGCTAAAGAATTCTTAGCTTCTCTTTAGTAATCTAAGGTATTGTTGCTAAGTTTTATTCATCAGTTCCATGTATGTTGAGTAGGATGTATGGTTTGCCCTACCTACCTATCAGCTGCCCATAGTTATGTCCATGAAACTTTCTCTTTGACTGATTTGTTGATCATTTTGTTGAACCAAGGAGGCCTAGTCCCGATCTAGCCCTTTGCCTAAAACTATGAAAACTTATTTGTCCAAGTGCCCAGTGACTTAGAGACTATGTTTAGGCGTTCCGGAATAGTTTATGAGTTGTTAGTTTGTCTCATGTGTTTTCCCCAAAGTCTGATAGCCTTTTCCCGAAGTTAGAGGGTCATATACCTCTATGTATGGCTGGAATGTTTGATTTCTATGTATTGATTAGCTTATAGTATTCCTAGCATGATTAATGGCTTGCTATTACATGTTTATGTCTGCTATTAACTAGTTTGCACTTGAAATCCCTTGTCTTTCACCAACTTACTATCCATTTAATCCATTTTTCCCAGAGATCCCTTCTACTGTGAATCAAATCGGCCCTACAGCAGCTTTACATCATCACTTCATAGCTTCCTTGACCTGTTTGACCCCATAGCCCAATTTATCTACATCTTTTTATCCAGTTTATGTATTTGATCAGTTTCATCCCTCACAAACTTAAAAACTAAAAAACCAAAAACACACTTCATAACTAGCCTAATATCATAACATCGCAAGTAAACACACCGACATCTTTTGCACTTATAGAGAGAGCCCTCTCTGAGTCCAGGAAGGCTAGGTCCTTGGGCTCCAAAGCTTGGTTTGATGCTACATCGTCATTTGGCTAGCCAATCGGCCAAATCACGGGACACTAACATAAATGGCGATCACGGTGGGACCTATTGAGTACATGACAGTCTAGCGAACTCTTATAGACTCTTTAGTCCTTCAATCCTAAACTCAGACCATCAGCCTTTAGAATCATTTAGTGTAAACTCTCTGTTTCACCATCTTAGCGAAGTGATGAATCAGGTTTATAACACTCTTACATCCTAGGCTGCACATAAAACTCAGAAAAAACCACAAAAATTCCCTTAGATTGGTTTTTGATAGTATTGGTGGTGGACCATACAAATATACCTCAAAACAACTAAAAATCCACCTGGCGACTCCACTAGCCTCCAGTAGGCCTTACTACCTTGCCAAATTTTAGAATTTCATCTGATTTAGCTATCCCACCGCTCCCTAACATAATGGCGATCACGGTGGGACTTTGAGTCAAAACATCCTAGGTATCCCTTACGAACTCTCAAAATCTCAGTCAAAACTTAGAAGAGTAGAATCTGGTTGTCTCACCATCCTAGCAAAATGATGAGTCAGTTATAGGAAACTCTTCCAAACCTCAGAACTACATAAAACTCAAAAAACCCCAAAACACTCCCTTCGATTGGTTTTTAACATTACTGGTGGTGGACCATACAAGTATATCTCAAACAACTCACAATCCACCTGGCGACTCCACTAACTTCTAGTGAGCCTTACTATTTTACTAAATTCTAGGCTACTACCCGATAGACCTATCCCATCACTCACTAACATAGCGGGAGATGGTGGGACACTGAGTACATAATAGTCCAGCAAACTCTTATAGACTCTTTAGTCCTTCAGGTACCATAAACAAGCAAGCAGTCCCTAGACCCATTTTTTAGAGTAAACTCTTTTTTGTTCTCATCACCCTATCAAAGTGTTGAAACAAATCTAGGATACTTTAACAAACCATAGGCTGCACATAAAACTTAGAAAATCCAAAAAACATTCTCAGATTAGTTACTGGTGGTGGACCATAGCTATCTTCACAAAAACAACCCATTTCCACTTGGCGACTCCACTAATCCGTCCCTTCTATTTTTGACCATCCTTCGCCTTAGTATAACTTTAGAGAAATCACTCATCCAAAACATTCACCAATACCATTCTCTCTAAAACTCTGGATCTAAAATCTGGCTTCACGAAGAATCAATACCAGAGTTCATCCAGACCCAAATCCCCCTATCATAGTAGATGACCCAGAGAAGATTATGTGGCAAGCTTCTGAAACTGATCATCTAGCTACTGGTAGATCCATCCGTAGAACAAGATCTGTACCTAAACATCGCACTATCCTACTAGATTCACCTTAGGAACTAGAGTCATCACAAACTCTTCCCAGGAGCAAATCATATAGTAAGATAAACTTTGACGATCTTGAACCCCTATTCAAACCACCTCCGCTCATCCCACTAGTCCTCATCTTGTACATCATCCATTAGCTCCCGTCATGACAGCCTGGTACACACCTTTGGTGTTGCCACCACCCTTGGCTCCTCTCCCAAATAAATATCAAGACAAAATCCCACACTTTACCGGAGAAGACACCACCACAGCCCAACAGCATGTAAGTAGGATTAGCGATGCTTTTGAATACATGGAAGTACACGACGAAACCGTCAGAATGAGAATATTCGCCCAAAGCCTGGGTGGAGAACCCAAAACATGGTTTAAAAGCTTGCCTCCAAACAACATTCACAACATCCTAGAACTCTTCCAAGTCTTCACGAACAAGTGGGAAGTCCGAAGGAACCCTATTCAAATCCTGTCAGAATATAACAACCTAAAACGGGAAAATGGGGAAAGTGTCCAGGCATACTGCACTAGATTCAACAATGTGTATAACGCCCTCCCACCTCACTTCAAACCCCCACTCGGTTTAATCTTGGAAAAATTCTCCGAGGGTTTTGATCCAAACATGACATATCATCTGAGAGACAAGGATCCCCCTACCCTAGAGGAAATGCAACAAGTAGCCATAAAACAAGAAGCCAATTTAGCAGAAAAAAGAGCTAGGACTAGATTAGAAAGAAAAGTCCCATATAGAGATGAGGTATCCAGCTCATCTCCTTCCCTAGATCCTAGAATAGATGGCTTGGTCAAATCCATGACAAAGATGTGGGAAAAAATGAGTGAAAGAATGCCTCCTAGGGACAACCAACCAAACCCTCAAAACCAGAACCAAGGCTTTAGAAAAGGTCAGTCTCAAAATAAACCAAGAGGAAATGATCAGCAAATCAGACCATCCTTCAATAAGAATTATGTTGATAAAGAGGATAAGGATACTGAACCCATTGATGAAAATCATTGGAACCTCATAGGTTCTGATAACGAGAGTAAGGTTTACCTCACAGCAAAAGAGCAAGAGTTATGCTATCCAAGTCAGGAAGAAACCAATGATGAAGATCTCGAAGATCCTGCCATAGATTTTCAGAATGCCATTATAGAAGCTCATAGGCAGTATAACCTTAGAAGTAGAAAAAACCAAGACTACTCCAAGAAGGGTAGCCCTGACACTGCTAAAACCTCTGACACCATCCCTAAAAAAGCCATGGATAGCAACAAAATTATGGCCCAGAAAATTGACCAAAACAAGGATAAAGCTATTCAAACAAGTCTTAGCTCAAATACTCTTAGCACCTCTACAAAAACCCCCGAAGTAACGGTGTCAAACAAAGTCCCGAATCAGAGTCAGCAAATTAAGAGCATAGAAAAGATCATGTCCGAAAAAGCTGAAACAAATCTGCCCAAACTACAAACTCCTTTTAGTTTCGAAGGGGAAGTTTCCAAAATAAAAATTACCATACCCCTTACTGAGCTAATAACTGTAGATAGGTATAGATCTCAAATTTTCAAAGTTTTTGACATAGGGAGCGAAGCAGATACTTTAAATCTAACTGAAAACAAACCCGAGCTCTTATTCGGCCCGAAAATAGAAGGACAATACCAAGAAGGGTCTGTTTCTCCTTCCTATGTGAGCCTGAACATACGAGACAATATATTACATAATGCCATGTTAGATTCGAGTACCTCCCATAACCTCATGCCTAAAGCAGTCATGGAAAACCTGGGACTAGAAGTAACTCAACCTCTGGTAACTCAAGCAGTCATGGAAAACCTGGGACTAGAAGTAACTCAACCTCTGGTAACTCAAGCAGTCATGGAAAACAATACTCCCATTTTTTCCACTCATTCCAATTTAGATTCTTTTATCTTATACAATGAAAGTGATATAGACAAGCAGATAATGGAAAAGGAAGAAGCTCTCGAACCATCAGAAACGCATTTTCCGTTACTAGATGCAGAAACTAATAACCAAAACTTCTCTGATCTTTCTCTTGTTAATCATGTATATCATAAGTCAGAAAATAGATTTGTAAATCAAGTTGAAGAAAAGAAATCTGGAAATCCAATGTACATGGCTGGTGACATTGCTTATGTTAATGATTCTCAAATGTTTGATCAATATGTTGACTTATATGATTTCCAAACAGAAGCTAACTTTGCAGAAGATTCAGTTTTTGATTTTTGGGAGGAAGCTCAGTTTCATAAATTTGAGAAAAGTAAGCAACCATTACCGGTCATCTATGACACTCATGAAGAGAACCTTGAAAGTTTAGAAGTAAGTGAAGAGTCTCGGACTCTTTGCTCTACTTCACTTCAGCCCGTCAGAGATAACATGCACATGATTGGAAATCAACAATTTTTCAGCTTTGATGATGAGTTTGAGGAAGATGGTGAAATTCTTGAGCATATTGTAAATGAGAATCCTTTGCCTGAAATAGTTGAGGAAATCATTTTGGACATAGAATCTTCCTTAACTCCAGATTTGCAGTTACCCAGTTCCATTGAGTTACAAATTGCAGATGAAGAAGTAGAGGTTGATAAACACATGGGAGTTGTCACACTATCCTTTCAAGATAATTTCCTGTCAAAGTGTATCCCTGCCCATCAACCTGATGACCTTCACACAGTTTCCAGCCCGCCCTATCAAAACACATCAGCTTGGATTGAAAAATACACTGCAATACATGATGAGTCTGACAGTTCGAGTGATCATGAGGAAGAGTTGTTTTACCAGGGGGGTCCCAAATATAGCCAAGTGGAAGAAAGAGTAGTCCTGAATGAAGCCTATATCTCAAAACCTCTAGATCAGGTATTATTCCAAGATCTATTTGTTGTTTTCCTTGAGAAGTCTGAAAGAGTAGTCTTGAATAAATCCTATGTATCAAATCCTCTAGAGGTATTATTCCAAGATCTATTTGTTGTTTTCCTTGAGAAATCTGTAGGGGTAGTGGGTTCTATCATAAACAAGTTGCTACCAAGAATGAGAAAAAACTTAAGCTCTACTATCCAGAAACAAACCAAATGGGAGTGGCCTTTTCATTATTTCCGCATCATGAAAGAACTAAACCAAAATCACCCATGTGAGCATCTACTTGACTGGTTGCATTGGAAAACAGAGTTCACCAAACAAATGTCTATTGTGCACAGATTAGATCAGGATAGAAAGACAACAATAGAAAATAAGCTTAGCCTGTGAGCACCTTTTCATTTGTAGTTTGTTTGAAGAAATAGTAAAAAGAAGAAAAGAGGGCAAGTGAAGATAGAACAAAGGCCCCATGTTCCAAAAAATAGTCCTTCGGAAAGCGAGCAAGTCTAAATGCCGCTACTAGTACTTCAATGTCTTGTTCAGCTATCTAGCCTAATCATAGCTGAGCATGTTTAAATTTATTTGTTGATAAGTTAGTGAGCGCCAAGATAGTCAACATTGTGTAAGATTGACTTATCACAGAGCTTAGATTAGGGAGAGATTTTGGTTCCACATGCCTAAAACAGAACCAAAGAGAGAAGCGAGGGATGAAAAACACATTGTACATCTTAGCCCCGCTTGTCTAGTTTCCTTTGTTGCAGAATAACATTTGTGTGCAGCTTGTCCTTTATGCCACAAATGCATGACAAATCAGACCGCCTAATCCTGATTTGATCATTTTTAAATTTCATGTTGTAGATTAGAGAATAAAATCCTGTCAAACTGCTTAATCTTGACAGTCGATCTAGTTTTAGGTAGAGAAATGAAGGAGTTCATCAGCTTAATCTGAACTCCCGGCAGATATAAGAGTAGAAATAGATAGGTTCATTTTGCAAAAAGAAAAATATGCATTGTCAAAGGCTGCTAGTTCAAATGCGCCAAAGAGAAGAAAAAATGTTAGGAAAGATAGTGGGGTAGGTAGAAGTATCCTTGATGTTAACCATGTTGTCATTCTTCAGAAATAACATCAAGAGAAGGGTAAATTTTGCGCCAATGGATAAGGCACTGGTCTTCATAAGCCAAAGATCTGAATTCTAGACACCTCCTGACGAGGAGCTGCCCTCCCCAAATGGAGCCACTGTTAGCCATCAGTATTTTTACATGTTAGTGATGACTATATCTACAGCTGAGTTTTCTAGAAACTGATTTCCTTATGTCAATATGTCATCCAGAAAACCCTCCTAAATTTTTTTTCACCTTTCTACCTTTTCAGTTCGCCCATGTCGAAATCAAAAACCTCATATCACAATCCTATCTAGCTTCAGCCTTATTGACCTACCCATCAGCTTTAAAAAGCAAATCCACATCTGTTTCAAAAAGTCTCCCCTATGTTAGGAAGTGGCGTTTTAGGACATCTCACCTTTGGCAATCATCAAAAAGCCAAAAAGCCTTCATCTGCAACAGACCTACCATGATTGATCCCTTACTTTGCAAATGAAATTGACAAACAGCCTTAAGTCGCGCCAATCACACCCCCTAGATCTCAGCACTGCATAAAATCCAATCCCAAGCTGACTATTAGGTTTTTCACAGTGTTCTATGGTTCTACAAAGACAGGAAATATATTTCATCTCATGGAGTAAATGTTTGAGTTTACAGTTAGAGGAACAGCTGCTTCTAAATGTATTATGAGCCTGAGATGAAGTTGCAAAACAAAAGTCACTCATCAGGACCTTACAGCTCTTTCCAGCATGAAAATCACAGTAAGAAAGGGTCGCCACTGTCTCAGCAAAATGGTAAATTGTCAAGGCCCAGAACCTCCTTCATTTACAAGCAGAGGGTTAGGGCGCCTCCTTCATCCATAAGAAGAGGGCGCAGGCCAGTGTTGATTCAGAAGGTTGCAAAGGTCCAGGTTTGCCTTTACTAAAACAATGAAACAATATCTTCAGGTTTCATGAAGGTAATTGATGATCATAACAGGAATGGAGCTTGAAATATGCTGGCTCAAAAGAAAGAAGAGTTTAGTCTGATAAAGGATCTAATCTCAAATTTTCAAAATCATGTGAATTGATGAAATGAAGAAAGGCATGTCATTGGTGAAAATTCCAAAGCATAAGTACCCTGTCTATTCCACAAGATCAAATAGAACAGCTGATAACCAATGCCATTACACAAGCAGGAGAAAGGTCTTGGTTTTTCAAGAAAGCCCTGACCTTCATAGTCACAAAGGCTATTTGTCAAAGTAATCAATCATGAGATGAACAAGCCAAATATCTAAAATCAGCCTTAGGACAGTACAGGGAAATAGTATTACTCTGGCTAGGGTTTCTGCTGACACACAATGATGCTTGCAATTGAAGATGCTAAGACTGATGTTTTTCAAGAGGTTTCTTACCACTACATTCAAAGAAAGGCTGTGTCAAACAGAGTTGTTGAAAAAGCCTTCAGATACCTTACCTGATGAAAAGCCTCCTCCATATATGAGCAGATGGCCAAAGTCATTATAGGTTGTTGAAAGCCGATGGGTCTAAAAAGTGCAGAGAAAGGACACAAAGAAATTGAGTAAAGGAGTCATTGCACAGGTAAGTGTTACTGTTTATGGTGCAAATTTATTGTTTTCCCTCTTCAAAGAGCTATCTGTCAGACTGTACCTGCAGTAGAAAAAAGAAAATATTGAATATATGTGTGCCATTGATACCAAAAAGAAGACTTTTCCTTGAAGAAAAGGTTCAAGCAGAAAAACAAAATCACATGCCAAAGATCCAAAGAAATGCTTTTCAAGAAATAGGTGTTCAAAGCTTTCAAATTTTTGGCACATTATGAATAGCCCTTCCTTGCTAAAAATCGCCAAGAGAGAAAAACAGTGAACATATGTTCAATCATGAAATGGTTCTATTGACAAAAGGGGTCTTGATCTCAAAACAAACTCTGCCATCATGGTCAAAAGGAAGCCAAGAATTTTTCAAAAGGCCATCCCCCACATTCAAAAAGAAGCTCAAATATCTCATCACAGAAAATACAAAGGGATAGTAAAATTGCTTGGCTGTTGAATCATCATACCTCTGCCACAGTGAAATTAGGGTTAAAGAGCACCCGGGCAGTTTGTTTCAAAATGATTTTCTGATCAAACAGAGATGAAATTTACAAAATTGAGAGAGTTTTTTGTCCCTCATAGGTTCAAGAAGAAAAACCTTCTTCATTTTCTACACAGGTATCATGGTTTATGAGAAATGTGAAAAATACAGATGTCACGGGAGAATTTCTGCACTAGGATTCATCATTTTGACCAGTGATGGGACAGTCAGTTTTTGAAAGCTCAATTGGACTCCAAATGAAACAATTCAAGTTTCTATGGAAAATAGACTTCCATATCTTTCCGATGAGCCATCTCGGGCCAAATTCCGACAAAAGGAAGGCATCCAAAAGTAGCCTGCAATCAACGCTATGTTTTTCTGCACCAGCATACACCATTTTTGACCAGTGATGGGACAGTCCGTTTTTGAAGGCTCAAATGGACACCAAATGAAAAAATTCAAGTTTTTCTGGAAATAATACTTCCACATCTTTCCAACGAGCCATCTCGCATCCAATTCCGACACCGGGAAGGCATTCAAAAATGGTCTACAAACAGCTCGATGCATTTCTGCACCAGGATTTACCAGTTTTTACCAGTGTTGGGAAAATCAATTTTTGAAGGATCAAATGGACACCAAATGACAAAATTCAAGTTTTTCTGGAAAGTAGACTTCCACATCTTTCCAACGAGCCATCTCGCGCCCAATTCCGACACCGGGAAGGCCTTCAAAATGAACTGCAAACTGGCGCGACGTGCCTGGGATTTGGCGCGACGTGCCTGGGCAGATTTTTGTAAAGGTTTCCTTCTTCGGCGCGACGGGCCTGTAGGTGGGCGCGACGTGCCTGTAGGTGGCCGCCCGACCGCATGACAAGTCGACCCGACAACATTTCTCCTGCGCGACGGGTTTTCTCCAGAGGTTGCCGCGCGTCTTTTTCAAGCTGTCCAGGGTTTCTTACCTCCTTTCAAGCGAACATCCATCAAATTTGAGGTATTTTTATGAACTCCCATCGATTGCAAGGTGTTATTAAGTGACCAAAATGTTTGAAAACCCCAGACCTTGCCATTAATGCTAAAAACAAAGGCAGTTTTCTACACAGTGAGAGGAGGTAATTGAAATACGGGTTTTTATGGTTGGAAACCAGTTTGTGTCGTTTTCAAATCATTGTATTTATTGAAGGCAGAGGTATACAAGTGATGTTTGATTTCATAAAACTTCACAAGAAAAGTGTCCCTCATAAAAGCACTGTGTATTGTTAACCTAGGTTTGCCCTTTTTCTTCACCTCATTATCATGTTGAAAAGCTGATTGACAAAGAGGCTCTAAGGGTGAATGATTACATTGAAGGGCAGATTTCATTGATGTATTTCTAACTCTGAAGGCAGAAGTACAAAAGTAGTTGTTTGTTCTCTTAAAAACTTCACAAAAGAAAGGGGCCTTTTTTCTGAAGAACAGAGTTGTTGGTGTTTGAAGTTAAGATTAAGACAAAAGTACAGGCATGATGTTGACCTCCTAGACTCACAAGTAGAGAGTATGTTTCCTAAAAACCACTGTGCATTGGTTATACATCTTACTTAGGTCTGCTTATACCGAGAACATATTGTATCATGTTGAAGACTTATTGACAGAGATTTTCAAAAGCAAACAGCCTAGTAAAAGACAGAGGTTGTTGATGGTAGATTTTTGACATTAAAGGCAGAGGTACCAAAGTGGTGTTGCATTCCTCAAAACTTCACAGAGTGGTAAGCCTTTGTCTAAGGGCGAATGCTTGAGTGATTGCATTTGATATTAAAGCAGGTGTAGGTATTGCTATGTTGATCTCTTAAACTCACAAACGGAAGTATATTTCCTAAACCACTTTGTGCATGAGTTATACATCAGCAGGTACGCCTTTCCTAGAAACCATATTGTATCATGTTGAAGACTTGTTAACAGAGATTTTCGAAGGTAAACAGCACAGTGAAAGACAGAGGTTGTTAATGTTGAATTTTGGCATCAAAGGCAGGGGTATAGATGTATTGATAGATCTTTTGAACTCACAAGCAAAGGGTGTGTTTCCTAAAAAGCATGGTGCACTGATATGTCACCTAACCTAGTTATGCCTTTCTTTCACCATATGGTGTCATTTTGAAGAGTTGTTGTTTGTGATATGTTTCAAGAGGGAGGTCATTTCTGAAGAACAGGGTTATCAAAACACTCATCACAACAAGCCCCTTCTAGCAATCTGCCCCTATTTCACTATATTTTTCATTAATGTAAGTTTGTTGGCAAAGAGTTTCCAAAGGTGAACAGCATATTAAAAGATAGAGTTGTTGGTGGTTAAATGTAAACTTTGGAGGCAGAGGTACAAAAGCAGTGTTTGTTTTCTTAAAACTTTACAAATGAAAAGGGCCATTTTCTAAAGGGCAGAGTTATTGGTAATTGCATTTAATATTAAGACAGAGGTACAGGTGTAGTATTGACCTTTGAGATTCACAAGTAAAGAGCTGGTCTTCCCAAATCGCTATGCATTGATTTTACACCTAAACTAAGTCTGATTTTTCATTGCACTGCATTGTATCATTCTAAAGATTGTTGAACAGAGTTTTTCCAAAGGTGCAGAGCCACGTTCTAAAGGGCAGAGTTGTTGATGGTTGAAACTTTAAACATTGGAAGCAGGGGTATAGAGGTGTTGGTGGAACTTTTTAAACTCACAAGCAGAGAGTGTGTTTCTTAAACCACTGTACATTGATTTTACATCTAACTTGGGTCTGCCTTTACAAAAACCATTTTGTATCATGTTGAAGATTTGTTAACAGGGATTTTCTGAAGGTGAATAGGGCCATTTTCTAGAAGGCAGCATTGTTGATGATCGAGTTTAACATTGAAGCCAGAGGTACAAAGGTGGTGATTGATTTCTCAAAATTCACAAGTGAAAGGTGTTTTCTTAAACACGGTGAGCTGATATTTCACCTAACCAAAGAGTCTCTTTTCTTTTCCACTGTATGTTATCTTTTATAGAAATCTGTTGACAGAGGTATTTTTAAGGTGAATGACCTAAAGAGCAGGGTTTTAATATTTGAGTTTTGTTTTGAAAACACAATTACCAGTGTAGGTTGGCCTAACCAAATCACAAGAGGGGTGATTGTTCAAAACAGTACACAGGGAATCTACAAAGCAGTTATCCCATCTTTTACACATGGTACCATTGTTAAAAGTTTGCATGGCTGAAGTGCATACAGAGTTGAAGGAATGTTTTTAAGAAGTACAGAGGTGACTTATTCAAAGAAACATTGTTGCATCTTATTCAAATCCACAGTGTCCATATCTGTCCAAACAGTATAGTGGCCATTTTCAATCCAGCAGGGCATTGTTCATAAAAGGCAGTTGGTTTCTTCCAAAGCATAGTTAGGTCAAAATGCCTCCAAAGCAAGACAACGGGAGCAACATGACAGTGGTGAAGATCAGCAGAAGCAGGAACCAGAGGAGGATAGTGCTGAACAGCAGCAGCTCAGCAGTTTGAGCAACAGCATAAGGATGATGATCAAGAACAACAGTTTTAAAGAGCGCCCGACACGGAAAGAGAAGAAAGACATATCAGCCCTTGATATTTTGGCATCAGATTCGGAGCATGTTGCTATGGACCCTTGAGGGTCATGCATGCCAATTTTGGGCCTATTTCGGCAACTTTTTGTTTTTTCACATTTTTTGGGTTTTTGGCCGAAAACTCATAATTTCGCCATTTCAGTTTGATGAATTTTCAAGGGAGGAGGATGATACCAATGGATGCCATAATTCCATGAGCAGGTCTCCAGCGATTTTCAGGGCATTTGAAGATCATTCGCCCCCTCAAATTGGCGAAAAACAGCCTCATTTTGCACATTCTGCCCGCCATATCAGCAGTCTGCTTTTTTCTGGGTTTTTGCACACAGGTACAGTTTTGAGGGACTTTCGGAGATCATATTGAGGGGATTCCACTTGCGTTGGAAAGAAGACACAGAGAGCTTTCCAACGAGCCATCATGAGCCTCATTTCGACATCGGGAAGGCTTCCATTTGCATTCAACAAGTCAGGGGACCTTTTTCAGGCATAAATATGAAGTATTTTTGTAATTTTTGAACTCCAAAAATCTGCTTTTCCCAAATGTGCGTTAGGCTATTTTTATCATGGGAAAATCATGTAAAGTCAATATAATTTCCATTTTTAGCAGTTTTTTAGATATTTTATTAGATATTTTGTGCCTTGGGCTTTGCAAAGCCTCAAGGGCAAGTTTAGATATTTTGACTTGGCCAATGGGATAGCTAGTTGCTCCATGAGGTTTTCCTCCTTCTAGCCTATTTATCCCATGTTTCTCATTGTAAATCAGAGGTTGAACTTGAGAGAAGAATTAATGCATTAGTCATATGAGCTTTGAAGAATACACTTGAGTTATGATGTTTGGATTGCCTCTTGGATGCTTTTGAGGAATGTTGAAGGCTTGTTGATGGATTCCTTGACATGGTAGAATGGTATAGTGCTTCTTAATGTTGTTTTGTCTTCTAGTTTTCACTCATATTTCATTTTTCTTGCTGCTATAGATCAGTAAAGATTGGTTTTGAGACATGCCCATGGAGGCACCTCAAAATCCCTGAATCTTCATAGCTTGATGTTTTCTTCTCCCTTAGTTATGCTAAAGAATTCTTAGCTGCTCTTTAGTAATCTAAGGTATTGTTGCTAAGTTTTATTCATCAGTTCCATGTATGTTGATTAGGATGTATGGTTTGCCCTACCTACCTATCAGCTGCCCATAGTTCTGTCCATGAAACTTTCTCTTTGACTGACTTGTTGATCATTTTGTTGAACCAAGGAGGCCTAGTCCCGATCTAGCCCTTTGCCTAAAACTATGAAAACTTATTTGTCCAAGTGCCCAATGACTTAGAGACTATGTTTAGGCGTTCCGGCATAGTTTATGAGTTGTTAGTTTGTCTCATGTTTTTTCCCCAAAGTCTGATAGCCTTTTCCCGAAGTTAGAGGGTCTTATACCTCTATGTATGGCTGGAATGTTTGATTTCCTATGTATTGATTAGCTTATAGTTATTCCTAGCATGATTAATGGCTTGCTATTACATGTTTATATGCTGATAACTAGTTTGCACTTGAAATCCCTTGTCTTTCCCACCAACTTACTTTGTCCATTCAATCCATTTTGCCCAGAGATCCCTTCTACTGTGAATCAAATCGGCCCTACAGCAGCTTTACATCATCACTTCATAGCTTCCTTGACTTGTTTGACCCCATAGCCCAATTTATCTACATCTTGTTATCCAGTTTATGTATTTGATCAGTTTCATCCCTCACAAACTTAAAAAATAAAAAACCAAAAAACACACTTCATAACTAGCCTAATATCAGAACATCGCAAGTAAACACACCGACATCTTTTGCACTTATAGAGAGAGCCCTCTCTGAGTCCAGGAAGGCTAGGTCCTTGGGCTCCAAAGCTTGGTTTGATGTTACATCGTCATTTGGCTAGCCAATCGGCCAAATCACGGGACACTAACATCTTGAATAGGAGTAAAATTCTCTTGTTGTCTGCTAACCTCTCACAGAACTTCCCTATCATCCTCCAACATCTAGTGACGATAAGTGTCTACAACTACTTTCACCCTACTAGATTTATGTATATCTATCTCCTCCTCATCAATGCCTGACCCCACAGGTGTCTGCTCATCCTCCTTCCTCACAAGCTCAATGTGAACCTATGACTAGCTCCTTCTGAAAGGATCATCATGCATAATATGGATGTCCTCCTCCTCCGTTGTCTCCTCCTCCACCATATTCTGCTTGTTCTTAATCATCATAGATAACTCATCATCATGAAAAACTCCTATAAAGTCTACCGAAAACTCTCCATACATGTTGGAACAAAAATTTGGAATGTTTTCCACAACTCTGCATGATTGCTCATACTCCCCAAAGGCATCCTCAAATGAACCCATGGAATCACCCGAAGAAGAGTCCTCATCTTGACATATAGAAGTAATGTTTTCCTTCTCTACCTCTTCTACCCCATCTGCATATCTAAAAAATGAGTGATCGTGACCCCAAGGTTGTTTGCAGATGAAGCAAAGACCCTTCCTCCTCACCTCAATTTTTCTTCCTGATCCACCAAAATTAAATAGATCTTCCTTGGTCAATTTTCTCTTGAATAGCCCAATGTTTTGTTTAACCATCCTTTTGGCTAGCTCATAAGTAGTGGGTGAGACCAACTACTCTCTCCTCCAAATGGTCAACAATATATTTTGCAACTCCCAACAAATGGCATCACGACCACTCATACATGATGAAAAAATGGGTTGTATGTGTGATATTTCTGTATCTGGATGATGTTTCCTATTTCTGTATTTGGAAAATCTGCAGGATCAATTCATCACACTCTAGCTCGAACATGATGTTATAAATTATAACCATGCCCATGACTTCTAGAATCTCTAGCCTCTTCCCAAAGGTAGGGACCTCATTATTATCCAAATCCTGCAAGGTCTCCACTATCAACATGAATACTCTCCCATAATGTTATTAGTGTAAGGAGGTATAGGCGCGGTTAGCACCATGATGCCAGGGAATATGTCAAAAGATGTGATAGTTTTCAAATAATGTGAAAACCCATTCAATAATATATGATGCATGTATAACCTTAGGTATTCATAGGTCCTTTTGAAAATGGGCTCTAGAATTTTTGTGTCCAATGAAACCTCCATATAAAAAAAATAGGTACATTCTTGTTTATACAAAGTATGTTAAAAAATGGGTAGAAGTTAAGCCACTTCCTTTTGATATTGAAAATTTGTAATATCCCGTTTAGGATTTTTCATTAAAATTTCATGAGGGTTTTAACTTTGCTCAATTTTACCAAAGAACACAACTAACACACCAAAATTTGATAGAACAAGAAACCCATAAATCATACAAAAATCACATTAAAATATCACAATATGGAAAATAATGAGATATGCAGCAGCAACAACAAAATCCAACTTTATTATATAGAAAAATGTATGCCAATACAATAGATGGAAGAAACCCTTTTAGATAGCTATAATGTTGATGCTAACCCCCAAACTGAAAATAGGAAATCAATCATGGCAACTTCTGAATCCTGAATTGATCCACCAAGGGAAGAGATGGGTTCTCTCTCACTTTCACTAAATCACCCAAGGGTTCCCATCCTAGGGCTACTACTAAAGTATAAAATCAAGTTCTCAAACCTCTCACACAAATAATGATCCAATCCAATATGTCTCTAAATGACCTCCGCTTCTCCTTTTATAGATCTGATAGATAGATCTCCAAGCCTCTAAAAGCATATTATTTTATTATTTTATTATACTTCTAGAAGATCATCCATTGACTCCACCAAAGTGAATTTTAATTTAATTCTATTTCACTTTAGTCACTTTTGGCCCTTTTCCTCCAATTCATTATTTTTCCTTTAATTAAATGACTAACTAAAGTTATACTTTAATCAAGGAAAATGGTAAACTTCCCACCATACTCTCATCGACCATTATAAGTCACTACTCAACATCCCATCCTGAAGATCTCCTGATTCTGGTTCCAACAAGCTATTACACTAAGGTGTTCCATCAAATAATATTTTCGAAATACCACCTCGAGAATAATTAATTAATTGAGGTTCCATAATAATTCTAATTTTGAAAGTTGTCGGAATGTGACAGAATGAAAGACAAAATTGTGATGATGATGAAATATGCCAAGAAAATGCCATCATATCTCATAAAAGCTCCTCAAAACTCCCTTGGAACTCCTGATAACCTTAACCTGCTCTAATGGCCTAGCCATCCCCTACCCTAGAAATCCACCCTCATTGTACTATGGGGAAAAATAAAAATTGGAACATTAAAAAATATTGTAGTTACATTTTATTTTAGGATACTTTCACTCGTTTTGGTGTCCCAAGGGAAATTGTGACAGATCAAGGTGCTCAATTCACTTCTAATTTGGTACATAAAATTATGGAGCAATATAATATCAAACATTGGAAACCCACTCCATATCATGCATTAGCCAATGGGAAAGTGGAATATACCAACAAGTTACTTGATGCTATACTGACCAAGAATGTACTCTTGCACATAAGAGATTGTCCTGAAAGGCTATTGGAAGCACTTTGGGCTTACCACACCACATGGAGGGACAATAATCGACATACTCCTTATGACCTTGTCTACATGAAGCAAGCCTTGCTTCCAATTTAGTTCCAAGTGGATATCCTTAGAACAAAAACAAAATTGGGGCTTGATCTATCTCTATGTTTTAGATGAGAAATGAAAAGATGTCATATAGTGAAAAAAAATAATCTAACAACAAAGAATAGTGTGGGATGAAAAATTCATCAAAGTCAAGAAAGTCAAGCGAGGTGGTTGGGCTCTTGTTTTTTATTCTAAGATTAGGGATTTTCAAGGAAAATTTCAAACATGTTGGCTTGGCCCATATGAAATGGATATTGTTTCTTATAATAGAGCGATAAGAATGATGGATATTGATGAATAAAATATTACCTTCCTTGCTAATGTGCATAGGTTGAAATTATATCACAAGCCCTTGAGAAGAGAAGAAGTTACCAAACATTTTCAAGATAATTGTAATCTGAAGTTAGTAGGAAGGGGAGATTTTTCTTCATTATCACTAAGAGAATTTTAATTTATTTTTATTTTAAAAAAAACATATTTATAGAGATGAGGAAAAACAAATTATATATATATATATATATATATATATATATATATATATATATATATATATATAACATCATTTTTGGCAATTTTATGCAGAAAATATTAGTTGAAAACCATGGGGTCGAAAACCCTGAGGTCGTTGGAAGCTTAGATTTTCACATTTCACTTTTTTACCATTTACTTTTATCCTACTTCTTCTTTCAAACAAATTTGAAAGTTTAAATAAATATCTTTGAAGACTATGTTTCCCTTTTAAAAGAGAACTATTAAATAAATCTTAGCATTATCAAAATTTATTAGCATAATTAAAGATCAACCACATGAACAACAACATTGTTTCAAGTAAATGATTAAGTTGAAGAAGCAGTTGCAAGATATGCAACATTCTCGAGCTCATTTATTTTATTTTTTTTAGCTCATTTGTAATTTTATAGCCATTGACGAACCTAACAGCATTCTAAACCTATGAATAGCCCAAATCTACAAAAGCATTCTAGAGCAGTAGAAAAGAAAGATATCAATACCAAAGGGTATTTTCTATATGGTATGGATTTACAATTTTAAATTACTTTTCCTTAAAGAAACAATAGATTTATGAGCCTACCGAATGTTTATGATACATCCTTTGTAATAATGATAAAAAATATGACCTTATTTATGATCCTATTTCATCACTCATATCCATAACGTAAAAAAATTCTTCCATCACATATGATTCAAACTCCTAGATTATAATGGTCTTGTAACATTGGATCTTTTAAATGATGGAAAATAATTAATGTAAAAGGTATATTTTTACCCAGAATCAACCATTTCCTTGTTAATTTATTCCTCTCCATCCCGATCACGGTCAAACCAATCCATTTAATCATTCATTCCTTCATCCACCCTTTTTAAAGGAGGTAATTCAAGGACAAAACTTCTCTACACAATGGGTTTTATAGTCCATTATGAGCCAAATGGAATGAGCATTATTAATGCCTATCTACAAGTACGAGTCTAGTTGCAAAATACAAGATGTCTCCAATTTTTTTATAAAAAATGATGGACGTGAAGTTGAGATCACTATAGAATTTTCTTGGGTTTTCAATGGCATGGAGGCTGAAATTGGAGATATAAGGTTGATAATTGTGGAATCATTTGTAGTAGAGGCAACAAGGCTCCCATGAAATGGTGAGATCTTCTTCAATAATCAAAAGTTCAAGGATGGATAATGTAAGACCTTATTGCATAATCCAAGTATGTATATCTCCCTTTTTAAGAAAGGAATTTTAGTCACAACATTAGAATCTAAATGGAGAAACTTATTTATAGTGCCTCATAAGTTTTTGATGTGTGAAGGAAGATATGGCACAATGATCATTTACCATGTCACATTGTTGATGCATTTTCTTAAAGGAAAAGAATTAAATATACCATATTTTTTGATGAGGATCCTTAAGAAAATGGCCTTTAGTATACAAAGGGACTCTATAAATATTGACAGTGTTGTGTACCACCATGGGCTAGAGAAATTTTTTGTAGAGGATCACTTGAGAAACATCAAAGATAATTGGAATTTTTTTTTTGGTTAAAAATCATTTCATAGAGGTACTTGAAGAGAAAGAAATGAAAAATACCAAGAGGAGTCAACGTAGAGAACTTCAAAACCCTAACCATGTATCGACCTTAGAAGAAGAAGATGGTTTGACAACTAATGAACCCAGGGAGATAGAAATCTTGTTGAATGAAACAAAGGATAACGCTCTACTTAGCCAGTTTTTAGAAAAATTTAAGAAGAAAAATTATAAACAAAATGTTAGAAGAAATAAATCCAATCAAAGTAATCAAAATCTAGAGACAATAAAATATGCAAATATAACAATGAAGTACCAAGAAAAAATGCAGAAACAAGGAAATAATAGGAAAAATATGCAAGAAATGCTGGAGCTAGAACAAAAGTTAAGAAGGATCAAACAAATTTCGAAGTGTTGAAGTGAGGAATACCATATTGATATTGTAGAAACAAAAAAATCTCAATTTTATCAAAGTATAGCAAGGAAAGACTCATGAGATTGATATTTCTCAACAAAAAGTATATGATTACATGGAAACTCTAGAAAAAAGGTGCAAAGAAGGTAAATTATATTATGGAAACTTAATGTTTTGAAAACTCTTCATATAATGATGTGCCTATGAATATTCCAGAGGTTACTACTACTTCTCAAATACATAAATACATTATTAATACTCTGAATCATGGGATTTATGAGTTAGAAGTATTGAACATACATGTCAATGATGAGAATGAGATACTAAGGTCACATAATGAAATATTGAAAGCTCAGAATCATACCATGTTTTCGAAGATGTGTTATTGGTATAAAAAGAACAATAAAATTAAATAATACAATGAGATTCTCAAGAATAAAATCAAGGGGCTGCAAAGAAAAATGTTAATGAGGAAACCTAGATGGTCATCAGGAGTTCAAGTCCGAGCTATGGAAAAAGATCAAAATTTAGAGTGTTCAAAACCACTTGCAAATAGAACTACAGGATAGGCCTGATCGATACGATCCTATAGCCATGAACGACACTCAAATCTGACAGTTTATGTGAAAGTTATTCAAGTTTGAAAATTCACAATTTCATACAAAAGACCAGTTTGACCAGGGTTGACTTTGAATAAAAAAATATTAAAAAAATAATATTCCATAGAATATTGCATGGAATATTCCTTCAACAACCTATCGTGGCTCGACATTTGTCATTCACGCATTGGAGGATTTTTATGACTGTTGGTTTTGGACCAATCAGTATCTGCCATGTGGCCTCAAGACTGTAGATTTTTGGAGTGGAAAAAATTATTGAAGTTGGCAGGATTCGACCCAATGTCGGGTGGCCACCAGCCCTCAGAATCAATTGGCCTGCCCACACTTCAGTTCTTAATATGCAAAGGTCACAATGCATATTTAAATTTCATCAAACGTAAGGTAGGGGCAGAAAGGGGGCTAGCCCCCTATACATGGAACCACAAGGCCTGAACCTTGGGAGGTAGACCATCGGTGGTTACATGAAGTCGGTTAAGTTTAATGCAGGTTGTTGCATTCACATGGATAACAGTGAAGGGTTGGCATACAATTAAATGCCACAGTTTTGTTTACCGTTGGCTAAAACGATTATGCCGGCGGTGGTGTAGTTGGTCCATGTGACCATTACCACCTAAAATTTAACTTCAAGCCTAACAGTTCCAACGTTTTAGGAAGAGTGTGCCATTCTGGGTGGATTTTTCCATAGTTAGCGGGCTTATCCCCAGTTCTCCCAAGTTTAGTGGAGTTTCTTTAGGCCATATTGGACAAAACTTCAGTTGGTCATAATTTTCAGATTACTGAACCTTCTTGGATGAATTGTTTTTTTATTTTGGGTACTATCAGCATTCCAGAGCCATTGGGATAGGTTCTAGAGGAAATAGAGCTATTCTATAGCCATTTTAGCTTCAGGGAAGCTTGGAGAGCCACCAAGGCCATTAGGAAAATGGAGTTATCTAGAGTTGTACCTCACTGTTTGAAGTGATCCAAAAACCATTTTCAGCTATTTCCAACCATCTGAACCTAATGGAAGAGGTTTCAAAAAAAATTTAAGACTTCTACCACCCAAAAAGCTTCAGAGGAGTTGAAAGGGCCATCAGAGCCTTATTGAAGAAGTCACTGTTTATGGTAATTCTTCACTGTTTAGTGAATATGGAAAGGAATTATTAGCATTTTCATGTCTTATGAATCTATATTTTCATTAATATTTGCCTATTGAGGTACCTTTAAACTTGTATTAGCATTTTGGAGCATTTTAATACAAGAGGACAAGCTCATTTTAAGATGCTTGATCCAACAGACGTTGTCCAGGAGGGGTGAACTGCTCATCAAACATTTGTGTCATGTTACGCTGAAGTTATCTTACTGTACATTTCTGATTTAATATGTTAAAAAAAAATCAAATTAACTTTTCCTCACACATAAATTGATAAACAGTTACCAAAAACACTTTGTTTAATTAGCCAGACATGGATAATTTTGCACACATTTAATTTAATGGAAATGGATACCTTGCACACATTTTCAAGTACTTCCATTTTTAGATCATATGGTATCAGAGCTTTGGTTGAGCTTCGGCTGAGAATTTTTTTGTGTGCAAAAGGTGTTAAAACAATGTAAAAGATTGACTGTTTTATTGGTTGCAAGATTGATGATTGTTGAGTTTGCTTGAGTTGAAAAGATAGTTGTTGATAGCTAAGCCTTGGAAAGGGAAAAATAGTTGTAGGCTATTTCCTTACCCCAAAGTACCTCAAGATTATCTTTGGAAAAAAAACCCACTTGATTAGTGTTTGCTACAAAAGCTATTGGAGTTTGTGTTTTATGGCTGCTTGAATAAGAGTATGGCTGTAAAGACATTTGGTTAAAATCTTGTCATTTGTTTGAAATATTTGAGAAATTTTCTTTGGAAGTTAATTTTGTAAATTTGTCCATTTACATAATGTCAACTTCTTCTATAACTGAAGTTTCCTCCTTCACGAGATTCTTCAATGATGACATGAAGAATGAATTCATTAAAGTGAAGGACATGGTGCAGATTCTAATTGAGGATCAAAGAGAAAGTGTTAAGCTTCATGCAAAATTGTTGTCCATGAAGGAAGAGAAGGAAAAAATTCTCCAAAGACTGCATGACATGGAGAAACAACTCCTTCAAGCTCAAGAATCTTTGTCCAAGAACAAGCATGAGGAAGAGGTAAACCATTCAAACTTGTCTTCAATTTTCTCAATTGAAAAGTGTGTTGGTTCTTTTGAAAAAAATACAAGGGGTATAGGGTCCAAATTAATGTTTAAGATGGGCTATCATGAAGGAAAAGGTTTGGGAAAGCATGCACAAGGCATGGTTGACCATATTTCGGTTGTGGAGCGACCCAAGAATGTTGGTCTTGGATATGAGTAGTTTAATGGCGAAGAATCCAAATCCTTGAATGCATGTGATGAAAATTTAAAGAGAACCTTTATTCCAAGTGTTAGTATGAATCTTTTGTTGAAGTGTACGAAAAAATACCACTTTAGCTACGCATAACTTATAGCCCTAACATCACATATGGCTGCCAATATCTTCAAATCTGCGGTTAGTTGATCAAGACAAGTGCTGCAAAAACCAAATCTATGCATAAAGAGACATTAAGAAATAAAAACAAGGTTTTGCTCCATACATCCAATAGACAAGACAAGAACAATATTTTTTGAAAGAATTTTTGTATTAAGGGCACCTGGGAGGAAAACAAGAAGGTGTTTCCAATTCTCCTCAATGAGATGGGTTCTTGGAAGTCCTCAGCACTTCAGATCTAGTATTTCTCTCTCTTGTTGGTGTAGAAAACCCAGACAAAGATAGAACTCAAAGGGAGCTCACATAGAAAATAATGGAAAATTTGACAATGATAATGGCTCAAAGTCAAACTAAGAGTATAGATCCAGAGTGATCTAATAGGCAACAAAAGGTGAATAATGGTAGGAGAAACCCTCCTATTTATAACAAAATATTGGGTCATTCTAGATCTTGGTGCATGATTAAAATAACATTAACCAAATCTAGATCCACCTTTTATGGAATATTTTATTATATTTGTTGGAGGGGAAAAGTATTTGACTTGGGTCAAATCCCTTTATTTGTGAATAATAAATAAATAAATGATTTATTTATCATTTTAAGGAAGTGGTTGAAAGATAATCAAATAAACAATGATTTATTTAATTATTTATGGGTGATTTAGTCATATTTAACAAGGAATATTATTTAAATAAGATTTAAATAATTATTCCTAGAAAATAATAAGATAAATAAAGATTTATCTAATTAATTTCTTTGTTTTGGGTTAAGCATGACCAGGAATAATAATTAAATTATTGTTTAATTAATTATTCCTCGAGAAAAATCAAACAAATATAGGTTTGTTTAATATTTCCTTTTGGGGTTTCCTGTTTAGACCATAAACAACCTAATAAATGTGTTTTATTAAGTTATTTTACATAGTGAAAGCAATTTTACTTAGGGTAAAATTGGTCCTACATGGTGTACTTGGGTCCATCAAATGATAGTAGGTTAGATGACCAAAAAATGGTGTAACACCAAGTTCTAAAATGCACATATGTCAAAATTGTTTTAAGGATGAATGCAATTGTTTTAAGCCATCATTGCAGCAAGTAGAGGGTAAACATGTCACTTATGGCAAGCATGCAAATGTAAACAGTTTTCAAGACAGGAATTGTGATGTAAGTCTGAAAAAGAAAGTTGTCTCCTCTACTAGTTCATCGTCTTTCGAAACTAAAAATCATGGACATTCCATGCAGCATAAGAGGTATAATTATTCACATGATCAATTTTATTATGTTTCAGAAAAGAATGATAATTTTTCTTGTTCAAATGAAAGAAAGTTTGGTTGCACATTTTGTGGTGGATTTAACCATGTTGCTTCAAGTTGCTAGTTGAGAAAGAAAGCACACAGGAAGCAGAAGAGGTAAAGAAAAATTTATAGAAACTGTTTCAAAGTTGCACATTTTTTCAAAGGAAGGGACATGATGTCTCTCATTGTTGTACCTTGTATCCAACTCATCGTCCAAAGCACATGCAGCTAGAGGAAAACAAGTGTGGTGCAAGTGGATCTATGGAGTCCATTATCAATGTGGAAATAGAAGATTCACATGAAGAAATGTTGCAGCAGGAAAAGACGCCATGGAGTTGGCTTGGTAGGAAGTGGATTAACTTATTAATGTAGTAAGTCAGACTCATTTTGTACATGCAAATTTCAGATTTTGTATGCATGTATTTCAGTTGAAAATTTGATGCAAGATCGCATGTAAAAGTAGTTTCAGTTGAAGGAATTTCTTTGTCGTTGCAAAATTTCGCCATGGAGGTGTAAAAGATGAGTAATATACTCACTTATATTGCAGCAATATCTTTTAGTTTAGCTCTTAGTCACCCACATGTTTTTTGGGATGATGTACTTGTTGGTATTTGAAAAGAAGAGTTGAAGTTGCACATGTACATATAGGTTGTATGTGTAAATAGCGAATTGTATATAGTTCATTGTACATGATACATACACGTGTTTGTCAAGATGTATCTTTTTGTTTATTGACTTGTGTCGATTGTGTCACACATGTTTGTCGACTTGTGTTGGTTGTGGGCACACTTTTTACATTGATGGTTGTTTCAATTGTATAACACATTTTAGGTCAACTTTTTGTTGATGTTGTATGTTGCACAAGGTGCCTCTGGTGTCGATTGGTTCAGAGAACGAAGTGTCGGTGAAAATTAGTGCCAGATTCCATGAGATGGAAAGGCATGCAAGCAAAGAGGGCACAAATTTTGGCAAGGGTCATTTCTGGTTTCATAATGGCAGATTGGTATGGCGAGAAAACTTGGTGGGGATTCGGCACAAATACATGGCTCATTCAGCAAAAATTCACCATGAGGACAGTTGGCAAGTCAGGAAAATTTTTGTAGGCTGAAGAGAAGAGGATGTTTTTATTCTCTCATTTACTGTATAGTTCATTTTCAGCATTTCAGTGAGCTTTTGGGGTCCAAAAGCTTCTCATTTGGGAGGTGTGATCAAGAGCTCAAGTCGGAGCTATGTAAAAAGCTCAAAATTGAAAGCATTCAAAACCACTTGCAACCAGAACGATAGGATAGGCCTTGTCAATATGATCCTGTAGCCATGAACAACACTCAAATCCGACACTGTATGTGAAAGTTATCCAAGTTTGAAAATTCACAATTTCATGCAAAAGACCAGTTTGACCAGGGTTGACTTTGAATAAAAAATATTTAAAAAAGAATATTCCAAAAAATATTCCATGGAATATTCCTTCAACAACCTATCATGGTTCGACATTTTCCATTCACGCATTGGAGGATATTTATGACTGTTGGTTTTGGATCAATCAGTATTCGCCATGTGGCAGGCCCGGAGGCCGCCACATAGCCCCAAGACTGCAGATTTTTGGAGTGGGAAAAATTATTTTAGTTGGTAGGATTCAACCCCGTGTTAGGTGGCTACCAGCCCACAGGCCTGACTGCCCTGCCCACACTTTAGTTATTAATATGCAAAGGTCACAATGCGTATTTAAATTTCATCAAAGGTAAGGTTGGGGCGGAAAGGGGGCCAGCCCCCTATACATGGAACCACAAGGCCTGAACCTTGGGCTGCAGGCCACCAGCCGTTACGTGAAGTCACTTAATTTTAATGTGGGTTGTTGCATTCACATGGATAATGGTGGAGGATCGACATACAATTAAATGCCACGGTTTTGTTCACTGTTGGCTCAAACGGTTCCGCTGGCAGTGGTGTACTTGGTCCATGTGACCATCACCACCTAAAATTTAACTTCAAACCTAAAAGTTCCAAAATTTTAGGTGGAGTGTGCCATTCTGGGTGGAGTTTGCCATAGTTAGTGGGCTTATCTCCAGTTCTCCCAAGTTTAGTGGAGTTTCTTTCGGCCAGATTGGATAAAACTTCAGTTGGTCATAACGTTCAGATTACTGAATCTTTTTGGACGAATTTTTTTTTGATTTCTGGTATTATCAATATTTTAGAGCTATTAGCATAGGTTCTAGAGGTATTAGAGGTGTTATATAGCCATTTTAGCTACAGGGAAGCCTGGAGCGCTGTCAGTGCCATTAGGGAAATGGAGTTATCTGGAGTTGTACCTCACTTTTTGAGGTGATCCAAAAACCATTTTTAGTTATTTTTAACCTTATGAAGATAATGGAATAGGTTTCAAAAATTTTTGAGGAATTCTATAGCCCGAAAAGCTTCAGAGGAGTTCAAAGAGCCATCAGGGCCTTATTGAAGAAGTCATTGTTTATGGTAATTCTTCATTGTTTAGTGAATATGGAAAGGCATTCTTAGCATTTTCATGTCTTCTGAATCTATATTTGCATTCATATTTTCCGATTGACGCACCTTTAAAATTTTATTAGCATTTTGGAGCATTTTAATATAAGAGGACAAGCTCATTTTGGGAGGCTTGATCCAGCAGACGTAGCCCAAGAGGGGTGAACTGCTCATCAAACATTTGTGTCATGTTATGCTGAAGTTATCTTGCTGTACATTTTCAATTTAATATGTTAAACAGAAAATTAAATTAACTTTTCCTCACACATAAATTGATAAACAGTTACCAAAAACACTTTGTTTAATCAGCCAGACATGGAGAATTTTGCACACATTTAATTTAATGGAAATGGATACCTTGCACACATTTTCAAGTACTTCCATTTTCAAATCAGATGGTCACTCAATGTAAAAGTAAGTGCATATATGAAAACATGGATTTATTAATCCAAGCATCATAAATAGTTCATTTATAGGGAATTCCTCTAGTATTGAAATTTTTATGCATGAGGGCATAAAACATCCTCAGCGTGGGGGGAATGTGAGGTCGTGGATTTTCCTCATTTTGATACCCTTTCTCCCTCTCCTTCATACATTTCATACACATTTGTTTTATATATACTAGCCATAAGGTCATAAAGGTCATCCTCAATCAGAATATAACGTATCATTCATTCATATCTTGTAATATATAATTTCTTTCTGGAAATTAATTTAAACATTACTATGGCTACCAAAAAGTGCATATTTCATAGCTAATTAGTGTTTTTGTAGCTAAGTCTAAGGTTAAGGAGGTTCCCGTGAGCTTGAAGGTGAACATGATACATGGATGGATGCTAAATGTTGGGCACATGGATATCAACCTATCATGCCTACCTGGAAGATCACATCGCTTGAGAATTTGGTTGGTCAAATCAGAAGTCAAATCTGGTTATAAAAATATATCCTTACATAAAATTTAAAGGAAAGTATTTTCATCGCCAAATGAGTGTTGAATCAAGCAAGCAAGACTTAGATTTAAAGTTGATGTTGTGTTGATATGGAATTTTCTCATGATTTTCTATTCTTGTAGAAAATCATGAGAAACATATTTCCTATTTCAATTATAACATTTAATTTTCAATCAAAGAACCAGTTTCTTGGCGTGTATTTCATTGAAGTAGTTAGTTTAGAGATATTATAAATTGATTTGAAATCAAATACATGGTAGATTGATCTAGTTTGTAACTTTTGTTATCATTCAAGAATTTGATTTTAATAATAAAATTACCCTGCACTTAACAATATTAGACATGTGTTGGTGATTTTATTTATTGATCTAAGTTTGAACTTCACTCATGCTGAAAAGCAGGCCTTCGTGAATAGTTCTGAGACTATATAGTTATTTTAATTGTGTTCTTTTATGAGTAACCATTTTAATTTGTTTTCCATTTCCAGTTTTGGACACTGTGTTCAACTCTCCCCGTGTGTTTCACAACATGGACTAACCACCTCTTGTGGATCCTAACACTTTCGATTGTAGCGGAGACTAACGCCCATGGGTTTTGGTCTAACGAAAATCTTGATTCCAACAAGTAGTATCAGAGCGACAGGTTTTTAGTTCGAAACTTACCTGGCTCAGGTTGGGGGGGAGATGTTGGACATTGGGTTCAATTCTCCCCGTGTGTTTTTTGACATGGAGTAACCGCCTCTCATGGATCCTAACTCTAGTGATTGTAGCAGAGACTAATGCCTGCAGGTTTGGGTCAAACGACAATCGTGATTCCAACATCTAGTAAGATACTTCATGTTTTTTTATGCTTGGTTTATTTCATTTTTTATTTGAATACAATAGGTTGAGCACTGAGTTAAAACCAAAAATAAAAGTAAAAATAGAACATTTCTCTCATCAGTTTCTTGTTCGAATTCATAGATTAGTCTCATATTTAAAAGTTAATGTTGAGATTGGTTCTAATCATAGTATCCCACACTAGTAATCTGTCAAGAATTGTAATTTATATCACTTATTTTCAAGTTGATTTCGGTTCTACTTTGTAGTAGATTTCCTTATGCGTCCTTAGAATATAATTAATTTCAAACTACTCAGAATAGCTTCATTTTCAGTCAAAGCATAATAAGATTTATTTTGAGTCAACTAGCATATAATTTTAATTTGGCTTAATAGAATAAGTTTTCAATGTTTTCAAATAGAATAGTCTTTCAATCCAGTTCAATAGCATAACCTTTTCATTTTACTTGATAGAATATATTTCCAATTCTTGATCTTATATTAGTTTTTTATAACATAGATTTCTTTTAAGATTCCTTCTCTTTGACCAATTTTTATAGACATAACATGTGCATAGACTTGATGAGGGTTAGTATTGAATAGATTAGATTTAAAATATGCATTTAAATTCAATATTTTAATCAAAAAATAAATCTCCTAACATATATTGTGCACTTAAACTTCATAAGTACACCAACCTTGATCGATAACTTTAGGAAGTAATTTAAATAAGAATTAAAATTACAGAACAACAAGAAACATTTTTTAGAGTTGAGCACACCATTGGAATTATCATTTTAGGCACTATCCATCTAGGTAACTTTCATGACCATCCGAGATGATTATCTAAGAAAAAAATGATTAGAACATAAGTATCTATCGAAATACTTAATCACCAATATAATTGCAACCACCTAAGTTGGTCCACTCATTTTGACATCAATGCCAACATATTTCGAACATTGGTGTCTATTTTTTTCTTTTGGACATTTGATTGGTTAGGTTTGGACTTGTGCCTTCCTAGCTAGCTCTTAGCTCCTATTGCCTCTGTCTGTCTTTCATGGTGTCTATCAATATTTTCATTTTCTTCTTTGTAGCTCCTAAGCTCGTCTCTTAAAACTCTAAGGATGTCCATCCAATCAGGGGAGCCTTCATCTCTCTCCTTTTCCCAACTAAGTCCTCTTACTCACCATGTTGGGATATATTAGTGTTTTATTGTACCACTTCCTATTCATTGCTTCTTGGAAAAAATACTGAGAGGCGAGGGGGTGTTAAATCAATATTTTAAAAAATCACTTAAACCTTTAAATTTATTATTCATATTTTTGTACGTGAACTTAATTAAACCATCGTATGTATGCGACCGTAATGAGTACAATTAGTGCATATTGAGTTAACTATCTTTTCAACTAATTCATCATATGTTTAAATTGAACTGGTTACTTAATACTTATTTAGAAATTAATTAAATAGTAACCATGTGCAACAAGAACACAATAAACCATAACACATAAGCAACCCATCATCATACATGAACACCAGGATTTTTATGTGGAAACCTAATGTGGGAGAAAACTACTATTTTTGACATCTCTTTCATCATATTTTATTATAAAGAAAACATCTTAGAATATTGTATGGGTTCAGCCTCATACTGACACTCAAGCACCCACTTACAAAAGTATACAATCTTCTCCCGTTCTCTAACACCTACTAGAAGGGGGATCCAAGCCCTTGACCTCATTTATCGACACCCACCAAAAGGGACTTCCAACCTCCTGGTCATATTTACCAACTGCCAAAGGAAGGATGCTTTGACTTCCACACTGAAGGTTCCAACCCTCAATACCTTTGTGGACCACATTTCATAATTTTCATATTGGATCCACCTAAACCAAACAATCAAACATGTAGGCCACTTTTCATCAAATTTTTAGACTGGACCGACTACCATAATTTAATACAAATTCAAAATAAAAATACCAAAACCAAACAAAGTATCAAATCACTTAATCACTGAAATATCTGAATCACTAAATCAACCATTGAACTAACTTATTCTTAAAAAACCAAACCAACTTATATTATTGTATACCAGTTCATTAGAATAGAAAACCACATATTGTTCATCACTGAAACCAGTTCTTTACATTGCAAAAATTCATCACTCATATGTCAGAATGTATATGCTACTATTTTGAGTCTGTTGGGAAAAATACAGCACGCAGGCACCCACCTGTGCTTGTTTACCAGTCTCTCCTGGAAGGGAGCTACGACCCCTTGCTATCGTTTACCAGCCTCACCTGGAAGGGAGCTACGACCCCCTGCTCTCGTTTACCAGCCTCACCTGGAAGGGAGCTACAACCCTCAACACCTCTATGGACCACGTTTCATCAATTTTCACACTGGATCCAACCCACACAATTAAGCTTAAGGAACATTCATCAATTCAACAACTTGCTCTATAGCAGCATAATAAATATTCGAACTACCCAGATCAACATTGACAGATAGCAGTACACATCAGAAACAGATATCAGCAAGACAACAGAAAATATCATACATCTCACAACTTCAGCAAAGCCTAGATTATCATACGCGCTTTCCTTTCACTGAGCCTGCGTATATATGCGCCTTCATGCATATAAACCCGCGTATACCTCTACACATACTTCAGAAAACCCTAACTGGACATACACGCTTTTATTTCATCAGATTCGCGTATACACGCGCTTTTACCGAAACGAACCAGCGTATACTTCTTTAGACATTTCAGCGCAATTTCTTTAGAATATATGCATAGCTCAGATATTACCCTTTACTTCAGAAACATGTTCGCCTCTTCTCAGATCAGAACATTCCATAAACGGATCTAGAAGATACAAATACATTTCAAATCTAGATTCACTTCTTCATAATTTTCTTCATAGGTGCATCACAGATTCAGATCATCAAACTGTTACCCTTTCCATACAGATATACTTCATAATGAAGTACTCATTCAAACCCAGACTCATGCACACCCTTTGCACGATGATTTTCTTCTCCTTATATAGGTTTACCCTTTTTCAATACCATGAGCCAAAACCACATTATTTCCAATGGTATTCCTAGACGGGATCAAATAGATAATCCAACGCTCAATACAATGGGTCAATACCATGGTAAAGCCCCTTGGTATCATACTTTTAGAGCGCAAAAGGGCATACGTGACTTTTAGCGTTCATTTCCGCGTGTATACACAACTTATCCTCATAAAAGCTGCGTATATGCTAACCCTGAATGTATACGCGAGTTCCCTTCACAAAAGTAGAGTATATACGCGGGTTGCCTTCACAAAAGTAGCATATACATTGTGACATATTATATTTATCATTTTTCTGGCACTTACAGGAAATTGTTTCTCTGTCACATCTGAACTGATCTATAGATACATCATTCTTACACCTTTACCACATAGGTTGCTTATCATAGGAAGCTCATCAAGTAGGTTTCAATCAAGGAAAACTTCATTAAGAATATTGCCATTATCTTCATCAAGTGGGTTGCCATCAAGGACAACACACTACATCATATTGCCAACAATCTCCCCCTTTGGACTTGATGGCAACCGCGATGGTGTTTGATCACAACAGATAGATACATTAAAAATAATAATATTCTCCCCCTATTCAAACACCATGTCACTCTCCCCCTTTGACATCAAGGGAAAAGGGCGGATCAAAGACCAACACAAGTTTTTTCTGCTCATGTAGAAAGAAGATCGTTGTAGATCTGATGTGCACTGAAGTTACCATGCTCTGTCACATCTGAACTGATCTATAGATACATCATTCTTACACCTTTACCACATAGGTTGCTTATCATAGACAACTCATAAAGTAGGTTTCCATCAAGGACAACTTCATTAAGAATATTGCCATTATCTTCATCAAGTGGGTTGCCATCAAGGACAACACACTGCATCATATTGCCAACAATCTCCCCCTTTGGACTTGATGGCAACCATGATGGTGTTTGATCACAACAGATAGATACATTAAAAATAATTATATTCTCCCCCTATTCAAACACCATGTCACTCTCCCCCTTTGACATCAAGGGAAAAGGGCGGATCAAAAACCAACACAAGGTTTTTCTGCTCATGTAGAAAGAAGATCGTTGTAGATCTGATGTGCACTGAAGTTACCATGCTCTCGCCTGAGTTCATGCTGAATGTTCAAACATATTTTTCAATGAAGTACATGACTCTATGACCTTTCCTATCACCAAGGACTCATACTTGCATCAATGATCCAACCAAGTGGATTTACATAAGAGACTCAAGTTCCCAACCAAGTGGGTTTACACATTTTGAATCAACTTCCCAACCAAGTGGTTTTACACATTTTGACTCAACTACCTAACCAAGTGGGTTTAAAAAATGAACAAGTCCTTACATGACTGAATATTACAATTTTACATCATAGATCTCATCATGACCTTTTCATCAAATTAAAAATATCACCTTTTATGACCACTACCCAGAATACCTCAAAAGAGATCATGTTTCAAAACCATCATAATGCCAACAATGCATTATACTCAGCAAGTCTAATTCTCCCCCTGAAAATGTCCATCCAAGCATCCTTTCCATATGACCAAGGCTCCTCCTTAGCTTGTGCAACCTGAACACCTTTCAACAGCAATTCATCAGCAACAATCTCTGCATGATCTGTCCTAATCTCTGAATCATAAGACTTCCATCTCATCCAAAAGATACTCTTCATCAAAAAGCAATCCGGTCTCATCCATAATATTCATCATAAGAAACCATGTATCATATCATTATTATTGAGAAATAAGCAGATACAGTGCCAATAATACAATCATTAGTAGTCAGACTGATGCTCCCCCTAAACTGGTACTCCTGATCTTCAGCTGCCATATTAATGTTTTTTTATCATAAATGCATACGCGTTTGTGTTTGCTGGAACTCGTGTGTATATGCGGATTTAGTTCATCGAACTCGCTAATGGAAAGTGAAATATAGAAAATTTCACATTCCTCCATCTCCCCCTGAATTTGTCCTTCCTGTACCTATCTTCTTTACATCAAATGCTCTGTCAAAAATAAACATAACCAGAATAACCAAAACAATCATGGGAATCACCATACATCGCTCCCCTAGTGATGATACATTACTAATTCCGCTAATGTATCTCACATCACTTCCTGCAGTCATTAAGAGAAGTAAGCTTCAGAAGCGGATGACTGCTATAAGGTCAGTATTCCCTACGTTTCTGACCGGTCCTCCTTCTTTCTCCAGCTTTGCTTGAAACTTCTTATTGTGGGCTGGAAATTGTCCAATTTCTCAGATCTATTCATCCTGCATTCTTTTTCCACATGTCCATATTTGTTACAGGCATAACATCTTGCATGACCAGAAAAGTAAGCATAAGAATCATACTATGTTCTTCTATTCTTTCCTCTATTGCAATCAGCTGCTTTATGACCAAACCTGCTGCATGAAAAACAATATCCCTTAAAGAAACCAGAGTACCTATCTGTGTAGAATTTTCTTGTTTGTGACTGAAACAATATGCTTCTGCAATTTGCTGCAACATGCCCATAATTATGACAATTAAAGCATTCAACATTATTGATGCTTCTATAGTTAGGAGGGAATGGTTTCTTTTGAGAGTTCATGACTGTCGGTTGACCCTTTGCTTCTTTCAACACTTCAGATTTTGTATTGACATCCTTTGAATCTTTAGCACTTCCTTGTGAACTAGATTCTCCTTTAACAGTTTCATGAAAACCAAGACCAAGTTTAATAGCAGGAGATCTTTGATTACTAAGAATATTGTCCAGAATCTTCGTACTATCTTGAAATCTCAAGAGTTTATCCTTTTCTTCTAATTTACCTGTGAGAATGTTTACCTCAACTTCCAATTTTTGGCATTGCTTCTTCATACTTTCTTCAACCCTTTTTCCTTCTTCAATTTGATCATTGAATTTTAAAATTTCTTCCTTCAACCAATTTTCGTTTTCTTCATATGTTTGTAGCAGCTCTTCATTCTTCTTATTTGATTTTTCCAGATCTTCTTTCAGAGAGATGTTTTCTGCCTCAAGTCCTGCATTCTTCTTGTTTGATTTTTCTAGATCAGCTTTAAGAGAGATGATTTCTGCTTCAATTCCTTCCTTTTCAAATGATTGTAGAAGTTCTTCATTCTTCCCTTTTGATGTTTCAAGATCTGCATTTAGATCGTTGATTTCTGCTTCTATTCTTTTCATTCGATTGGATGCATAAGCATGCAACCTTTGATACTTGTCTACCTGTCCATTCAGCATTTCTATTTGTTCTTTCATTTGAGAGATCATCTCATCATAGATAGATTCCTTCCTTTCAAATGAATCTTCATCATTGATCTTTAGATTAGCTTCTAGACCCACACTGTTGCATTCACTATCATTTTCACTATCTTCATCATTGCTTGCATCAGGAAATAAATCACAAGAACAAGGATTAATACCTGTTTCATCTTCTGTGCATTTTTTCTGAGATACCTTCTTTCTTTGAGTAGTCTTCTTCTTTTGCTTCTTTGCCATTAGCACTTGCAGATCTTGGTCACAATCTTCTTCTTCCTCATCAGATACTTCATTTGTATAGTAACTCTTTCTCTTTTCAAATTGTTTCCCTTGATCATAATTTTCTTCATAAGGACATTTAGCAGCATAATGACCAACTCTTCCACAAGCAAAACACTTGAAGGGAAGCTTAACTTTGAATCTTCCAGTTCCTAGTTGGATTTTTCTCACAAAATTTTCTGTTTCTTCTTCTGATATATAACTTGATTCCTTGACAACTTCCTTTTCTTTTCCTTTTGCACACACCTTGAAAGTAACTTCTTTGATTTGAGAAGGACCTCCTTGTCTCATTTCAAAAGCAGTCAGGATACCATGTAATTGCACAATAGTAAGAGTTTGCAGATCTTGCCTTTCTTCAATAGCTGATACTTTTGACTCAAATTTTGAAGTCAAAGATCTTAAGACTTTTTCCATCACAGTAGTATCGGTTATGGTTTCACCCAAACTTCTCATACGATTTACAATATCATCTAGACGTAAAAAGAAACTGGCAATACTCTCATCACTATGCATCCTTAAATTTTCATATTGAATTCTGAGAGTTTGGAGTTTTGCACTTTTTACGTTTGTATCTCCTTCATAGCTCAGAATGATTTTGTCCCATATTTCTTTTGCTGAATTTAGCTGCATAACTTTAGAAAATTCTGGTTCAGACATGCTTCCTAGCAAAACATTGACTGCTTTGGCATTGACTTCATATTTCTTCCTTTCTGCTGCATTAGTTGGAATACTTGCTGGATACTGATAACCTTCCTCCACGATTGCCCATACTTCTGCACCAAGACTTTGTAGATATGCTTTTGTTCGTATCTTCGAGAATAGCAGATTATCTCCATTGAATAGAGGTGGTCTTATAGACATAACTCCTTCATGACTTCCCATTGCGACGGATATCCTTCAAGCGATCAAGCTTTTGCAGAAGGACCCCCTCTGATACCAATTGTTGGGAAAAATATAGCACGCAGGCACCCACCTGCGCTCGTTTACTAGTCTCTCCTGGAAGGGAGCTACGATCCCTTGCTCTCGTTTACCAGCCTCACCTGGAAGGGAGCTACGACCCCCTACACTCTTTTACCAGCCTCACCTGGAAGGGAGCTACAACCCCCTGACTGAAGGCTACAATCCTCAGAACCTCTATGGACCACGTTTCATCAATTTTCACATTGGATCCAACCCACACAATTAAGCTTAAGGAAAATTCATCGATTCAACAACTTGCTCTATAGCAGCATAATCAATATTCGAACTACCCAAATCAACATTGACAGATAGCAGTACACATCAGAAACAGATATCAGCAAGACAACAGAACATATCAGACATCTCACAACTTCAGCAAAGCCTAGATTATCATACGCGCTTTCCTTTCACTGAGCCTGCGTATATACACGCCTTCATGCATATAAACCCACGTATACCTCTGCACATACTTCAGAAAACCCTAACTGGACATACGCGCTTTTCTTTCATCAGATCCGCGTATACATGTGCTTTTACCGAAACGAACCAGCATATACTTCTTCAGACATTTCAGTGCAATTTCTTTAGAACAGATGCATAGCTCAGATATTACCCTTTACTTCATAAACATGTTCGCCTCTTCTCAGATCAGAACATTCCATAAACGGATCTAGAAGATACAAATACATTTTAGATCTAGATTCACTTCTTCATCATTTTCTTCATAGGTGCATCATAGATTCAGATCATCAAACTGTTACCCTTTCCATATAGATATACTTCATAATGAAGTACTCATTCAAACCCAGACTCATGCACACCCTTTGCACAATGATTTTCTTCTCCTTATATAGGTTTACCCTTTTTCAATACCATGAGCCAAAACCACATTATTTCCAATGGTATTCCTAGACGGGATCAAATAGATAATCCAGCTCTCAATAAAATGGGTCAATACCATGGTAAAGCCCCTTGGTATCATACTTTTAGAGCACAAAAGGGCATACACGACTTTTAGCGTTCATTTCCGCGTGTATACGAAACTTATCCTCATAAAAGTTGCGTATATGCTAACCCTAAATGTATACGCGGGTTCCCTTCACAAAATTAGAGTATATACGCGGGTTGCCTTCACAAAAGTAGCGTATACATTGTGACATATTATATTTATCATTTTTCTGGCACTTACTGGAAATTTTTTCTCTGTCACATCTGAACTGATCTATAGATACATCATTCTTACACCTTTACCACATAGGTTACTTATCATAGGCAACTCATCAAGTAGGTTTCCATCAAGGACAACTTCATTAAGAATATTGCCATTATCTTCATCAAGTGGGTTGCCATAAAGGACAACACTCTGCATCATATTGCCAACAGAGTCATACCCACTTATGTATGCCCATTCCCTAAAGAATATATACGTACTTATCTCAATGGAATGAAAACTGAAACTTCATCTTTATACCATTGAATCAATCACTAAATCACACTTTGAAACCATCACATATTACTGAGGGAAATACATAACCAGATGTTGAATAAATTCATTTAATTATCGAACTAACTGAATCAATCTCTAAATGTCAATCAACCAATGCAACCTGCGTAAATAAATCAAACTAAACCTAGAACATATCAGAGACTTCAATGCATATATTCTTATCAATATACCAAGCCATACACTTTTAACCATCACTGAAACCAATTTTTTCCACTGCAAACCTTTATTAATAACTTTTTTAGAATATATAAACTACTATTATGAATAAAATATGTGTATATACACGCTTTTCCTTAAGCAGTCCTACTTATATATCTTAAAAGACTGAACCCTTAATCTAAATCATTGCACTACTTAAAAAATCACTAAATCACATACTAAAATCATCACAAATTGGTGAACCACATGCATATCATCACATGGCAGTGTCATATTTAGTCAACATATCATTCCATAGACCACTCAACTCAAGTATAACTGTCACAAATAGATTAAAATGAAAGAGACATCATTATAAGCCAATAGCCAACGTTACAAAATAAATCAACCATAATCATCATCTCATACTACAAACCCTAGCAGATATACAAAAATCGTATGAATAACTTATGTGTCTGTGTGCACCTTTCATACTTGACACCCGCATACAGATCTGTCCATACTGAAAAATATATATATGCCACTCCCCATAAGTGAATCTGTGTATGTACGTGGTATTTTTGAAGAAAACTTATGTACAGACCTATAACCCATGATTCATACCTTTACTGCACAATAGAACATTAGTAAAACCCAAAACTCAGCACACATCATAACATCATTGTCATAGAAGTATCAACCCATAAGAATATTATTCAATGTGTACTTATTTCAAATCTATTAGATCTGATCCATCATCATACTCCCTGGTGCAAAATTATATCAAATGAAACAAAACATCAATAACCCATTACATACACACTTAAAACTTTGATCTCCATCTCCTTATATAGCTTAGGCCATGGCCAATACCTTAAGCCAATCCATTATTAATGCTGATTGAATTCTTCGACTAGATCAAATATCTGTTGTCGTGATCAATAGTATGGGTCAATCGCATCGTAAAGACTCTTGGTATTTAGAATACCATGGTACGGAGCCTGTACATGACTTTTCTTCAAATACTTGTGTGTGTACGCGAATTTGCTTCACAAAACCCGTGTATACTTCCTCAAACTTTACCTTCATCATTCCTCTCTATCTAAACTGATATTCCTTTTTCCAATCTCTCTGTCACATCTAAAATAGATTTTATACTCATCCTGCTACGATCATGTTGACATATTTAACAAGTAGGTTTCCTTCAAGGACAACTCATTAGTCATAATTCCAACAATATCCCCTTTTGAACTTGATGGCAACCACTTTTTTTTTTTTATCACCACGACCTGTAAATACATGTAAAACACATCAAGATAAGCATCAATATTTTCAAACACCAAGTTACTCTCCCCCTTTGACATCAAGGGAAAAGGGTTGACCAATGTTGAAGGAAGGCGTCTTTCTCCCTATATATAGAAGATCATCGTATATTTGATTTGTTGAATATGGACATTGTATACTGACCATGCTCTCCCTCAGCACATGCTAAATATTCTAGAAGATATTTAAATAAGTACAAGATTTTATGAATTAACCAAATATGACCTTTCATATCACCAAGGACTCATGCTTGCATTGTGTTGGGGTCCTTTGATTTGGTAGATTGGCATACCAAATGACAAGGCAAAATCAAAACCAATTTGGAATCCTAGGATCTAGCCCTCCTGGATTCGGAGAGGGATCTCTCTATATGTGTTTTAGAATGATATTCTTATAGGCTCATGATATGATACTAGGCTAGTTATGAAGCACAAGGGATTTGTTTGTTTTTGGTTGGGGATCATTAATTGAGAACTGTAGGTTTTACCCCTGAATAGAAATTATATACACACAAATATTATAACAGAAAATAAACAATAGCAATAGCATAAAACATAAAATAGATAAACACAGAGATTTTCCCTTGGATCCCAATTGGGACAACCAGCTTGATTTTTCATTATATTCCTTTTAGTGTTAAAACACATATATAGACATGCCGAAGCATACATAAACCCTAATCCATTAACCCTAGATTAGAACATAACTGTAGTTCCCTTGACTGGATCTACAAAAATACTAGGGGCTGAAAACCATCGTACGCCAAAACCATGTGCAAAACCATGCACAAAACCATGGGTGCGGACCGCCCACTGGAAACTAAGGACCAAACAATTTTCACCAGGGTGCTGCCCTAGACCCCAACAGGGGGGCCTACCGCCCCCCCTATGACCCCACCATTGCACCTAGTGAAAAGGGGGGGCAATCCCCTCGCACATGATTACTCGTGGAAAGAATATAACATGTACCCAACATTCTCCCACTTGTTGTTTTCTTTCTACAGGGGGGCATAGGAGAGCTTAGTCATTGGCCCAATTCTTCAACACCCATTGTTTCTCTACACCAAGAGAACTTCTGAGTGTTCACAGACTTCATCAATGCATCTGCAACATTCTTCAAAGTGTCCACCTTTACCAGCAACACCCTTTTAGCCTCAACCATATCTCTAAAAAAGTGATATTGAACATGAATGTGCTTTGTCTTTGAATGATAAGAAGGGTTCTTAGCCAAGAAAATTGCACTTTGGCTATCACAATCTATCCTTATAGCTTGTTGTACCAACCCCATACTTGAACACAATATCTATAACCAAAATGCTTCCTTGCTTGCATGAGTGGCTACCATGTATTCTGCCTCTGTAGTTGAAAGAGCCACTACAGACTCTCTTTTACTAATCCAACTGACTGCACCTCCCAATAGGCTAAACACATACCCACTTGTAGATCTTCTTTGGTCCAGATCTCCAGCCCAGTCTGCATCAAAAAAACCATGAATGTCCAACATTATTTCCAATCCTGGTCTTCCCTGGTAGCACAAGCCATAATCACTAGTGCCACGTAAATATCTGAAAACCTGCTTCACTATTGTCCAATGCTTCTTCCCTGGGTTTGACATAAACCTGCTTCACTATTGTCCAATGCTTCTTCCCTGGGTTTGACATAAACCTGCTCAATACTCCCATTGCATGTGCAATGTCTGGTCTAGTACAGACCATTGCATACATCAGGCTACCCACTACACTTGCATATGGAACATGGGACATATCCTCCTCTTCCTCTTGTGTCTTGGGACACTGTTCAGCAGACAACTTTACACCTACAGGAATAGGAACATTCACCGGTTTACTATCCTACATATTGAACCTCTGCAATATCGTATTGACATACTTCCTCTGGTTTAACCAAATCTTCCTCTTTGCCCGATCTCTCTTAATTTCCATGCCCAAAATATAGTTTACAACACCAAGATCCTTCATGTCGAATTTTGAGAATAGTTGGGTCTTCAAATCTTGGATAATTTCTTTGTCATTTCCAATCAACAACATATCATCCACATACAAGACCAAATAAATAACACGGTCACCAATTATTTTAAAATAAACACAGTGATCCTCCTTGCTTCTGGTGAAGCCAAGTCCCCGTATATAGGTATCAAATTTCTGATACCACGTCCTTGGTGACTTTTTTAACCCATATAGAGACTCCTTCAACCTGCATACAAGTTTTTTCTTACCCTTCACATTAAAGCCTTCAAGTTCCTTCATGTAGATCTCATCTTCTAGATCCCCATGAAGAAATGTTGTCTTCAAATCCATCTGTTCTATCTCAAAATCAAATGCAGCAGCAACAAATAAAAGTAATCTAATAGAAGTAACTTTGGCAACAGGAGAAAAAATATCACCAAAATCAATTCCCAGCACCTGGGAATAACCTTTTGCTACCAACCGAGATTTGTATTTCTCCACCTTGCCTTCTACATCAATCTTCTTCTTAAACACTGATTTTCTCCTGATGGGCTTCCTTCTAGCCGGAAACTCCACCAGATCCCATGCCTCATTTTTGTGCAAGGATGCCATTTCATCAACCATGGCCTCCTTCCAGAGTTTTCCATCCTCTAAATCTACTGCCTCCTTGACAGTTCTGGGATCATCATCAGTTATAGCTAAGGAAAAACCTAAATAGAAAGCAGATGGACTATACCTTTCCAGTTGCCTTCTTTCCCGAACTGATATTCTCATAGCTGGAGTTTGTGGCTCTTCGTCCCTTGAATCTTCTTCTGCTGTAGAGTCTGATTCATACTCCTTTAGCTCAAACTCTATCTTCTTAGGTTCCTTTGGTGTGAATTCATGTCTAACAACATATTTCAGCTCTCTAAACACCACATCTCGGCTGTACACAACCTTCCTTGTTTCCGGATTCCAAAGCTTGTAACCTTTTAAACCATCCTTATACCTAATAAAGATGCACCTTTCAGATTTATTATCCAACTTGGCCATTTTCTGCTTTGGAACATGTACATATGCATCACATCCAAATACCATTAGATGTGAAAGAGAGGGATTATTACCAGTCCATACCTCATGTGGAGTCTTATCCTCCAACAATGATGAAGGTGATCTGTTAACCATATGGCATTCAGTCTCCACTGCCTTTGCCCATAATTCTTGTTCTAACCCGGTACCACTGAGCATGATTCTTGCCTTTTCCATCAGTGTTCTGTTCATTATTTCTGGAACTCCATTTTGCTGAGGTGTGTATGGAGTAGTCTTCTGCCATGCTATACCACACTTCTTACAGAACTATTCAAGTTCCTTCTTGCAGAAAGCTCCACCATTATATGTCCTCAGCGCCTTTATCTTTTTCTCTGTCTAGTTTTCCACCAGAGCCTTAAATTATTTAAATCTGTCAAAGACTTCAAATTTCTTCCTTAAGAAATATATCCATGTATTCCTTGAGAATTCATCTATGAATGAAACATAGTACACATACTTTCCCAGTGATGGAACTCACATAGGCCCAAACACATCACTGTGCGCAAGTTCTAATATCTTGTTTGCCCTCTTAGCACCACAAGGAAAACTCACTCGATTCTGCTTCCCATATACACAATGTTCACAAAAATCAAAATCCATAGAGAAATTAGACATACCTTCTACCATACCATTTCTATGCAGTATCCAAAGGCCCTTCTCTCCAATATGTCCAAGCCTTTGATGCCATAGCATGCTCTTTTCTTCAGAGACAACTAGGCTTTCAGCTCAACTTTCAGGAACCATAGAACTATTACACCCATCAATAACAGTGCTACCTTGTAGCTTGCACAGAGTTCTAGTCCAAAATCCCCGCATTAATAGTAGTGCTCCCTGAACCATCTTGCACGCATCTTTCTCGAACATTATTTTTACACCTGAATCATCCATCTTGCTTACAAAAATCAGATTTCTTGCCAATGCAGGAATATGCAGAACACCAGGAAGTGTTCTAATCCTTCCACCTTGCAGCTTCAGCTTGACCTCTCCACGTCCGATGATTCTGGCCTTCCTATCATCGCCTAGGAAGACATCACCACCATCATATTTCTCATACTCGCATAATCACTCCCTATGGGAAGTGAAGTGAAAGGATGCACCTGAGTCAATCAACCATGACTCGTGATCTACATGTCTATTTTAAGAAGAAGCCAAATACACATCCCCAACTTCAACCGAGGTGTTTTTTGCCTCTACAGAAGGAGCATCATCATATCCCTTTCCTTTCTCAGGAGCTTTAGATCTGCACTCCCTTTCATAGTGCCCTTCCTTTCCACATTTCCAACATACCTTTACAAACTTTCCTAGAGATTTAGATCTCCCTCTAGATTTGGATCTCCCACTCGAAACCTTATTCTTGTTTATGTTTTGGGACCATCCTCGTACAGATAAGGCATCTCCTTTCTGGCCCTCCATATTTATCTGTCTCATTTCCTCCGACAACAAGGCTGAGACAATGTCATCAAAATTCAAGGTAGTTGTATTGCTACCTATTGTAATAACTATAATGTTCCATGAGTCTGGTAGAGAACACAACAAAATGATGCACTTATCTTCATCTGAGATTTTAATATCAACAGATGATAGCTGACTTACCATAGTGTTGAAGGCGTTTAGATGCTCTGTCACCGAGTCTCCATCCTTCATCCTCAGGTTATATATCTTTTTCCGCAGGAACAACTTATTCACTAAAGACTTAGATTGGTACAAAGTCCCAAGTTTTTCCGAAAAACTCTTCATCGTAGCTTCCCTAGATACATTCAAAAATAATAAATCTGAGACACACAACCGCATTGTGCTCTTAGCCTTACAATCTAGTTTCTTCCAGTCTTCATCTGACATTTCCATTGGTTTAGTACCTGGATCTACCGCGATCCACTGATCTTTATCCACCAACAAATCCTCCATATTTAGCTTCCACAACTCAAAACTTTGATCATTAAATTTCTTGATCTCTATCTTTCTGACGCTCGCCATCTTCTTTCACCGCAAGAATCGATCTCGCAGATCTCCCACTAAACATGGTCTACCTTAGGCCTGAGCAAAAAAAAAAACCTCAGTAGAAAAGGTGTCCCCTTGAATTCGAAACAACTCTGATACCAAATGTAGGTTTTAACCCTGAACAAAAGCTATCTACACATGAATATTACAATAGAAAATAAAAAATAGTGAGAGCATAAAACATAAAACAGATAAATGCAGAGATTTTCCCCTGGATCCCAAATTGGGACGACCAGCTTGATTTTTCAATATATTCCTTTTAGTGTTACAACACATATATATACATGCCGAAGCATACATAAACCCTAATCCATTAATCTTGGATTAGAAAATAACTGTAGTTCCCTTGAATGGATCTACAAAGATACTAGGGGCCGAAAACCGTCGTACCCCAAAACCATGTGCAAAACCATGCACAAAACCATGGGCACGAACTTCCCACCGGAAATTAAGGACCAAAAAATTTTCGTCGAGGCGCTGCTCTAGACCCCGACAGGGGGGGCTACAGACCCCCTTTCACCCTCTCGTTGCGCCTAGTGCAAAGGGGGGGAGATATTAGTCGTGGAAATAATATAACACATACCCAACAAGAAGATCATGTGGACGGAAGGAGTAAATAAGTAGAAGGATGTTTCAGCATGGGAAGATAGGTCAATAAAAAGTGCGAATCCATTGGGCTATGGAGTCATAAAAGGGTTTACTTGTACAAAAACTATTCAAGGGTTTCCATAGGGCAAGTCATCTATATCAAAAGATCTCTTTAAGTTGAGTTTGTGTTATGAAACATTAAGAATTGTGGTGAAATAAGAAAAACTAATAACCAATTAAGAATCTATTAACTTCACTGCACAAGAAAAGCCTTTCAAAGTGACTGATTTGGGAACAAGCCAAAGGACAGGGCAAACCATAGAATTCTCTGGGAGAACTCCTACTAAAGCCAACTTCTAAGACAACAATCTAGTAATACTCTTGACTACCTTTAGAAAGTAGAAAACATTTAAGATAAACATCAAAAGTAGCCTAAGATCAAGTAAGGAATTTGAACCTATCCTACTTTCAGCATACTTTTCAAGGGAAACGTTCAAAACAGTTGTTTAAGAATAAGCAAGGGACAAGTCTAACCATAAAATTCCTTGATTAGGACTCTACTTAGCATGCAGTGAAAATAGCATTCGAGAACGACATCTCAAGTTCTACTCAGCAAGACATGGGCTCACCACCATTCCTTGACTAGTTATACCCTATTGAGATCATTCCCAAAGAAATAATTAGAAGAAACATAGAGATAAATCTTATCACGTAAAAATAGGGTACTTTGCAGTAAATACTACTCTAAATTTGTTGTTCTTTATCAGAGAAAATGGACAGTATGGAAACATAAGGAGAATAACAATTACAGTAAGAAAAAAATCATCAATAATATAGACCAGGATCCTGTGAATCTGCTTGTTTATTTGATGTGGAAGACCAGTCACATACTTTAAGTCCAATGGCTTTATACAGTCCAATACTTCTCTTCCCAGCCTACTATATTATAACTACTTAGCTACTTCCACTTAATAACAGCTCAAACAATCAATAACTTTCTAACCCTTACAATGAATCTTCAATGAGTACTTATAGGTGAATGAGGAGGAGTGGTGGAAGAGACGATCTTAATGATCAATTAAGATAGAGGAGAAGTGCATCGAATGCTTCACTATGCTCAATAAACATTGCATTAACTGTTTAGACCATTCAGTGGTTTTTGTTGACTTTGAGGCATATTTGGTAGGCTGGTAATAACTCCAAAGTGTGTGGTTTTGGAGATATATTCTGAATGTAGTAGTTCTGTTTAGGATTTTGGGACAAGTTAAGTGAAAGAGTGGGCTTTGAGGCTTTCCCATACTTTCACAATAACTACTCGGATAGTTCAAATGTCTCTATTTGTAGTAACTACCAGTTTTGTCCTTGGTAGGTAAAAAGCAGATCATGATGGCAGTCAGACATTCTGACTGAATTAAATGCTTTGATATGATGTGCACGAGGCCTTATGTCTTGTGATTTGTCCTGTCCGACTGATTTATATTTGATATTCCTACTGTGTTTATCTTCTCTTCTTTGTCCTTTCTATAATCTCTATTTTCTGATACTCTTTCATCGATTCTGCTTCTCGTATAGGTGGCTTCTTGGAGGGTTTGATTACAGAGGCCAATGATCATGATTCATTAGTCAAAACCTTGATTATAACCCATTTTGTCCCTTTTCTACACGTATTAGGCTTGGGATCGTCATCCTCGGCCTTTCGTCACCATTTCATGAGTGTGGGAACCTTTGTGGCTCAAAACCGCCATTGAAAACCTGCAAAACCATAAAACCTGTTAAAGAAAAACTGCGTTGTCAGTTAAGCTACTCCAGAAGGCTTAGGCATGAGTGCAGGAGCGTTTGCAAAGGAAGTGTGAATGCAGTGATGGAAGGTAAAACCATGGCGGAGGCGAAAATCAGGGTTTAAATTTAAATATGGTGTGGAAATATGATGGGCAGTTTCGCAGGAAAAAAAGGTGGTATTCGCATGAGATTTGGGTGGTAAGTGGTAAAGGGAAGGGCAGACACGATACAGGTGGGTGGGTGACGCGTGTCCCCTACAAAACCATTAATTTCATGTAGAATCTGCATGGTGGAGCAATTGGGTGAGAATGGGTACGAAAAGGAGTTTCAATCATTTGATCTAGGAAGTCCAGATAAACAGTTGTAGATGAGCATGATAGGAGGAAACATATGTGGTGGAAAAGTGGTGGGACCAGGTAGCCGAGATAAGCTACTTTGTCGCGGAGCGAAATAGGTTGATCGGCTGGAAAAACGGCCATGTTAAGTGGGAGTCGTTGGATGATTAGGATCGTCGACCCATATTAAGAGTGGGGGAAAGAATAAAGGGGATGGCAGATGGAGGGGTCAATGTGGATGGCGAATTTGTAATGAAATAAGGACCATATGATCATTGGATATCAACGTATAATATTGGATGATGAAGGAGAATGAAGAGGGAAGGGTTGAAATGTGGGGATAATGGGGGTTGTTCGATAAGGGGGAATGGGCAATTATGATTAAATCAGGGCCACACACATAAGGAATCCAAACAGATGGGAGGAAGAGATGTGGGGGGGAGCGATTCTGATGTGCCGATGGAGAAAGAGCCATTAGATCTTAAATAGGATCAACGATGGAGATTTGCTCGGGGGATCGGCCATCGGTAGAAAAGAGTTCCGAGAGGTGAGAACTTGGACGTGGCGAAGTGCGAAGTGCCAATGAGCGATGGGCTTAGTGCTCAGTAACAGTGGTGGGTCATATGGTGAAAGAGGGCTAGGGCTAAGGGCAAAAACAATTAAGGCCCTAATGTAAAACATAGGGTTTTTGGGCCAAAATAAAGATTTTTGAAGGGTTCTTCAGGGTTTCGACAGGATAAAAAAAGGTTTTAAAACCAGAAAAATATGATTTTTATGGTTTTAAAGGGTTATCAGGGGGAATGAAGGTTAAATGAGGGATTTTTAGAGGATAATGGAGGAATAATAAAGGGGAAAATGGAATTTTAAGAGGGAAATGATGGATAAGAGGTGTTTGAAACAGTCCTTATATATCAGCAAGCTTCTTTGAGGATTTTTGAGTGAAGACATCAATGAGATGGGTCATATGAAGGATATTTAACATAGTAGACTTGAAGAACTCACTGATTTGCTTCAAATTTGTTTCTTGAAGGCTAAAGACCTGTTTTAGCCATCTTTGAATATGTCAAAATTGTGGATGGCTAATAGTGGCTCCACTTGGGGATGGCAGCTCCGTGAAGGTGTCAAGAACCTCAAAAATTTATCTCTGGAATGTAGATCAATGTCCAACACTTTGACAATCCTATTTCTTATTTGATCATGCTTCTTGAAAATATGATCAACATTACATCATAACAAATCAATTTCTTCCCAGACAACTACCTACATAACCTACTTTCCTAACATTTTTTCTACATAAGGTGCACTTGGAATTGCAAAATTTTTGACATCAAAATTTTATTATTTTATTGAAAGAAGGAAACTAATATAAATCTATCCTTATAACTTCCATGAGTTCAGTTTAGACAGTTGAACTAAAAAATCCTCTACCTAATCTACTATCTGCCAGGATTAAACTGTCTGACATATCTGCATTCACTATATTCTAAAACCGAAATTGAAAACACAGTCAAACCAGGTTTAAGGTGTCTGATTTGTTGTGATGGCTATGGCATCAAAAAAAACTGCACATAGACATTTATTTGGAGAAAATTAAAACAAAGCTTGGAAGGCTTAAGTTCTAAAAACAATGAGAGTCCTTCCTTTCTTTTTCAGTTTTGATTTTGATCTATTTGAGCTGTCTTCTTCTTCTTCTTCTGGTTCAATTTTTCAGCGTGCTAGAACTATTCTTTTTCCTTTCCTTGGCTCAAGTTTTGAGCTTGTTAGAGCCATCTTTTCTTTTGATTCTTTGGTTCAGATTTTGAGCATGTTTGAACCATTCTTTTCTATCCTAATCTAGTCTATTGATAAGCCAAGATTAAATTGTTTGGCTAATCTGATTCACTAACCTATCAACAGTAAATTGAAATCTATCTAGTCATGATTAGGCTATATGACTAAACAGCAACGCTTCTTTTGGTAGTGTCATTTAAGATTGCACACTTTCAGACTCTCTTTCTTTTTTGGTATGGGCTTGTACCTTTCTTCTTTTTCTAATCTGCCCTCTTTTTCTTTTCTATTGTTTTTGTATTTTTTCAATTTTCCTTTCAAAGGAAAAAAAAAAACTAAATTCTCACAGGCTGAGCTTTATTGACATTCCTACCTACCCTAATCTAACTCTAAAATATTTACATTTTTAACTGATAAATTCTCTTTTCCAATACATCCAGTCAATTAGATGGTTCCATGACTGATATTTTGTCATCTCTTTGAGCATGTCGGACAAACAGAGCCACTCCCATCTCACTTGTTCTTTAGCAGCAGTGCTAAAAAAAATTGTTGCATTTGGTGATACACTGCTCCTAAAAATATCTATCCCTTCTTCAAAAGTCTTCAAAAAATGAGCGAAGGGGTCTTGAAATAATACTTGGTTGGGATTATTTGACAGGTAAGTTTCAACAAGGGTTATATTTTCTTCCACTAGATCAAGAAAAATATTCTCTTGAGAAAGAAAATCTTCCTCATCTTCATTGTGATCTGAACAGGAGGGCTCATCATATTTGGTAGTGTTGTCCTCTTGTAGTCTCTGGGTATTTTGATTCAGTGGACTGAGCTAGGTGAATATGTCACTATATTCTTGAGTAGGGGTTTCTTTGATTACCTCAACCCTTTCAGGAGAAGGTTCTTTAATTTCAACTGGCTCAATAATTTCTTCATTGTTTTTCTCCTCAACCTTTGAGCTGAAAGATCATTGATTCCCAATCACATGAAGACTGTTACTGATGAGTTGTAATGAAGAAAAGCAAAGATTCAGATATTCTTCACCCTCTTCTACATTTTTAAAGCTTTCTTCATTAGTATCATAAATATCCTACTTTGGCTCATTACTTTCTCGGAGTTGGTGGAACTGATCTTCCTCCCACAAATCTACTAATGAAGGTCCTCCAAGATCAACTTCTGCTTGTAGAACATCATCATCAGACAGATCAAAATTAGGAAAATCATTAATGTAATTAATGTCACCAATCAAACATACTAGATTACCAGCAGGTCTTTCTTTATTCCAATCTACAAGGGAAATTTCTAAATTTTTACAACGAAGTTCATTAGGTGAATGGGAAAGAGTGTTTGTATTATAAAAAGTTTCATAGGCTGGGTGTTTGTTTATAATTTGATCAATTTATTCTTCTGTCAAAGGGGAATATGTTTTTGTTTTTCTTGGAGCATAATTACAACAACCCTCTTTCTCTTGTGAAGATTGAATTTGAGGTTGGATGTCTTCTTGAGCCTCACCTAGAAGGGATGATGAATCATTATTTATGCTTGCAAGGATATCTTGAGGAATCTCTTTTATTCCTTGATTGATTTCTTCCTCACATGATTCATCTAGGTTCTTGTGATAGTTAGGATGCATATGAAGTTCTTGAATGGATGTTAATAGATCTTCAGGATGCATATTAACAAAATCCTCATCAATATCTAAAAGGTATTGTATGATGTTCTGAGATTGATCACAACAATTTGTAGTCCATGATAAAGATGAAGGGTTATCTCTATATTTTCATAAAATACTTGGTGCATGTATATTAAATAAAACAAGCTCTTAGGTTCTAACCATTCATACCAAACCCTTGTATTTCCTTCTAATGTTAACATGAACATTTTCATAAGCCTGTCTTCATGCCATTCAGTCTTTATCTTCCATACATGTGTATGAAATTTGATGAGATGTAACAATGGGTCATCAAACTTTTCACCTTGAAAAATAGGAAGGTTATCATCCCAAAACACCTGGGGCATCTTATGTGGGAACCCAGGGATATGATCTCTACTCATTGGGGCATATCTTCGTTGTATCCTTAGAATCATGTTTGTAAATAAGAAAAGAGGTCACTGTGTCTATTCAACCAGTTCAAAGTCTTCTACTAGTAGAGTCATTTGGTATTTTGGGAGTTGTCGAGTCGCCAGGTGGAAGATTTCAAAAATTTTGAGATGAGTTGTTGTCCACCATCAGCAATTTAATACCAATATAAGGAGGTTTTTGGGTCTTTTGAGGTCTTAAGGATGTATAATATGTAATTCAATCAGAATTTCCCTAGTGGAGTTGCCATTATGTTGGGGTCCTGTGATTTGGCAGATTGGCATACAAAATGACAAGGCAACATTAAAACCACTTTGGAATCCTAGGATCTAGCCCTCCCAGACTCGGAGAGGGATATCTCTATATGTGTTTTAGAATGATATGCTTATAGGCTCATGATATGATATTAGGCTAGTTATGAAGAACAAGGGATTTGTTTGTTTTTGGTTGGAGATCATTGATTGAGAAGGTCATGTGGAGTGAAGGAGGAAATAAGTAGAAGGATGTTTCAGCATGGGAATATAGGTCAAGAAAAAGTGCCAATCCATTGGGCTATGGAGTCATAAAAGGGTTTAATTGCAGAACAACTATTCAAGAGTTTCAATAGGGCAAGTCATCTATATCAAAAGATCTCTTTAAGTTGAGTTTGTGGTATGAAACATTAAGAAGTGTGGTGAAAGAAGAAAAACTAATAACCAATTAAGAATCTATTAACTTCACTACAAAAGAAAATATAGGGAAAATGATAGAATTCTCTGGGAAAACTCCTGCTAAAGCCAACTTCTAAGAAAACAATCCAGTAATCCTCTTGACTACCTTCAGAAACTAGAAAACATTTAAGATAAACATAAAAAGTAGCCTAAGATCAAGTAAGTACTTTGAACCTATCCTACTTTCGGCATACTCTTCAAGGGAAACCTTCAAAAAAACTGTCTAAGGATAAACAAGGGACAGGGCTAACCATAAACTTCCTTGACTAGGAATCTACTTAGAATGCAGTGAAAAGATCATTCGAGAACAACATCTCAAGTTATACTCAGCAACACATGGTCTCACCAACATTCATTGACTAGTTATACTCGATTGAAATCATTCCTAAAGAAAAAATTAGAAGAAAACATAGAGATAAAGCTTATCAGGTAGAAATAGGGTACTTTGCAGTAAATCCTACTCTAAATTTTCTGTTCTTTATAAGAGAAAATGGACAGTATGGAAACATAAGGAGAATGAAAATTACAGTAAGAAAAACATCACCAATAATATAGACCAGGATCTTGTGAATCTGCTTGTTTATTTGATGTGCCTGACCAGTCACATGCTTTAAGTCCAATGGCTTTCTACAGTCCAATACTTCTCTTCCCAGCCTACTATATTACGACTGCTTAGCTACTTCCACTTAATAATAGTTCAAACAATCAATAACTTTCCAACCCTTACAATGAATCTTCAATGAGTACTTATAGGTGAATGAGGAGGAGTGGTGGAAGAGATGATCTTAATGATCAATTAAGATAGAGGAGAAGTGCATCGAATGCTTCACTCTGCTCAATAAACATTACATTAACTTTTTATACCATTCAGTAGTTTTTGTTGACTTTGAGGCATATCTGGTAAGCTGGTAATAACTCTGAAGTGTGTGCTTTTTGAGATATCTTCTGATTGTAATAGTTCTGTTTAGGCTCTGGGACAAGTTAAGTGAAACAGTGGGCTTTGAGGCTTTCCCATACTTTCACAATAAATACTCTGACGGTTGAAATGTCTCTGTTTGTAGTAACTACAAGTTTTGTCCTTCGTAGGTAAAACAAAAATCATGGTGGGAGTCAGACATTCTGACTGAATTAACTTCTTTTCTCTGACGTGCACAAGGCATTCTGTCTTGTGATTTTTCCTGGCTGAATGATTTATATTTGATCTTCCTGCTGTGTTTATCTTCTCTGCTTTGTCCTTTCTATAATCTCTATTTTCTGATACTCTTTCATCGATTCTTCTTCTCGTACAGGTGGCTGTTTGGAGGGTTTGATTACAGAGGCAAATGATCATGATTCATTAGTAAAAACGTTGATTATAACCCCTTTTGTCCCTTTTCTGTAGGTATTAGGCCTGGGATCGACATCCTCATCCTTTTGTCACCATTTCATGATTGTGGGAACCTTTGTGGCCCAAAACCGCCTTGAAAACCTGCAAAACAATAAAACCTATGTTGTTGGTTAAGATGCTTCAGAAGGCTCCGACGTGTGCGGAGGAGAGTTTTCAAAGGAAGTGCAAATGCAGAAATCGAAGTAAAACCATGGCGGAGGTGAAAATTAGGGTTTAAATTTAAATATTGCATGGAAATATGATGGGCAGTTTCGTGGAAATCTAGGGTGGTATTCGCATGAGATTTGGGAGGTAAGCGGTAAAGGGATAGGCGGACGTGGTACAGGTGGGTGGGTGACGCGTGTACCCCAAAAAACCACTAATTTCATGCAGAAGCTGCATGGTGGAGAAATTGGGTTAGAACGGGTGTGAAAAGGAGTTTTGATCATTTGATTTGGGTAGTCCACATCAACGACTATAGATGAGCGCGATAGGAGGAAAGATGTGTGGTGGAAAAGTGGTGGGAATGGGTAGCCGACGTAAGCTACTTTGTTGCGGAGCGAAATAAGTTGATAGGCTTGAAAAATGGCCATGTTAAGTGGGAGACGTTGGATGATTAGGATCGACAACCTAGATTAAGAGTGGGGGAAAGAATAAAGGGAATGGTGGATGGAGGGGTCGATGTGGATGGCGAAATTGCAATGAAATAAGTATCGTTCGATCGTTGGAGATCAACGTCTGAGATCAAAAAATGAAGGAGAATGAAGAGGGCAAGGTTGAAATGCTGGGGTAATGTGGGCCGTTAGATAAGGGGGAATGGATGGGTGTGATTAAATTGGGGTTGCCCACATCAAAAATCTAGACATTCGGGAGGAAGAGATGTGGGGGGAGCGATTGCGATGTGCCGATGGAGCGAGAGCCATTAGATATTAAACAGGATTAACGGTGGATATTTTCTTGGGGGATCAGCCATCGACAGAAAATAGTTCTGGGAGGTGAGAACTTTGACGTGGGTAAGTGTGAAGTGTCGATGAGTGATGGGCTTAGCGCTCAGTTACAATGGTGGGTCATATGGTGAAAGAGGGCTAGGGCTAAGGGAAAAAACACTTAAGGACCTTATGTAAAATAGATGGTTTTTAGGCCAAAATAAATATTTTTGAAGGGTTCTTCGGGGCTTTGACAGGATAAAAAAAGGTTTTAAAACCAGAAAAAGACGATTTTTAGGGTTTAAAGGGTTATCAGGGGGAATGAAGGTTACATGAGGGATTTTTAGAGGATAATGGAGGAATAATAAAGGGAAAAAGGGAAATTTAGGAGGGAAATGATGGAGAAGAGGTTTTTGAAACAATCCTTGTATATCAGCAAGCTTCTTAGAGGATTTTTGAGCAAAGACATCAATGATATGGGTCTTATGAAGGATATTGAACACAGTAGACTTCAAGAACTCACAAATTTTCTTCAAATTTGTTTCTTGAAGACTAAAGACCTATCTTAGCCATCTTTGAATATTTCAAAATTATGGATGGCTAACACATTGAACATCACCCAACACAATGGGGTCAGATGTTTGACTCAACATTACATCATATTCCCAAAATGGGATTAAATACATAATTGACTTGACCCTAAATTATCCAAACATGACTAATTATTACAATGATTACATCATGGGTCTTTTCATGACCTTTACATCAAGACACAGATATGACATTTATGACCAAAACCAAAGACCGATATAGTGAGATAGTTGTTAGCTCCCTATAAATTCCTTGACAAGCAAGCAAGGGGATAATTTATTTTATGAGCCTTCAAGGAATGCATTTGTCTTGAAAACACATCATCCTTAAAGACTTTTCATGCTCCCTGCCCTTTGATTATTTCCTTCTGTTGCTCTTGAGTCAATAAGCCTCATTGATGATGATAAATTGTGCTCCTAAGGCCTTCATTTTCCCCTTGTATCCCTTCAGAATGTCCCATTTTACCCTTTTTTCCCATTTGTCAAAGTTCCCCTTTTACCCTCTAAATCCTCCCAAAATCCCCTTTAAATCCTACACGTACCCCTTGTTTGGCCTATCTTCCCCTTTTTCCCCCTACCATTACCCTTTTCCTAGTCTCAAAATGCATTAAAAAGGGGAAAAAACCAACTTTTTAACTTATATCAGGCATAGCCCCTTTTCTGCTAGCCCCACAAATCACTTCCCCACGTGACCCCACGCCTAGGAGCAAGCGCTAATGGTCTGGGCACTAATCGCAGCGTCATGGCGTTGTCCCCACACCTTTCCACCGCCCGATCGCATCATAGCCATCCGATCAACCCGCTGATCCGACGGTCCGGAGTTCATCTGCCCCGGTGGTCCCTGCACCCGAGTATTGTGAAAAAACCGGCAGTTTCTATCACACCGCCTTTGAAAGGTAGGTGGTAATTTTCATTTGGCTAACAATTCCACTCACCGCCTGACACATGTCTTGCGCACTATTCAAAAACTGCCCCCCCATCACCCGTTAAACTTCGGTTGAAGACCCAGCGCGATATCGCTATACACCATCCGATCTACGACCATCCATCCAACGGTGATCATGCCACGAAGTTGCACGAGGGATAATCCAAGGCAAATATGCCCCTGGCCCACCATTAGTCACCCTCCGACGTGTTCTCAATCGTCGATCTCCTCCTGAGATCAGACGGTCTAGATTAACTGCATATCCCACCGTTGACCAGTCCCACCACGTCACCTTTCCACGTGTTTCGTCGCGTGTTCATTCATCCCCTTTAATATTTCGTTCGCAATTCAAAGTGTCAAGTTTTCGTGTTTAAATTTTCTGCATTCCACCAAGCTTTCACCAGGACCATTTTCCACTGTGTGCTGCATTTTCTACCATAATATTGCACTATTCTGCCATTCCACCAGTCTACATGGCCAATTCCATTTTCCTCGCTACATCCACCCTCCCCATGCATAGTTTTATTAACGTGTTTACATTTTTGCAGGGTTACGAGCGGCGAAAACCGCCATGATTCACAGTCTCTGTCACAGTGACAGAGAAACGCAGGGAAGATCATGCGCAGAAGATTGAAAATCATGGATAAAAGTCTTGGAAGGTGGTATGATAGGACCTTTATTAAAGGAATAGGTTTAAACTTTGTAAAACCTCCGCAAAGCCATTAAAGCGTAGTTTTCATTGACAGAGACAGGAATGGAGGAACAAAAGAGTATCAGTGCAAAAGCAGGGAATTTAAGGCATGTAATTGCAGATTCTGAGCCTTAATCTGATAATTTAAATGCAGAATACCAGATCAAAGGCATCATGGATCACACGGAAGGCCCAACACGCAGAAAAAAATACTATCAGGGTTTTACATAAGAAGATTGTTTTTCCATAAAGGAAAAAGTGCCCATACTATCTCCATTCTATATCGTGTTCCTGAGGAAATTCTAGCCCTGAAAACAGTCCTACATTTTCAGAAACATTTGTTACATGGTATGGTAAGCCCTAGCATCATTATTCTACCTTTTTTAATTCTACAGAATATGGCAGCGAAAGTACATCAGAGACATACCGGAGTAAATGGAAGCTTGGAGAAGACCACTCTTTCATCCAAAAAGTGCCATAAACAAATGCACAGAATTTAAATAGAATGGGCCTCGGTCCTCTTTATTTTCTAAGTTTAATGCCTCATTTAGTTTTTCACCTACCTCCTCTGCTCTCTTCAGCTATAAAATTCATGGAGAATCTCATTATAAAGGTTCTTGTTGAGCAGTTATCAATGAATTACAAGATGTTTCTTTTGAGACATAGTCTCTGTGTAAAGTTGTAATATAGGCTGAGGAAGATGTTTTCAGACTAAATATCCAACTATTGGTAATGTTGTACTTGACTGGTATTTCTCTTTAATATTACAAGCACATTTCTTTGGATCCTGACCTAAAGTAGCAGTGATGTTTTTCTATCTCTGTATTTGTTTTTAACTTGCAGTTAATTTCATTCCATTTCTACTGGCTCACATCATAAATATGGCATAGGATTTACCCTTGTTAGGTACCCTATGTTTTTTCTCTCCTTGCCTTTGATATTTTCTACTAAATTTTTTATCTAAGGGTTGATTTCAGTTAATTTAACCAGTGTAGCGGATGTCGTTTCCTGCTAGCTGATGTATGAATTAAATGAATCTGTTCTTAGATGTTCTTGTTAGGATTTAATTGAATGAATTGGGAACACTGGGAAGTCTAGAACTCTTTCTCTATCTCACTAGGATCATTTTCCATCGATTGAACCTTTCTAAGATCCCTCAAGCTAGAGGCTGAAGCATTAAGAGTTCAAAGTCTGTCTCTGATCTCAGGTCTTTAACTTTGTGTTCTAAATATTTATTGTTTCCTCCTCTCTTACCATTTCATGCCACACTATCATCTTTAAGATCCAATGCTTTAGATGACTAGCCCTACTGAAAGACTGTGCATTGAATAGCAAGTAAACCCTTTCCTGACTCGATTGCCCAATGGTATTGAATGTTCTCTGAAACATCCCTCCTTTGCCTAAAATCCTCTTTGCTCATCCTTGTATTATATTGAACCATTCTTTCCTAATTCCCAACAAACAAACAAACAATCAAACAAACAAACTCTGAGCCTTATAACTAGCCTAATATCTTAACACTGAGCTTCAAAGACATAAAACCTTTGCTTATATAGAGAGATCCCTCTCTGGACCCAGGAGGGCTAGATCCTAAGGTTTGAAAGTGTTTCTGATGTTGTCTCATCTTTTGGTATTTCCAACCTTTCCAAAACATGGGAACCCCAACATCATGGCGACTCCACTAGGGACTTTCGAAGTATTCATCTCACTACATCACAAGAGCCTCAGAAAACCTAGAAACTCTCGTCAGGTTGGTAGTGAAAAACTTCCATTTGCACTTCACTTTCTACACCATTTGTTGTGTTTCACGCACACTCTTAGATAGAGTCTGGAAAGGGCCAGGTAGCCTCCAGATCTCACACTCTTTCCAGAGGTGACATATCTGGTAAAAGCCCTCCCAGTCGATCTCTGGTTAGAGTTTTCTGTGTTTTTAAGATATCCCTGAAAAGGGACATCTCAGAAGCACTGTGGTGGACAGTGTACCCTCTAGAAGCATCCTAAACCTTCCACCTGGTGACTCCATAGCTCGTTAAAGATCATAAGACTCCACTGGTGATCAGTAGGCCTGCTGATTATCTCGGTTCACGTAAGACCCCATTGGGAGACCAGCCTCCATTACAACAACAGCCACAGTAGAAGTAATAATCAGGGTTAGGCTCCCTTGTTGAAAACAACATTTTGGCTTTAAGAACCATTCACACAAGAGCTTACCCTAACCCAAACCCCCCTAAAATAGCTGAAAACCCTAAGAGCATCCTCAAGAGATCTCATACACCTAAACAATCAACTATTTCCAGCCACATCCATAGAGCTAACTCTACACCAGAAGTCTTTCCAGCTCTATCAGACCCATTTTCTGACCTAGGCACTCAAAACAGTTTACCAAGAACTAGGTCATTCAATGTCCTAGACCAGCCAGACCTTGAGCTCCCTAGTTCACCACCTCAAAGTGGTAAACACCTTTGGGATAGACAGACCCCTCCATCCACACCCCCTGATATTCACTTCCTTCAAAACTTGGGGATCTGCCACCCTAAATCTGCTCATCATTTTTCTGTTGGTCATAATATCCCTATCATCCATATACCAGCTGCTCAAGTTAACCCTTCACCCCATCAGAACATAATTATGGTAGGCTAGTATGCACCTCTGGTTTTACCCCATCCCTTGTTACCCTTACCCAATGATTATCAATCAAAGATCCCACAATTCACTGCAAAAGAGTCCACCATAGCTCAGCACCATGTAGATAGGATGGAAGATTCTTTTGACTACATTGAAATAGATGATGATACCGCCAAAATGAGAATCCTTTCCCATAGCTTAGGAGGTGATGTAAAAAAATGGTTTAAAGGCCTACCTCCGAATAGTATCCAAGACCTTCTCGCTTTATATCAGACCTTCATAAAAAAATGGGAAGTTAAGGCCAACCCTCTCCAAATCTTAGTAGAATACAAGAATCTTAAGAGAAACGAAGAGAAACGTCGGAGAGAGTGTCCAAGACTACTCTACAAGGTTTAACAATGCTTATAATGCTCTTCCTCCACACATGAAACCTCCCCAAGGTATGGTCCTAGTGAAATACCCTGAAGGCTTGGATGCTGATATGGCCTACCAGCTTAGGGGGAGGGATTACAAAACATTGGAAGACAAGCAAAAGGGAGAAGTGAGTGTAGAGGCTAATCTGATCTAGAAGAAAGCAAGATTGAGAGTTGAGAAAAGGGTGACATATAGAAATGACAATGTAGCTTCCACATCTGACCCCAATTATGACTTTATATCCAAAAACATGGAAAAGCTACAGAAAATGATGGAAAAAATGGTTGTCACAGTTAGTAATAAAAATAGAAACCAAAGTCATAACCAAAACCAGAACTTTAGAAGAAACAACACCACTCCCAACAGACAAAGAGAGTCAGATCAACAAGTTATTCCCCCATTTCAAGAAAAATTCCTTGATGAAGACGAGGGAATAATAGAAGAGTCTGAGGGGACCTCAATAAACATATTTTAAATATAAGATTCAATCCACAACTGTTCCGCAGAAGAAGATCAACCCTCATCCTCATGCTGGGATGAGGAAAGACTAGAATCTGAGGATTACAGACTTAGATTTGAAGATGCCATCATGCAGGTCAGAGAACAGTATGAACTTAGGAGCAAGAAAAGCCTAGATAATCCCAAACCCAAAGATTCTAAGGTTAACATCAAGAAAAGGCCTGAGAAATCTTCTAAAGCAACTGATGAAAGTAACAAATCGGCAGCTAAGATTTTTGTAAAAAACAAAGAAAAAGACAACCAAATCACTGATAAAAAAATTCAACCATCTAGTAGCACTATCACTGCAGTTAGTGCTCCTGATAAAACAATTTCTAACACTGTGCATAGTGAGAATCAGCCCACTGATTCTGCCACCAAGGTGGTGGCTAGCGAAACAGAGTTGAACATTCCAAAGAGTCAGACCACTTTCAATTTGGAGAGTGAGATTGCAAAAATTAAAATCTCTGTCCCACTCTCTGAGCTGGCCACTCAGGATGTATATAAAGGCCAAATTTTGAAAGCATTAAATTTAGGCAAGAACATTGACACTGTAAATCTGAGTGATGATCAACCAGCCCTTCTGTTTGGTCCAAAGATAGAAGGAAAGTTTCAGGAAGGGGTAGTGCCCCCTTTTTATATCAGTCTTAATATCCATGACAAGATCCTTCACAATGCAATGCATGATTCTGGGGCATCTCACAACTTAATGCTTAAGGTGGTTATGGAAAATCTAGGCCTAGAGATAACCTACCCCTATAAAGATTTATATTCATTTAACTCTAGAAGAGTAAAATGTCTGGGCATAATCAAAGACCTGTGTGTAAGCCTTACCCAGATTCCAGAAAAATGTATGGTCATGGATGTTATGGTGGCAGATGTGCCACCTAAGTATGGTATGTTATTGTCAAGGTCATGGGCAGCCAAACTGCAGGGTACAATGCAGATGGATGGGGCATATGCCACAATTCACGTCTTTAGCCAACTTACAAGACTATATAGAGAGGCAAAAATGAAATTCCTGGTTAGTAGCCCCGAAAATCCTAAAAATTCACCCTTATACTCTGTACACACAGATGTTGACTCCTTCATTCTTTGTAATGATGAATCTTTAGAGGAGTTAGGATGAAAAAACAGGGATACGCACAATGAAATAGAGCCCATTGACTTTAACATAATGGCTACTCTAGACTCGAAGAAGAACAATGTAGAAAACCTTGAACAGTTCACTGAAACAGAAACTCAGAGTGAGCCAGAAATAGGATGCAGTCAACTAATTTGTCACCCATACAGCACACCAAGTACGAACGATGATAAACCCGAAAACGAAACCTTATGGGAAATGAATTTTGATGGGGCATGCACCAAGAGAACTGCTGGAGCAAGAGTGTGGATACATAACACATAGAGTGACTACACAAAGAGTCATGCCTGTAACCTGCACTTCAAATGTACAAAAAATATCGCAGAATATGAGGCTCTTATCCTAGGCCTGAATTTGTTGAAAAAATTAGGAGCGCGTAGGATAACTGTGCATGGAGACTCTGAGCTGATCATTAAACAGGTGAATGGTGAATACACAACGAAACATCCTAGACTGAGAGCATATAGGAATGACGTTATGGACATACTGAAAACCTTTGTAGAATACGAACTGGTGTTTTCCCTAGGAGTCAAAACGTAATTGCAAATGGATTAGCCTGCATGGCTAGTTCATATCACAAGCCTCCCAGCAAACAAAAGATCATCATTCAGACCAAATTCAGACCTATAGTGCCGGAAAATGAAAAATATTGGCAGGACTTTGAGGGTGATAAGCAGATTGAGGATTTCCTGATAGGCAGGAATGAGTTTGAATTTTCTGACTCAGACTCTACATCTGACAATATGTGCCTAAGTGAAGAGTCCTTAGATGAAGAAGAACCACCCTGTAACATAGAAATAAAAACTTTGGATGAATAGATTGGAAATCCAAATGAAAAATGTGAAATGGCAGATAGTGAAGAAATAGAGGTGTTGCAGGCCAAATATAAGAGCATACCTCGAGGTCTAGCACCTTTAGAGGACCTTTTTGACTTTGATGATGTAGAAAAAAATCCCACTATAGAACATTCAAGTTCTGAGTTGGAGGAATGAAACATAGGCACTGAAGATAAACCCAAGATGATCAAATTGGCTAAGTCCTTGCCTGAAAACATGAAAAATAATTACATTGACCTATTCAAGGAATTAATTGATGTGTTTGCTTGGAGCTATGAGGACTTAAAGGCCTATGACACAAACATCATACATCACAAAATACCCTTGAAAGAAATTCATAAGCCCTTCAGAAAGAAACTCTGCAGGATAAACCCAAAACAATTGCCTATAGTGGAAAAGGAAATAAAGAATATGTATGAGGCAAGCATAATAGTTCATGTGAGATTCTCTGATTGGGTCTCAAACCTAGTGGCTGTGAGAAAGAAAATAGGTGAGATCAGATTATGCATAGACTTCATAAACTTGAACAGAGCCTCACTTAAGGACAACTACCCTTTGCCAAAGATGGAACACATTCTTCAGAATGTAGTGGGCTCAAGGAGGATTTCCCTATTAGATGGTTTTTCAGGTTACAACCAAGTTTTAGTAATCCCAAAAGACCAACTCAAGATAACCTTCACCACTCCCTACGGCACCTTTATGTATGTCAAAATTCCTTTTGGACTGATGAACACTGGTGCAACCTTCCAAAGGGCGATGGACATAGCCTTTTCAGGTGAAATAGGGCACTTCATTGTCATCTATCTAGATGAAATAATAGTCTATTCCAAGACTGAAGAAGAAAACCTAAAAAATCTGAGAAGAGTGTTTGAAAAGTGTAGAAGGTTTGGTCTGTCATTGAATCCAAAAATTACTATATTTGGGCTGCAATAGGGTAAGCTTCTCAGCCACATTATATCTGAGAAGGGGATTAGGATAGACCCACAAAGAGTTGAGGGAATACTACAAATCACCCACTCGAGGAACATCAAAGAGTTACAGTCCTTCATTGGGAAAATCAACTTCCTCATGAGGTTTATTCCCAGCTTAGCTGAACACCTTAGGAATATGACAAAAATGTTAAAGAAAGGTGTAGGAGTTAAATGGACTGTTGAAGCTAAGAAATATTTTGAATCAGTTAAACTCATAGTCACCAAGGCTCCTATCCTAATCAACCCATATTTCGCAAAATATTTTCTTATTTTCTCATTTGCCTCCGAACATACAATAGCTACAGTTCTACTGCAGAAAAATCTAGAGGGAATGGAACAACCCATTTAATTTTTCGGCAAAGCACTGAGGGATGCACCCTTAAAATACAACATAATGGAAAAATAGGACTATTCCTTGGTTAAGGCCTTGAAGTACTTTAGGGTGTATATACTGCATTCTCACACCATAGCCTACGTGCCAAATATAGTGGTCAAAGACATCTTGTCCCAAGACCTAGATGGGAAGAGGGGCAAATGAATTGCTGTGATTTTAGATTACGAACTTGAGATAAAACCCACCAAACTGATCAAAGGTCAGGGCCTAGCTCAACTAATGGCTGAATCAAATCTACAAGCCCTTGACATTAACATGGTAGATGCCTTGGATGAGCAGCAGGGATTTCCTGATCCCACTGTTGAAGAGAAGTTTCAGAGCTCTCCTTGTTATTCTGATGTTCTATATGTGCTTACACACCTCAATGCCCCTCCTAAACTATCAAAGACCAAGGCCAGCTTCTTAAAGCTAAAGGCCAGGAGCTATTGCATAATGAATGAAGGCTTATACTGGAAAAACACAAATGGACTATTGCTTAAATGTTTGCCTGAGTTTGAAGCAGAAAGGATTAAACAAGAATTCCATGTAGGAGAGTGTGGTGGCCACCTGAACTGCAAAGCCACTGCAAAAAAAATACTCAGAGTTGGCTACTATTGGCCTACACTCTTCAATGATATCCATAAGATGATAATTTCCTGCCACAAGTGCCAGATTTTTGAAGGAAAAATAAAGCTCCTCCCATTACCTCTACAACCCATCACTGTTGAAGGTCCCTTTATGCAATGGGGCCTAGGTTTCATAGGGGAAATTCACCCAGCTTCTTCTGCACAACAAAAATGGATATTAACATCCATAGCTTACTTCACTAAGTGGATAGAGGCCATACCTACTAGGAATGCCACAGATTCAGTCATCATTAGGTTCTTAGAAGGTCATATCCTCTCTCGGTTTGGCTGTCCAAGGAAAATAATCACTGATAATGCTGCTGCTTTTGGGTCCAAGAAAATGGTTGATTTTTGTCACAAGTATCAAATATCACTTGGTCATTCAACTACCTATTACCCTCAAGGTAATGGATTAGCTGAGTCATCAAAGAAGAGCCTGGTGGCCATCATCAAAAGGCTGCTGGAAGAGAACAAAAGGTCATGGCATAACAAGTTAATGCATGCCCTGTGATCTGACAGGCTTACAACAAAGAAATCCATTGGCATGTCACCATATAAGCTTGTCTATGGAATAGAAGCAGTGTTTCCTTCCATCCTTGGAGTACCAGTGATTAAAATTGTCCGAGAAATCCAGACTGAAGAAGACAACATGATAAGAAGGATAAACCAAATTATCCATCTCTAGAAAGCAAGGGAGGAGGTCTATAAAAAAGCTGTGAAGGTTTAGGAAAATACAAAGAAGTTGTTTGATAAAAGAACCAAAGCTGTTGACTTCAAAATTGGAGATAAAGTTCTAAAGTGGGACTAAAGGAGAGAGGAAAAAGGAAAGAACTACAAGTTTGATAGTTTATGGTAAGTTCCCTACATCATCCATGCCACTGTGGGTCGAAATGCCTTTTTTCTAGAAGAGTTAGATGGTACAGAGCTGTTTGGGGGTCCTGCCAATGGTAGGATGCTCAAACACTGCTTTTTTTGATTTCAAATTTATGGTTTCCTCTTCCATTGTACATGCCATTGCAGTGTCTTGTTTTCAAGAAAAAAGGAATTTTTTTCAAAAAACAGAGAGAAAGGAGAGGTTCAGACATGCTCAAAACATGAACCTCTAAAGTGGAAAAAGATTGGCTCCAGTATGATCAAAACCTGAGCCAAGGGAATTAATGATAGCTTTTTCAAACATGCCTAAAACCTGGACCAGCAAAGAAGAAAAAAGAATCAACTCTAAGAAGTCCAAAATCAGAGTTGAGATGAAGAAAGAAAGTGACTCTAACAAGCCCAAAACTTGAGTCACAAATAAAGGAAGGATACATTGAACTTCAGATTTCAAGCCTTAAAAATTTTATTTTTAGTTTTCTGCAAGTTTTTGTCCATGTGAAATTGTCTTTATGGCTTGGATCCACAACAAACTAGATTTTCTAATCCTAGTTTGACTGTTTTTAAATTTCTGTTGTAGAATGTAGAGAAGAAATCTGCTGGACAGTTTAATCCCAATAGATATTAGATTAGGTAGAGAAACATATGAGACCAACAGTCTAATCTGGTCTCATGGAGTGATAAGGGTATAAATAGAATAGGTTTATTTTCTTGTTTGTAAAAAATAAAATGATGTAAAGGGTCTGCTAGTTCAAATGCACCCTAGAAGAAAAAATGTTAGGATTGTAGGATGGGTAGGTAGATTGTTTCGGAAAAATACTCTGCTGATTTGATGTCTTCACATTTTGTGGCAGCTGATCCAAGAAGGAACAGAATGTGTCAAGAAACAAGGCACCTAGCCTACACCAAAGATCATTTTCTGAAGCCATCCCCATGTGGAGCCACTGTTAGCCCCCTATAAATTCCTTGACAAGAAAGCAAGAGGATAATTTGTTTTATGAGCCTTCAAGGAATGCATTTCTCTTGAAAACACATCATCCTTGAAGCCTTTTCATGCTCCCTACCCTTTGATTATTTCCTTCTGTTTCTCTTGAGTCAATACACCTCACTGATGATGATAAATTGTGCTCCTAAGGCCTTCATTTGCCCCTTGTATCCCTGTAGAATGTCCCATTTTACCCTTTCTTCCCCTTTGTCAAAGTTCCCCTTTTACCCTCTAAATCCTCCCAAAATCCCCTTTAAATCCTACACGTACCCCTTGTTTGGCCTATCTTCCCCTCCCCCCCCCCCCTACCATTACCCTTTTCCTAGTCTCAAAATGCATTAAAAAGGGAAAAAAACCCACTTTTTAACTTATATCAGGCCTAGCCCCTTTTCCGCCAGCCCCAAAAACCACTTCCCCACATGACCCCATGCCTAGGACCAAGTACTAATGGTCTGGGAGCTGATTGCAGTGCCACGCCGTGGTCCCGACCCCTTGCCACCACCCGATCACATCACAGCCATTCGATCAACCCGCCGATCCCACGGTCTGGAGTTCATCCACCGCGGTGGTCCCCGCGCCCGAGTACTATGCAGAAACCAATGGTTTCTATTGCACCGCCTTTGAAATCTAGGTGGTAATTCTCATTTGGCTAGAGATTCCACTCACCGCCTGATGTGTGTCTCATGCACTGTTCAAAAACCTCCCCCCCATCGCGCATTAAACTTCGGTTGAAGACCTGGCGTGATATTGCTATACATCATCCGATCTAAGACCATCGATCCAATGGTGATCGCACCACGAAGTTGCACGAGGGATAATCCAAGGCAAATATGCCCCTGGCCCACCATCAGTCGCCTTTTGACACGTTCTCAACTGTCAATCTGCTCCTAAGATCGAACGGTCCAAATTAATTGCATGTCGTGCCATTGATCGGTCCCACCGCATCACCTTTCCACGTGTTTCATCGCGTGTTCATTTATCGCCTTTAATATTTCGTTCGCAAGTCAAAGTGTCAATTTTTTGCGTTTAAATTTCTGCATTCCGCCAAGCTTTCACCAGGACCATTTTCCACTATGTGCTGCATTTTCCACTATAATCCTGCACTATTCCGCCATTCCACCAGTCTACATGGCCAATTTCATCATCCCTGCTGCATCCACCCTTCCCATGCATAGTTTTCTTAACATGTTTTCGTTTTTGCAGGGTTACGGGCGGCGAAAACCATCATGATTCACAGTCTCTGTCACAGTGACAGAGAAACCCAGGGAAGATCATGCGCAGAAGATTGAAAATTATGGAGAAAAGTCTTGGAAGGCGGTATGATAGTACCTTTATTAAAGGAACAAGTTTAAACTCAGTAAAACCTCCGCAGAGCCATTAAAGTGCAATTTTCATTGATAGAGACAGGAATGGAGCAACAAAAGAGTATTAGTGCAAAAGCAAGGAATTTAAGGCATGTAATTGCAGATTTTGAGCCTTAATCCAATAATTTAAAGGCAGAATACCAGATCAAAGGCATCATGGATCACACGGAAGGCCCAGCACGTAGAAAACAATACTATCAGGGTTTTACATCAGCAGACTATTCTTTCCATAAAGGACAAAGTGCCCATACTATCTCCATTCTATATTGTTGGGTGTGGAGCCTGATTATCTTGTTTACTTTGTATCACAGTATTGGACCCCTGTAAATTAAAAGGGGCGGCAACACCTCCCGTAATTAATCGCTGATGTGGGGGGTCCAGAGGGGGTGGCAGTGCTTTTCGGAGCCCCCCCCCTGGAAGGGGTTTGGGGGTAGCACCCCCGAAGCTAAAAACCGATGTAAAATTGCCTTGTAAAGGTATATTAATTTCTAGTCAATCTGGGCCGTTCATTAGGCAAATGATCTGACAGTAGAAGTTATGTTTAGATTAGGGTTTTTTTCCCTATAAGGCAACCCCTTGCTTTTATGAGGGCATTTTATTGCGGTTGTGCATTTTATGTGTATTCTCAGAGCGAGAAACATAGAGGGAGACTGTGAGAGAGAACAGAGGATATTACAGTAGATCTGCTGTAGGTTTTGTCTCTTCATTTTTGCTGGATAATAGAAAAGAAGGACTAGCTGTTCGGGGTGGACGTAGCCCAAACTGGGTGAACCACGTATATCTGTGTCTCTCTGGTTTTATGTGTTTTGTGTGCTTGTATTTTCTGCATATTTTATGTGTTTCATTGCTTTGTAATATTTAATTTTATAACAATTGGTATCAGAGCCGAAGGTATATTTGGCCGATAAACTCGCAGGATAGAAGGGTTCCTGGTTCGAGTGGAAGCAATGGTGGACGATGCTAAGTTTAGGGTCGAGAAATTTAACGGCCAAAACTTCCTGCTATGGAAAATGCAGATGGAAGATTATCTGTATTAGAAAGATCTATATCTACCATTGAGCGGAAAAACAAAGAAACCGGTGACCATGACAGATGCGGAATGGAACATTCTCGATAGAAAGGCACTCGGAACAGTACGATTGTGTCTTGCGGCGTCAGTTTCCTTCAATATTTCGAAGGAAACAACAACAAAGGGTTTGATGCAGACGTTGGCAAAACTATATGAAAAACCCTCGGCCTCAAACAAGGTATTTCTTATGAAACGACTATTTAATATGAAGATGTCAAAAGGTGGACCTGTTGCAGATCATTTAAATGAATTTAATACAGTTACCAGTCATTTAAGTTCTGTAGGGGTAAACTTTGATGATGAAGTTATAGCTCTGTTATTCCTGTGCTCATTACCAGAAAGCTGGAATGGTTTAGTTATGGCCATTAGTAACTCTGTCTCTGTATCTATTACTTTAAAGTTTGATGATGTTGTTGGTGCTATCCTTAGTGAGGAAATGTGACAGAAAAGCTCTGGTGAGACATCAGGTAATTCTTTGAGTGCAGAGTCTAGGGGAAGAAGAATGGAAAGAGGAAAGAGCTCAGGATATCATTGTAAATCAAGGAAAGGCAGATCCAAGTCCAGTTCAGGGATAGTGTGCTGGAATTGCGGAAAGAAAGGACACCTAAAGAAAGATTGTAGATCTCGGAAGGGAAAAGAAGGAGACAAACAACAAGAAAACAATCATGAAGCAAATGTGACAGGTGATGTGTTACAAGATGCTTTGATTCTTTCTTTTGAAAATGTTACTGATTCTTGGGTTGTAGATTCAGGGGCTTCATTCCATGCCACACTTGATAAGAAATATTTTCATGACTATGTTCAAGGAGATTTTGGACAAGTTAGTTTGGGTGATGATAAACCCTGTAAAATTGTTGGAATGGGTAAAGTTCTTGTAAAACAACAGAATGGAAACCAATGGATACTAAAGGAGGTAAGGCATGTTCCAGATCTGAAGAAAAATTTGATTTCAACAGGGCAGTTAGGCAGTGAAGGTTGTGTGACAACTTTCACAGATAAAACTTGGAAGGTCACCAAAGGAGCGTTGGTAATAGCAAAAGGTGAAAAGGTTGGTACATTGTATTTATGCAATGGTATTTCTAACTCTGTTAATGCTTTAACTTCCAAAGGAGTAGATGCAGCATTATGGCATCATAGGCTCGGACACATGAGTGAGAAGGGAATGAAGATTCTCCACTCAAGAAATTTGTTGCCAGGTTTGAAGAATGTTCATTTGGATTTCTGTGAGAATTGCATTTATGGAAAACAGAAGAGAGTCAGATTTCTCAGAGTTGGGAAAGAAAAGAAGAGCGAAAAATTGGAGCTTGTGCATACAGATGTATGGGGACCTGCTCAAGTATCATCTCTCGGTGGCTCTCGTTATTATGTTACTTTTATTGATGATGCAACTAGAAAAACATGGATTTATTGTATTCAGAATAAATCTGATGTATTTGATACTTTCAAGAAATGGAAAGCTTTGTTGAGATTGAGACAAGAAAGAAGTTGAAGCGTCTCAGATCAGACAATGGAGGTGAATATTGTAGCAAAGAGTTTGATAGGTACTGTTCAGAGCATGGAATTCGCAGAGAGAAGACAATTCCAAGAACACCACAAGAAAATGGTGTGTCAGAAAGGATGAACATAACAATCATGGAGCGTGCAAGGTGCATGAGATTGCATGCAGGATTGCCTTTACAATTTTGGGCAGATGCTGTAGATACTTCTATTTATCTAATAAACAGAGGGCCTTCAAGTTCCTTGGATGGTGGTATTCCAGAGGAAGCATGGACAGGTAAAAAGGTAAACTACTCTTTTTTAAAGCCTTTTGGTTGTGAGGCCTTTGTCCATATTAATAAAGAAAACAAAACAAAGCTTGAGGAAAAATCAAATAAATGTACCTTTATTGGATATGGTGCTAATGATTTTGGTTATCGCTTATATGATTATGAAAATCACAAAATCATTAGGAGCAGAGATGTAATATTCAATGAAAAGGTCTTGTATAAGAATCAGTTGCAGGAAAAGAAACAGGAAAAAGAAAGCAAGGAATACGAGGTTCTTGATGAGTTATCTAAAAAAGTAAAGGTGCCTGAAAATAATAATAATCAACGACCACAGCAAAAACAACTACCACAACAGCAATAGGCACCTCAAACACTTGAAAGTGGTGTTAGAAGATCTACTAGGACAAGTAGACCACATGAACGATACTCTCCTTCATTATATTATTTATTGTTGACTGATTCTGGTGAACCTGAATGTTATGAAGAAGAAATGCAGGTTGAAAGTAGGAAGAAGTGGGAGTGAGCAATGAAAGAAGAGATGGACTCCTTAATGCATAACTAGACTTGGGACCTAGTAAAGTTTCCTGCAGGTAAAACGGCATTACAGAATAAATGGGTTTACAGGCTGAAGGAAGAAGATGGAGGAAAATAGAGGTACAAAGCTAGACTTGTGGTGAAGGGGTTTGCACAGAAGAAAGGTATTGATTTTGATGAAATATTTTCCCCTGTTGTTAAAATGAATTCAATCAGAACTATTTTATGTCTTGTAGCAGCAGAAGATTTACATCTTGAACAGTTAGATGTAAGGACAGCATTTCTCCATGGAGATTTGGAGGAAGAGATATACATGCAGCAACCAGAAGGATATGAGGTAAAAGGGAAAGAAAAATTGGTGTGCAGGTTAAAGAAGAGCTTGTATGGTTTAAAACAGGCTCCAAGGTAGTGGTATCTAAAATTTGACAAGTTTATGTCTGAACAAGGTTATACTAGATGTCACTCTGATCATTGTGTTTATCTAAAAAGGCAAAATGATGGCAGTTATATTATACTGTTATTGTATGTAGATGACATGCTTGTTGCAGGGTCTAACATGCAGGAAATAAATGTGCTCAAAATAAAATTGGCAAATTCATTTGCAATGAAGGATTTGGGAGCTGCAAAACAAATCCTTGGTATGAGGATAACTAGAGACAAGAAAAATCGCAAATTAACACTGTCTCAGAATGAGTACATAGAAAAGGTGTTGAAAAGATTTAATATGCACAATGCAAAACCAGTTAGTACACCTTTTGCTAGCCATTTCAAACTTAGTAAGGAGATGTGCCCAAAGATCCAAGAAGACATGGATTATATGTCTAAAGTTCCATATGCATCTGCAGTTGGAAGCTTAATGTATGCAATGGTCTGCACAAGGCCTGATATTGCACATGGAGTGGGAGTTGTAAGTAGGTACATGAATAATCTAGGAAAAGAACATTGGATGGCAGTAAAATGGATTCTTATATATTTGAGAGGTACCACAAATCAAGCATTATGCTTTGGTGGTTCAAACATTCTCTACAGGGATATGTTGATGCAGATATGGCAGGTGACAGAGATAACAAGAGGAGCACTACAGGATATGTATTTACTGTAGGTGGAACAGCTGTCAGTTGGGTTTTGAAAATCCAAAGTGTTGTTGCACTTTCAACAATAGAAGCCGAATATGTTGCTGCTACAGAAGAAATGATTTGGTTACAAAGGTTTATGGATGAATTGGGTAAGAAGCATGATATGGGCACACTATACAGTGATAGCCAAATTGCTATTCATCTTGCAAAGAACTCAGCATTTCATTCCAGGACTAAACACATACATCTCAAGTACCATTTCATACGGTCAGTATTGGAAGATGGAGAGTTGAAGCTGGAAAAGATACACACTAGCCAGAATCCTGCAGATATGCTAACAAAAGTTGTAACCAGGGAGAAACTGAGAACATGCTTAGTTTCAATTGGTCTTCAAGGATGACGATGAATATGGGGAACAACCAGGTCCAAAGAGGAGTCATTGTCCAGCAAATGAAGCAGCGGTGGAGTTGCTACAATCAGTCTCCAAGTGGGAGATTGTTTGGTGTGGAGCCTGATTATCTTGTTTACTTTGTATCACAGCATTGGACCCCTGTACATTAAAAGGGGCGGCAACGCCGCCCATAATTAATCGCTACCGTGGGGGATCCAGGTGGGGCGGCAGCACTTTTCAGAGCCCCCCCCTGGAGGGGGTTTGGGGGCAGCGCCCCCGAAGCTAAAAATAGATGTAAATTTTCCTTGTAAAAATATATTAATTTCTAGTCAATCTGGGCCGTTCATTAGGCAAATGATCTAACGGTAGAAGTTATGTTTAGATTAGGGTTTTTTGCCCTAGAAGGAAACCCCTCGCTTTTATGAGGGCATTGTATTGCGGCTATGCATTGTAGTGTATTCTCAGAGCGAGAAACAGAGAGGGAAACTGTGAGAGAGAACAATGTATATTACAGGGGATCTGCTGTAGGTTTTGTCTCTTCATTTTTGCTAGATAATAGAAAGGAAGGACTAGTTGTTCGGGGTGGACGTAGCCCAAAATGGGTGAACCACGTATATCTGTGTCTCTCTGGTTTTATGTGTTTTGTGTGCTTGTATTTTCCGCATATTTTATGTGTTTCATTTTTCTGTAATATTTAATTTTCTAACATATATCATGTTCTTGAGGAAATTCCAACCCTAAAAACAGTCCTACGCAGACAGAAACATTTGTTACACGGTATGGAAGGCCCTAACATCATTATTCTACCTTTTTTAATTCTACAGAGTACTGCAGCCAAAGTACATCAGAGACATACTAGAGTAAATGGAAGCCTGGAGAAGACCACTATTTCATCCAAAGAGTGCCATAGAAAAATGCACATAATTTAAGCAGAATGGGCCTTGACCTTTTTTCTTTTCTGAGTTTAATGCTTTATTTAGTTTTCTACCTACCTCCTCTGCTCTCTTCAGCTATAAAATTCATGGAGAACCTCATTATAAAGGTTGTTGTTTATTAGTTATCAGTGAATTACAAGTTGTTTCTTTTGAGACATAGTCTCTGTGTAAAGTTGTAAGATAGGCTGAGGAAGATGTTTTTAGACTGAATATCCAGCTATTGGTAATGTTTTACTTGACTGGTATTTCTCTTTAATATGACAAGAACATTTCTTTGGATCCTGATCTAAAGCAGCGGTGATGTTTTTCTATCTATGTATTTGTTTTTAACTTGCAGTTCATTTCATTCCATTTCTACTGGTTCGCATCAAAAATCTGGCATAGGATTTACCCTTGTTAGGTACCCTATGTTTTTTCTCTCCTTGCCTTTGATATTTTCTACTAAATGTGTTATCTAAGGGTTGATTTCAGTTAATTTAACCAGTGTAGCGGATGTCATTGCCTGCTAGCTGATGTATGAATTAAACGAATTTGTTCTTAGATGTTTTTGTTAGGATTTAATTGAATGAGTTGGGAACACTGGGAGGTCTAGAACTCTGTCTCTATCTCACTAGGATCCTTTTCAATTACTTAAACCTTTCTAAGATCCCTCAATATGGAGGCTGAAGGATTGAGAGTTCAAAGTCTCTCTCTGATCTCAGGTCTTTAACTTTGTGTTCTAAATATTTATTGTTTCCTCCTCTCTTACCATTTCATGCCACACTATCATCTTTAAGATCCAATTCTTTAGATGAATAGCCCAACTGAAAGCCTGTGCATTGAATATCAAGTAAACCCTTTCTTGGATCCATTTCCAAATGGTATTGAATGTTCTCTTAAACATCCCTCCTTTTCCTAAAATCCTCTTTGCTCATCCTCGTCTTATATTGAACCCTTCTTTCTTGATTCCCAACAACCAAAAAAACAATCAAAAAAACAAACTCCGAGCCTTATAACTAGCCTAATATCTTAACACTGAGCTTCAAAGACATAAAACCTTTGCTTATATAGAGAGATCCCTCTCTGGACCCAGGAGGGCTAGATTCTAAGGTCTGAAATTGGTTCTGATGTTGTTTCATCTTTTGGTATTGCCAACCTTGCCAAAACATGGGAACCCCAAAAGTAGCAAGACCAAGATAGTCTTCAACAACCATCATATAACATGTAGGATTTGCACCATATATAGAAGCAACATGAACAAAAAATCATTATCAATATGAAAGATAAGATAATGTAGCTTCAATACGAACAAAATATGACCAAGTATGCAACATCAACAACGTAAGTGAGAACAAAGCATATCATCATAAATTAAGATATGGAATTGTAGCATCATTCTTCAACATCTTCAAAATATGACATGTTTCCAAGTATTATCCAACATTTGTAGCAGTAGTATATAAATAACTATTTCTTCATGAAACTTGCAACAAGATCATTCTCTTGGCCCATTATCTTGATACAATAATAATTATCACACCAAAAACCATTTCACCAATATGAAACTCAAGTAGTCATCAAAAGACCCCTTTCAAAAATATGTATTAACTCATCCTCATCATCAACCAATCATAAGACTTTGAAATTAACCCATCTGCTTGATCTCATGTCAACAAGATCAACATTCTCTTTCCATGTCATATGTATCATCATATATATGCATCAAAAATTTTATCGCAAACACTATTGAGATTTTATATGCATATCTTCAAGCAACATATAAGAATCATTGATATTTGACCATAATCAACCCATGAAATAACAACAACAACATATGATGTCAACTATAGTATGCAGATCTTCTACATCAACCGTGTTATGTAGGATCAAATTTACTAAGTGCAACTTAAGAGATATATCTGAAACTTCAACAACTTATGTGTCTTGAGCCACATCACCAATTATATATACTTTTCATGATCACTAGAATGCAACAATGATTTCTAAAGAAATTGTAATGCAAACAATGCACTATTTTAGCAAATTCTCCCCCTAAACATGCGCCAACTATTTATTGTTAGGTCTAATGACATCCAATTCATTCATTAGTAAAGTAAGGCCATTGATAGGACCAAGAAACTGTGTCATGTTGCAACAATGGATAATGATAAATACACTTCCAAGTAGTATATAAGCATCAACTAACAACAACTAAAAAATGTTAGAACAAGAAAGCCAAATAATAACGAACTAAAGCATATCAAAACTTCTCCCTCTGTCTGTTCCAATGTTTCTTCATCATTGAGAAACATATGTGAGTATCTAGATCAGAACTCGTGTATATATGTGACTATCCTTCATAATATTTTCATACAGAAAGTAAACTAGTGAATATTTTATAACTATAGCTCCCCCTGAGCCTGTACAATATATGTTTTTTCTTTGTTACTATATTAGATGGACTTTTAGTAATATAAGAAACATGAATATCAAAACAACCATGGGAATCATCATCAAAACAACATATGTATTTCTCCCCTTGCGATTAAACATCATAGATCCTAATGACCTGATAATCATCTTATGCTCTTATGAGGTCATATACCTCACATCATTTCTCCAGTCACTCTGAGAAGTAAGCTTTAAGAACCAGTGGACTCTTGTAGGGTATATATTCCCTGCATTTATGACTAAGGTTCCTTCTTCCTTGAGATCTTCTTGTACTTTCTACCCATGTACTAGAACTTATCCCATCTCCTAGCTCTACTCCGCATACTAGACTTGCAATCCGTAGTATTATGTTCAAATGAGTTGCAAGAGAAATAATATCCATAAAACCATATTTTGTGCCTGTGTGTTGATCTTCATGAGAGTGGCTATTTTCTTGAGATTGAAACATTCCTCTTATGTAGTTGGCTGCAATATGTCCAAAGTTGTGATAGATAAAACATTCAACATTCTTGTATATTTTCTTCCATCTATTAGTGCCTAAAAGTCCCACGAAATTTTCATTTAATTTCCATTTCATAATATGTAAACCAAACAAAATTCATTAAATTTAAAAAGAGGTACATGTAAATATTTTGGAGGGAAAAGATGAAGAAGTACTTTTTTTAATTGTATTTTTGGCTTATATCCTTATAGGTTTACTCAAATTTCATGTTTAGGCACTCATAAGATGCAAAATTAAATTCCATATTCAACGAGTTCCCATTATGCATACTTTTGAGAAAAACAACCTTGATCAAAATTGCAGATACATAAGAAAAGTTTGTTTCAACACATTTTTTAATGTATATGCAATTTTTATCAATGTGGGTATTTTCAAAAGTAAACATCATGGGTACTCGTCAGATGTAGAATTCAATTTCACATCTATTGAGTGTATAAAATTGAAATTTGAGTAAAACTATAAAGAGATAAGCCGAAATATAATTAAAACAAGTATTTTTATTTTTTTCCCTCCAAAATTCACAACTCTTATTTTATTATTTTAACTATTATTTTATTATTTTTCCTTAGGAGACCACTTTTAGGCTCAAATTTCCTCTAATGGAAAATATTCACTATCACATTTTATTTGAGTTTTCTTCTTCCTTTGAGTTTCTTTCTTCTTTTTCTTCTTTCCCATCATCTGTAATCCACTTCAAGCGATTAAGATTCAATATAAGTGACTGGATATGATACCCATTGTTGGGAAAAAATTTTAGAGGGGGAGGGTGAATCATTATTTTAAAATATCACTTAAAATATGTACACAACTATAATGAAGTAAACTAGGATATGTACATGAATGTAATGAAGACAAGTAGTGTATATCTAGTTACCTAAATTTTTCACTAATTCACCGTCTCTTTAACTTGAACAAGTGTATTAGTACTTCTTTATATCTTAATGAATTAGTAAACATGTGCGATAAGAACATAATACAGCATCACATATAAGAAAAACATACTCACACATGAACACATCCATTTTTATGTGGAATTTGAATGTGCGAGAAAACCACATCTATTGTCATCTATGTCATCGTCTTTTATTATAAAGAGAACACCTTACAATATTGAACTAGCATGGACTCATATCAACATGCAGGAACCCTCTTTCATAAGGCTAGAACCCTCTCTCATTCTCTAGCACCCACTAGAAGGGAGATCCAACCCCCTTATCTTGTTTATCGAAGCCCACCGTAAGGGACCTACAACCCCCTGGTTATATTTATGAGCTGTCACTAGAAGGAATCTTCGATTTCGCCACTGAATAATCCAACCCTCAATACCTTCGTGGACCATGTTTCATAATTTTCATAATGGATCAACCTAAACCAAGCCATTAAACATGTAGGAAATGTTTCATGAAATTCTCATAATAGACCCACTACCATCATTTAAACCCAATTTCAAATAGAAATACTGGAACCAAACACTTTATGAAATCACTTAATCATTCAACAATATGAATCACTAAGTCAATCATTGAACTAAATTAATCTCAAAAAACCAAACCGGCCTATATCAGTGTATACACATTCATCATAATACCATACCACATATTTTTCATCACTGCAACCAGATCTTATCACTGAAATCACTGATCAACCATATGTCAGAATGTATACTATATTGTTGTAACTCATACCCATGTATTTATGCACTTTCCCTAAAACATATATACGTACATATCTCAATACACTGAAAAATAAATATTCATCTCTATACCACTGAATAAATTATTCAATTACACTATAAAACCATCACATATTACTGAGAAAAATACATAACCAGATGTTGAATCAATTCAATTAATTATTGAACTAATTTAATCTATCAGTGAATTACAATGAACCAATGCAACTTCTACAACTAAATTAAAATAAACGAAAATAGATCAGAAACTTCAATGCATAGCCACTTATCAATATACCATGACATACACTATTAACCATCACTGAAACCAACTACTACCACTACAAACCCTGATAAGTAACATGTAATAATATATATATATATGATTGTTCTAAAGAATATCCATGTAAATATGTGATTTCCATTAAGAAGTCTTGCGTACAAATATTAAAAGACTGGATATGAATATGAATCACCGCACTACTAAAATAATCACTAAATAACATACTGAACTCATCACATATTGATGAACCTATTGACGTGAAAATATGTCTGGCCAACAGTAAGGGATCTCCCCAGTATAAAGTCCCAATTAGACTCTAAACTGTTTGTGATAGTGATCCCGTCCGGGGTGTGGGTCTGGCTACCACTGAATACTCATTTTCTTGGACACGAATGAGCTCTACTGACCTATGAACACACGTCTATCTGGATGATACAATGAAAATGGTCGATGAGTCTCAGCGAACATAAAACACTATGAATAGCAAGATGAGTTGGAAATCATGTGTTGGGCCGCTAATATGTTATTATTATTATTACTTTTTAACACCTATTTCATCCATTTCTACTCTTCTTTACCATGTCATTTATCATAATTATCATATAATTCCATTTTATAATTATTTATGCTCTTATGGATAAATATTATTTCTTCTCCTTTATTTTTAATTAATTGATGATTATGCATGATTTTACCAATTATGGTTTATTAATAAATTTGTTGTAGCATCACTCACCATTTTAGCCTCCAATATATTTTGCAGATTGCAGATTTGATCTCCAGCTCATCATTAAATATGCCAATTCAGAAATTCGTTGGAATAAGAAGCGACAATTTTGCATTAGATGTATTGGGAAAAATGGAGAAGAATCTGGAAAATCCAAAACATGGGTTTTGTCCAGAACGGACTAAGTTAACTTTATCAAAGACAATTTTGCCAAAATTCCCCCTGTATTGAGAGAAACAGAAGGTTCTATGAGGATGATTTTCCGAGATTCGTTGTTGTGGCTGTTTTCCAAATTCTTCCAGTTGCAATACCAAATTTGACCTTCTTCTATTAAATGATTTATGGAAGGATATTTCAGATATGATCTTGTTGATCAATTGGTTGTGAGAAATCCAATTTTTTAATAGGAATCATTTTTAATCATATCGGTTGTAACTTCTCTTTTCTCGATGTGTATTTAAATCAGAACAGAGATCAGAGAAGGGGGTTATTATGGGGATTCATGATGGATGATTAGAGAGAGAATTATATGTATTATTAGATTAGAGATAGATAGGATAGGATAGGAGGAATGGGAGAATTACTATTGAAATTTTAACTTTGATCATCGACTCTCACTATTGAAGCAGAGCATGAACTTGCTGTAACGATTATGCAATAATGAATATATAAAAACAGTTGCATTTCCTTCACATCTCCTGAAGTAATCCGATAGTATTCATCGGTGGCTAAGGGCCCGACTCCTGGTGGATCTACTTGCCGTTCGTGTACCATACCGTGTGGTTTGCCTTATTCCTGATATCTGCTAGTGTGGTTTGTTTAATGATTACTTTTTGCAATTGAATTGCGTTGTTGTTATTTTCCCTCGTAACAAGATCATTTCTTTTTGCAAATATATTGTTGTGTTGCTCATTCTAATTACAGAGCTTCGTTGTTCATTTTAGTAACTTAGTTTTGTTGTTTATTGCAGTCGCATAAGCGTTGCTGTCTATTTCTATTATATAGAGTTACTGCTCATTTACTTTCTGCAATCATTTAGTTTTTCCTTTTAGCATCCTTACAGTTACCATAATTATCTCATTTCCATCAGTTGCAGTAGCATTAATTATTTAATTCATTTCCATTTCCAATTGGTTATTCAGTGTGTTGTGTGTGAGATCAAAAACTGTAAAGAACATTGGCTATTGCTGTCAAAGCTCTCAGATTGAGGATCTTATTTATGCTTGATTAGTTTACATCAGTTAAAAGAGGAATGAGTTATTTCTACTGTATCCTCGACTGATAATTTTTGTTACTTTTCTGAATGAATTATTTAGTTTTAGATCATTGAGTTTCCTTTAGTTGCAAGTGGGATTTATTAAAAGAACCCATTTATTATTGTATTTGAAAGATCTATACTAAATTTTAAGAAACATTACTCTCTGGGATTATAGCGTGCACATATTGTGCACACTCATGAAATAAGATGACTTTCCCGGGTTGATAATTAATGTGGGATAAATAGGAGTTTTAAAAGGCACCTTTTAGCACCCAACAACCTGATGCCAACGAAGTACTGTTAGCAACACATCATCAGGGTCATGCTTGTAAAAAGTTGTTCGAACCACGAAAGAAACAATTCTTTATGGTTAGAGCACCCTTCACTTCCTTGAGCGGTTTCCAAAGATGAGATAAACAACTTAACATCATTAATAACATTTAGTGAGATGAATGCATAAATGATATAAGTGGAAAACGCAGATGATTTAATCAGTAAGATATCAGATACATAAGACAAAAAATATTCACAATTTTAACACGTTAACTCCCATCAGATCCAAGAGTGGAATCAAACAAGTGCTTGTATTCAAGAGTGCATTCAATGCTATGCAATTATCTTCTCCTTTGGAGTCCTTGAAAAGGATATTTTACAATTCCCGGAAGGGAGTATTTATAAAAACAAATTGACCCTTGGGTGTCCCTGAATTTTCTCCTTCCTGACCGTTGGCCTACTTTGCGACTTGAGGGAAATTGCATCTTGCGACCTTGGTTGTGGCTACAACCTGCGACCCTTTAGCTATCATGACCTACGACCCTCTCTACTTGCTGCTATATGTAACTTGATCATGGAAGTAGTTGGGTGATTGCGAGGCTCAAGACATTTATCTGTTGCTGCTCTTTGAGGGAAGTTTCAATATGATTTTTCCTTCCTCATCAAGTTCTGGAAATATTGTTTGAACTGGAAGATTTTCACCTATAACCTTGTTTAAGCATGAAACATGGAAAATTGGATGCACTCGTGAAGAAGCAAGAAAATCCAATTTGTATGCCATAGTACCAATATTTTGCAACACTTTGTAAGGAACATAGTACTTTGGTGATAATTTATTATCCTTCTTAGCTTGCTTGAGGGACATTTGTTTCTATGGTTGTAGCTATAAAAATACCCAGTCTCCTACATCAAAAATTCTCTCACTATGATGTTGATCTTCCTGTTGTTTCATTCGATTTTGTGCCAAATTTAGGTTGTCCTTTAAGAGTTGGAAAACTTCTTGTTGATGCTCGATGTGATATTCCACTGCTTGAACCTTCGAATTTTATCTTAAATATGATGTGATGGATGGTGGATGATATCCATAAAGTGTCATAAATGGGTTCATTTTTTCCGCAGTATGGAAGGAAGTGTTATACCACCATTCAGCTAGAGGTAACCACTTGACCCATTGTGTTTGTTTATCAGATAAAAAAAAATGAAGATATCCTTCCGAACATTTATTTAATATCTCAGTTTGACCATCGGATTGAGGATGATAAGATGAGCTATGAGCTAATTGAGTACCCAAACATGAAAATAACTCTGTCCAAAAATTTCCAGTAAAAATGGGATCTATGTCGCTCACAATAACCCTTGGGTTTCCACGTAGCTTTTGAATTGTCTCCATAAATGTTGTAGCAACTGTACTTGCTTTAAATGGATGAGATAATGCACAAAAGTGTGCATAATTGGTAGTTCTACCAACTACCACCATGATGTCTCTCTTTCCTTCAGTCTTAGGTAAACCTTTGATAAAATCCATTGAAATTTCCTCCCAACGTTAACTTGGAATGGATAAAGGTTCTAGAAGACCCAGTGTCTTAATTGTCTCAACTTTATTCTGCTGGAAAACTAAACATTCCACCACAAAATTTTGAATATCAGATTTAAGGCCATCCCAAAAAAATTCTTTCTTCACCCTATGGTAAGTTTTTAAAAATCCTGAGTGTCCTCCTAAAGGAGAAATGTGCAATTCCAGAAGAATATTTTGTTTTAGTTGGGAATTCTTACAAATATATAAGAGATCTTTGTACCATAAGGAATCATTTTTCCAACTAAATGTATTAGATGTACTAGGATCTTGCTACAACTTTCGAATGAGTGTCCACACTTCTTCGTCCTTCTTCCATTCATCTCTTGCTTCAGTTATCTAATCTGGTTGGATAATAGAAATGGCACAAAGCAATGCTTCCACCTCTTTATTCTTTCTTGAGAGTGCATCTGCAACAACATTTAGCTTCCCTTTTTTGTATATTATTTCAAAGTCATAACCCAACATCTTTGTGACCCATTTTTGCTACTCTTATGAAGATATTCTTTGTTCTAAAAAGTGTTTAATACTATCATGATCAGTTTTTACCTTGAAGTGTCTTCCCATTAGGTAAGTTCTCCATTTATTTAGTGCATCAAGTATTGCTAACATTTACTTCTCATAAAGAGGTTTCTGTAAATGAATTCCTTTGATTAGACGAATTTCAAAAGTAATGGGTCTTCCTTCTTGCATTAAAATAGAACCAATTCCATTTCTTGAGTCATCACATTCCACAATGAAGGTTTTTGTGAAGTCTGGTGCAGCTAAGACTAGTGCTAGGCACATTGCCTCTTTAAGATGTTCAAAGGCCTTAGTTGCTTCAAGAGTCCATGAAAATGCATCTTTCTTCAATAATGTTGTTATAGGTGCTACTATTCTCCCATAATTCTTAACAAAATTTCAATAATACCCCGTTAATCCGAGAAATTATCGCAACTGCTTTATGGTTGTGGGGACTTTCCATTCCTTAATGGCTTTAATTTTGTTAGGGTCTACCTTAACACCCTCGTGAGATACAATATGACCCAGATATTCTACCTATTGTACTCCAAAGAAACATTTGGATGTTTTTGCATATAATTGTTTCTTCTGCAATAGTTTGAGCACCCTTTCAACATGTTGAACATGATCCTTCCAAGACCTGTTGTAGATTAGTATATCATCAAAAAATACTAGCACAAATTTTCTAAGGAAGGGTTTGAAAATGGAATTCATCAACCCTCGAAATGTAGAAGGTGCATTGGTAAGGCCAAAAGGCATGACCAAAAATTCATAATGACCCTCATGATTTTGAAATTCATTTTTTAGAATATAATCAATCTTCATTCTAATTTGATGATACCCTGAATGAAGATCCAATTTTGTAAAATAAATTTCTCCATGTAATTCATCCAATAATTCATCAATCAAAGGAATGGGAAATTTATATTTAATGATGAGCTTATTGAGCTGCCTATATTCCGTAAACATGTTCCATGATCCATCCTTCTTGTGTAACAATACTACAGGAGCAGAGAAAGAACTTTGACTAGGTTGAATTATACCTGCTTCTAACATTTCTGCAATCATACATTCAATTTCACTCTTTTGGACATAAGGATATATATAAGGCCTGATGTTTGGAGGAAAAATTCCTAGAATCAAATGAATAGCGTGATCGTGATCACGAATAGGTGGGAGTCCTTTTGGAGTTTCAACAACCTTGGAATGATTGTCCAAGACTTTTTGGAGATCTGTAGAAATAGATGATTTTGATGTTGGAACTTCTAGTGAGAATAGTTGTGCAATTATGCATCGTTGTTATTTCTTTAGAAGATTTGTCATGACATTAGAGCTTATTATCTTTCCTGGCTTCCCTGCAATACCCTTTAGTTCGACTTCCTTTCCTTCTCAAAAAAATTTCAAGAAAATTTCTTGAAAATTAAAAGCTACCATCCCCAAAGATTGTAACCATTGTACTCCTAGTACAACATCAACAGCTCCCATAGGAATGGAAAGCATTGGACTATTCAATACATATTCCCCCATGGTTAGCTTGATATTATGGCATTTTCCAAATAAATTTATAGTTCCTCCATTTTCCACCATCACTTGACATTCTGGTGTTGGGTATAGGAAACAATTCAATTCCTTGGATACCTTACAATGAATAAAATTATGGGTACTACCTGAATCAATCAACACTATTACCTTTTTCTTATTGATATTTCCTTCTATCTTGAGAGTTTTAGGAGTGGTAATTCCTGCCAATGCATTACACGATATGGTCAGACTCATTTCTTCCTCTTCTTGGGTTGGTTCCTTGTGTATATCCTCTTCTTGTTCATTTTCTTCTTCCTTTTCACAATCTATGTAAAATAATTTCTTCTCAGCACACTTATTACCTTTAGTGTATTTTCTATCACAATTGTAGCAAAGCCCTTTTTCTCTTTTTTCTTCCAATTTTTGTGGTTTCAACCTTGTGGGTTGTGGAAATATAGGAGTAGCAACACTTCCCTCTTTATAGAATTGAGTGGTAGGCTTCCTTGTCGCCATAATTTTAAATTCGATTTTTCTTTCCAACTTGAATGCCTTCTCCAATGAATCAGGTTCCAAAATTCGAACTTCGTGTTGGATGTTATCCTTTAAAGTACCTATGAAGAGATCAATCCTATGTTCCTCTGGAATATCAGTTACCCATATATTCAATTTTTTGAAGTCCTCAATGTGCTCCCCCATTGAACCCATTTGTTTGAGATTTATCAATTGGCTAAAGAAGGTGTTGCTCTTTGTATCCTCATAATGTGCTATCATTTCCTCCATAAAAATTGACCAAGTGAAACAAATTTTACGGGAGAAAATCCATCGATACCATACAAATGTATTTTGTTCTAAATGTAAAGTTGCAATGCATACCTTTTGTGTGTTTTGCACATTATGGAGATCAAAATATTGCTCCATCTGTAGTATCCATGTTACAGGATCCTTTCCATCAAACTTCCTCATATTAATTTTTGGAATATGGTGGTTCTTCCTGCCAACATTAGATTTTATGAAATCATGATTAACATTTATTTTGTTCTCATCATGAGTTTCCTCTACTATATGTTCACCATTAGGAAACATTTCTTGTATCAACTTTGTCAAACCTTCCATGTTTGCTTTTAGACCATTCTTCATGTTTTCCATTTTCTCATCGATCTTAGCTTCCATGCCATCCATCTTAGATTCCATGCCTTTCTTCAAACCATCCATCTTAGTTTCCATGAATTTCTTCAAAACTTCCATGTCATTTTTTGTTGTTCTTTGCAAGAGAGAAATTTTTTGCACTTGCTCTTGTAATTTTGATATGTCATGTTGCCATTCTTCATCTTCATGAGTCATAGTGAAGCTTTCTAAAGGCTTAATGGGTGTTGAATTTTTTTTAGGGGCCATTTTAGAATACAATACTAATATCTATTCTACAATATTCCCTTGGAATCAATTCAGCTTGATTCTTCAAACAAGACTTATAAAATTCAGAAAAAAAAAATACACACCTTTTACTTTCTTTTGAGGATCTTGATATTGAAATTGAATTATATCTATAATTTTGGATCCTAAATATCTGAAATTAAGCCTTATAGTATCCCTTTGAAGCTTCTTTCAAATTCCATAGGTGTGATCTGATTTGGATTCTTCAAGGCAAAGTTATGTCCAATCTCCCACACTGACCTAATTTTGGACTAGTTTAGTAGAGAGAACTTGTACGACTTGCCATGTGTCACTGTTTCCTCCTTTGGCTTTGAAATTGATAGAAAAAAAACTACAATTCGTGTAATTGTGACCAATTTTTACATCATTTCAATCCGATTCTTAGAGAGAGAGCTATGAATATTTTTCCATGCTCACCTCTTTGAGATGAAATTCAAAAGCCTCAAAAAGCCCTAACTTCTACAAATCATATGTCTGAAAATATTGTGAACCAATATCTAAAATTTTGCGACAATGCTCCTCAGGATTGTGGCTTCACACTCTTAACCTTCATAGAAAAAAAATTATTACGAAAATACCACGATGACCTATCTAGGTTAAATTCAAGAGCTTGAAAAATGACTTAACTTGCATAGATCATATCTCCGAAAATATTGCGAACCAAGCTCTGAAATGTTGCGATGATGTTCCTCAAGATGTTGGCTTCACACTCTAACTATTTCAGATTTTGAACCTTCATAGAAACAAATTTATAGCGAAAATGCCACTTTGACCTGTTTGGAGTAGCAAAACCCTAGAATCTCAAAGCTCTGATACCAAATGTTGAGAAACTAGCTCCAAAAATAGAAGGAAAGAGATATCAACGCCTTAGAAACAAGCCACTTCGAGGGGGAAACCTCCAATACATTACATGAATGAAAAATTCTTGGATGATTCAAATTACAAAACCTCCTTTCTATATATAGGAGCCCATGGGGCTACAATGTAATCCTAGTGGGGCCACAATGTAATCCTAGCCGACCTAACAATAATAATTTAAGGGCACAAATAACAATATGGGGGTTACAAGGGTAAAATAATAACAATAAGGGACAATAAGTGGGTTACACTAACAACAATAAGGGACTATACTAGTAATATAGGGACCTAACATCTTGACTGTGATATGATTCGATAAGGAGGCCAGTTTAGTGTATATCTGGACTGGTGACACAATGAATTGAACCATGCTTTCTCTTGATGCCGACAGGTCTTACAAGGCGGCTACTTGACTCATGGGCTCTAAAAATGTTTGGATATATTTGGATACTTCTTCCCATGTTTTCTCTTCTCCAAGTGCACCCAGAGAAGGGATGTGGTGTACCTCGGCCAGTGAGTCGATGCTGCTAATAAAATGTTCATATGCGGACATTACTTTCTCCAGATCCTTGATGAGCTTTTCCTTGGATTGTACCTTTATCCAAATTTGAAATTTTTCATTCTGGGTGGCAATCCAATCTTTTATAGGAAACATGGCTGAGGCTTGTGGATACCTGGTAGACCACTCCAATATCTTGTCCAATGCAGTAGAGGCTTCCTTTACCTGTTTGTTTCTCCTTTTAGTTTCAGTCTGTGCCTTTAGTAGAGGTGCTACTATTTGTTTTATGGTTAACATTTCTTCATAGACCTGTTTCATGAAGGCCTCCAAAGTGACTAGCTCTCCCTATATAGTGAATGATATTTCATTAGCAGGGGTATCCCTGGTTTGAAATTGTCTGACCTCCTCTTGTAGTGCTTTCTTTTCTTGCTCTACTTTGGCCATCTTGAGTTCAGAGGTCTATAGTCTTCTTTGTAAGGACATAATTTATCTGCTCATCCTACTCACGTTCTCCTCTGTAGCTATCGCGAAAGTGGTAGTGGCTGAGGAAATTATTACCAGATTAGTCCTGGTGTCCAAGACTATATCATTTCCTGTAGTGACTGCGAGGGGCGTCGCAGGGTCTCATGCCAAACATCTCCTCTTTTCCTGCCTAATATTTTGTGAGAATTGATCGTAGGTGAGTCTGGTGAGATTGAGCACTCCCTCATCTAGATCTTCGGAGGTACCCAATTCTGAGGGGGTGAAACAAACAAGAGTTTTCGGAGGTATATCGATGGGTGGAAACTTCATTTCTTCCCCTGTTTCTAAGAATGAAGTCCTACTTCGTTCGACTTCTGGTTTTTCCTGTTCTTCCTTCAGCTGACACTCTACTTCTGCCTTGTCCTGTTCTTCATTTAGAAGGCATTCTACTTCTCCCTTGTCCTATTTTAACTTCAACTGGTGCTCAATTTCCATCTTTTCTTCCTCCTCTTTCTTCTTCTGTTCCTCTTCCTTTTTCCTGTGGTTTTATTCTTCCCGCTTCTTCCTCTGATCTTCTTTCAATTGTTTCTTTCGCTTGTCTTATTCTTGCTTTGCATTTTCCTCAACTTCTTGTTGAGCCTCAACCTCTTTTCCCTTTTGCTGGGAGGAGGGGTTAAGACCTATACCGGTCCTAGGCTTCTTGGCCATTGATGATGATGCTCCTCCTAGCGTATGGATTATTTCTTCTAGAGTCTGATCATCCTGGCTAGTTGATTCTTCTGGGATAGCCTCCCTATCCTTGCTATACCAGTTCCTGATTCTATCTTCAGCAGGGCACTCGGTATGGTGGTAACTCCATTTGAATTTTTCCTGCTTACAGTGGGTTGGGATGATTCTCTCAGGATCATATGTCCGTTGTGCTAAAGGGGGTAAACAAAATCCTTTGATTTTTTCGGCATGTACCTCTACTTCCCTGAAATATTTCACTGTGTATGCAGTAATGGTGAGAGGCAGAGTGGGCCATGGCTTCTTCTTACCCTTAGTTAGAACTTTTGAAAATCCCTGTGACATTTGGTAGCATACTTCTTGGAGGAGGAGCTTGTCAGTGATGAACTAGGGCAATGCATGAGGATTCTTGAGTGACCCGAAAACTCATATGAAAGTATCCTCCATGTTAGGGAACCAATGGGCTACTTGGGTTATCATCTCCATGGCACGCCATGACATACATGGGGCATCTCTTCCAAATAGTTTCCTCTAGAGGGTGGGGATGAATCTATGTGCAATAGACTGTATTTCCTGCTTGTACCTAGAATCTCTGAAAAGCATTAGAACTTTGTGGATTGGACTGCCATGCTCTGGGTCCTAATTGTGTGACCACCCCTCAAAATGGCACCTTTCACAACCACATCTAGGATTTAGGATGCCATATAAAATTATGAAGCATACCCTTCATCGAGTGCTAGTGTTGTAGATATGCTTGAGTTGAGGGCTACTATTATCATGCTGGCCCAATTTAAATGAGTACCGTACACAGTGACATCATACATTAGAGAGACCCAAGAACCGTTAAAAAATGTTACATCCTGACGGTCGTAAATCGTGCATAACATTGAAGATACTAATTTGTAGGCTTTCTTAAGCCTTGCTGTCTAATATTCCTGGTCCTTCTTGACCCAGAACTTCTTTGGATCTTCCCACCACCCTCTCAGAGTTTCAGGTATGGGAACTGCATGAGTAATGACCCATTCCTCACTGAAGTTTTGCTCCTAGGGAGGCAGTGCGTAAAATACTTTCGCATCTTGTCCTTTTAGATTTACAAATGTCTTTCCGTTGTGATCCTACATAACCTAGATCTTGGGGTCAACCCTTTGCAAGATCCATTCAATTAGTTCTGCGGAAAGAAATATAGGTGGGTGGGCTCTCGCGTAGTGCCACTTAGATCATTTAATCTGAACATATACCTGTTGGTCTGGGAGATCCTCTAGAAATTTGGTCTGCGTAATCTCTTTGTAAATCTGGTACCAGCTCATATCGTCCCCTTTACTGAAAATGCAATTTGTGTCTCCATAGATGGGGGGAAACGGAATAGGTCTTTCCTCCTTCGAGATCTCTATCTTAGGAATTTTGTTCCTCTTGTGAATTGTCGATGGCCCCACGTCACTCGAGGCTGATGATATGGATACACAGTCCATTTTGGCTTCAATGTCCCTTGGCATGTTCATGAAACAATCCCACGATAAGATAGAAGTCATAATTTGTAAATATGTGGGTTTCTCTTATCCCTGCTTAATTATTTTCAAGGAAATGGGTGAGCCTGTGACCCGAAGACCTTGTGACTTGGTCACAAGGTCACTAGGTCGCATGAGTTTAAATTTTCATACAAAGGTGACCCAGAAAATTAGCAACCCAGTGACTAGGTCGCTAAGTTGTTGAATTGCATCGGTCAAAATCTGCTCGGAAGTGCGACCTCGCGACTTAGCGACTCGTGACTTAGTCGGAAGGTCGCTCCACTCTGAAATTTTCCAAAAATGTGACCTGGCAGCCAAGTGACTTGGTGACTGAGGTCACTAGTTCACGGGGTCTCGAGGTCATGGGGTTGTGGGGTGGCGGGGTCATGCTAGGGCTGGCCAGACGCGCGAAAGAGAAAAGTTTTGGAAAACACACAAGGCACCCAGAATATCATCAACCAAGTCACATAGATCTTCATTGGATAATTAAGCATGGTCCCTGAAAGGGGGCAGGGGGTAGATAAGTTTCTCTGAAAGACCCACAAGGATGTGAAAGGTAAGAATCCTAAATGGGGGAAGGCAGGTTTGCGAAGGGATTTCTAGTTAGCTTGGTCAAAGGAAAATAGGGTTAAATAGTTTAGGGAAAGGATAAGAAATAGTAACAATTATCTCATAAAAGAAACAACAGGAGGATAAGGCAACTTACCTAGGAAAATCGTGCTCCAGCGGCTTGTCAAAGGCATTTTCTTTCTCTTTCGTGCAGGTCAAATGTGACCTATGTGAACCTTATATATATAAAGGGGTCGCACATGTGGGAAATTAATAAGGGCCGCAAGGTCTCAAATGAGTTGAGTTAATGAGATGTGCGACCTTGCAACCTAAGGGGTCGCGGGGTCGCAGGGTTGCGAGGTCGCTGATGTTTGATTTCGGACTGATGTGCAACCCATCAACTTGACAACCTGAAGGGTCGCTGAGTCACAACTTAGGGGATTTAACCATATTTTCAACTTAGCAACCTAAGGTTTTGAAAAGGTGAATTTAGGCCTGAATTAATTTTTTCACAAGTATTAGGGTCTCAAAAATTTAAGGAGAGAAAAATTTTGGAGGGTGTTGTAACAGCTACAACAAATGAAGATTCGCTGGTGGGACCCAGGATATTTGTTGGTGCTTCATTGGGTGGGGGGTGGGGCTGAGCCTACTGATCCTTCAATTTCATGGGTTCCACTACCTTTGTCCTTGGAACTTGCGTGTTCCTCCACCTATCTGTATTTCCTAGGGTGTGGGCCTATCACAATTCATTCTAGGAGACTGGACAGAAATGGTTGGAGTAACCTCAAAGATTTATAGGATCCGGTGTAATTATTTTTCCCCCATTGTGTTGCTCCTCTGCCAGCGAACCTAATGGTCTCGATGGAGTCACTGCCTAGGAGTCACGGACGTTCCCCTGCTGCCAGTGAGCCTGGTCAGTATCCTGACAGAGTTGTTGCATCGCCTCTCTGCGCAGGAAGCCTTTCTCGATCCTTTACCCTTATTCATGTGCTAGTTTGAACTTATTTAAAATGTGCTTGGGGGAATTGTTTGACTATGCTGAAGGCAATTATTTAATAGTGGCATTTTTTTCCTAGGGCGGATGAGGTTCTTATTAGTTGAATCGGCTAACCCATTTCCTTAGGGGTAATAATTGGCAGAATGTTTCAGCATTATACCATTTTCTAGAGAAAAATCATTAAATTTCAAAGATTAAAAATATGTTGCATTATCAAAAACATGGGAGGTTCAAATGCCAAACCTGATCATGATGCATTGGGTGATGAAGGCTGTTACCTCTTGATCATTGACTTGACGCAACGGTTCTGCTTCAACCCACCTTGTGAAGTAGTCTGTGGCAGTGGGGATGTATCTATGTTACTTGGAAGAGTGTGGCAAGATGTCCCTATTCACGTCTAGCCCCCACTGCAAAACGGTTCTTCCACTGTGACAGACTGTAGTGAGGCGAAAGGTCGTATTTCTCTATTTGTGAATTTTTGGCATTGTTGGCATTTCCAGACATAGGCATGTGCATATTTGAATAGAGTAGGCCAATAGAAACTGGCACGCATGATCTTGTGAGAAGTGTTATCCCCTGCGTAGTGTCTGCCTATTGGGCCATAATGGAGTTCTGCCAAAACTTTCTGTGCTTCATCATACTCCAAACAATGTAGTAGGATACCGCTTTGGTGCTTGCGAAACAATTTATCCTGCACTAGCTAGTAGGATACAGCTTTCAATCTTAACGCACGTTTCTGTTGAGTAGTTAAAGTGGGGCCCATGGTACGTTGAATGGTACCATGTTTCAGATATTGCTAGAGATCAACGTACAATGAGGAGGTATCCTATAGGGATATGCTATTAGCTTGATACATATTGATCTCTTGTTCCCAACTCTCTTCTTCACCGCTTCGCGAGTCTACTGCCTCCGCGGCCATTCGACATAATCCTTGGCCCTTTATAGTGTGTGATGGCTTGAATTCCATGTCATATTCTTGAAGGCACGTCATCCATTTGCCTCGTCTCTTGCCTAGCTCTTGCTGTATGAAAATTGAGCGAAAGAGGCACAAAGAGTGTGACATGACTCTTCAAAATATACAGCCTAAAGTGTTTAACTTCCTTGTATACTGCGTAAGCTTGCTTGTCGATATATGGATAATTTAGCTCGACACATTATAACTCATCACTCATAAATGATATAGGCCGCTCATCGTTGTTGTCATATTTATGCATAAGGACGACAGCCAAACATGAATCTGAGGAAAAGGTATACAAGATAAACCTTTTGCTGAAATCCAGACTATGAAGAGCAGTGCTTCCGCGATGGCTCGTTTGATGTTATCTAATGCTTATTTCTCAGGAGAATTCCATTTAAAGTTAGCGTTTTTCTTAATCATACCTTGTAATGGTTTCACGATTTGGGAGAAATATGATATAAAGTTTCGGCCGAAGTTGATTTTGCCAAGGAAAGAATGCATAGATTTCTTACCACTTGGGGGTGATATTTGAGCGATGAATTTCGCATGTTCTGGATCCACTACTATGCCGTCTCGAGTTATTATGTGCCCCAATCGGTTTCCTTCGGAGACGGCGAAAATTATTTTATTTGGGTTCAGTGAGATCCCGTATTTCTGACACCTTTCAAAGATCTATTTGAGGTGGTGTAGGTGGTCAGATCCACATTTTGAAAACACGGTGATGTCATCAATGTACACTACTATGCTCTTCCCAATGAGGTCTCTGAAGGCGATGTCTATGGCTCTTTGAAAGGTAGCACCGACATTAATCAAGCCAAAGGGCATGGGTCTGAATGCGAATGTTCCCCATTTAGCTCTGAATGTGGTTTTGAGCTGATCGGGTTCAGCCACTAGTACTTGATTATAACCTAAAAACCCATCCATTAGAGAGAAAATTTCTGACCCTGATACAGCCTGAAGGATTTTCTCCATAGGGGGCACTGGATAGTTTTCCTTGTCGGAGGCTCTATTTAAATTCCAGAAGTCTATGTACAAATGGATTTCGCTAGATTTCTTGCGAGCAGGGACCAAGTTTGACACCTAGGTTGAATGTCTAAATTTGAAAATTATCCACGCATCCAAGAGCTTCTTTATTTCCTTTTGGATCATCGGTTCAAAGGTGGGGTGTACTTTTCTTAGTTTCTATTGGAAAGGCTTCACTCCTTCCTTCATGGGTAGCACGTGATGGATGATCCATGTATCATAAGTTCGTAGCTCATAATATTTTGAGGAAAACACATCTCTGTAATTCTTAAATAACCCGGTGAATGCTTGCCTCTCCTGAGGGGTTCATTCATTACACAGATTGACGAGCTTGGGATCCTTTTCTATCCCAAGATTTATTTTTCGATGCGCTAATGTGGAACTTTTCACCTTTGTGTTTGGGGGCCCTCGGAAACGGTTCTATAGGTCAAACAAATTTTCAAGTGACACGATCCCTTTGGGTATGGGATTTTCTTTCTGATCTCATAGTTCCTCTTGCAAGGCCCGACCATGATCCTCTTATTCTATAACTGCGTCTTTGAATACATCCGTATTCAACATGAAATCCAGTATCTGTTGGTCATCATTGAAAATGAACAAATTAGTAACATCATCTGGTATCGATGGCTTGTAAATAACTTCAATAGAAAATCCATCTCTAAGTGGGGTGAACCTAGCAACAGTGTTGGCGAGTGTATTGGCTGCTGCATTATGCATTCTAAGTATAGATTTAATACTGAAAGCATCAAAAGAAGAAATTAAATGTCATACCTCTTGCTGGTAACCTTTCATATGTGGAGACAAGCAATGGATGGTGTTACGTACTTGATGAGTGATAATCTCAGAATCACCAATTACCTTTCAACAAAAAACTTTTAGATCTATGGCCTTTTTGAGTCCGAGCAATAATGCCTCATACTCGGCTATATTATTTGTGCACTAGAAATCTAACTGGAAGGAAATTAGAAACTTGTTCTTCTGAGGGTCTAGCAAGATACAGCCTATGCCAGCCCCATCTTGGGTTTTGGAACCATAATAGTACAATGTCCATATTTCATCTTCTCATTTGACAAGGTTATCTAAGAACATTTGGGGCATACTTGGGGCAACAGTTTCTAATGGGTCCAACAGTTTCTAATGGGTCCTTCGTTGAGGTTGTTTGGTCAATTTAGTGTGTCCTAAATTGCTGCATTTAATTTGTCAATCCGGGAATCGTAAGCTGATGAAGTGCGGCGCACTATATGTGCAAGATAACCTATTTCTTAACTTTTTGTCGTTTTTGGTTTTTCTTAGGTGAAATGGAAATTCTAAAATGAAAACAAGTTTGGTTATATTTGTTCAAGGAAGTGATATCCCCTATAATGATTTACCAACTTGAAACTTTTAAAAGCAAATTGAAAATTACAATGACAAGACTTGAAAGAAAGTAAAAGTGTACTGCTGAAATGAAAAGGTGCTGCTAATCTAATAAATCAAAACAATAAACTAGTGAACATGAAAACCAAACTATTCTTGCTGCCAACTAAACACAAAAGAAACTATGCTTAAGGAAATTCAAAATTGCAACAAAATAAATCTAAATCACATTACATCAATTTATCTTCTGACCCTTCATCATTAGTCCAGCTATGATTTTCGGAAGTAATCATAAACAACTTGAGTAACTGATATTTAATTTGCAGAAAGTAAACTAATACTAAACCATACACTCATGATTCAATCCCTCACCATCAGTCCAGCTGTGGCTTTTGGAGGCAACCGAAGATGTCATGCATGATTTAATATATCTAAATTTGCAGAAAAGAAACTAATACTAAACTACACATTTCATAATGCAATCCCTCACCATCAGTCCAGCTGTGGCTTTCGGAGGCAACTGAAGATGCTATGAGCATATTAGTATATCTAAATTTGCAGAAAAGAAACTAATACTAAACTACACATTTCATAATGCAATCCCTCACCATCAGTCCAGCTGTGGCTTTCGGAGGCAAATGAAGATGCTATGAGCAGATTAGTATATCTAAATTTTAACTACTGAAGCAGAAAAACAAAACTGAAATGTACAGAGCCACATCGAAATTAAACAAAAGCTATGAAAAGGCAACCAGCGAGTTGGTAACAAATACAGGTTCCATGCCACAATGTGCCATGAAAATGCCTAGCCGCTTATCTAAAACCCGAAAAAAACATAAACACTCGGTCGATTAACAATCATAAAGCAGAAAGATGAAATAAAGGGAAATTATGGAAGTGTATAAACGTAAATGAAACAACTCCATGCATGAACATATGAATGGATTATGTAATACAATGATTTCTAAAGAAACGAAATGAGAAATATAAATTAATACACAAAAACTTAGCCGAGTTGTGGCCCCATACGTACTTTGGCAAATTCAAGTCCTCAAATACGAATTAAGTTGGAAAACAAAGTCTTCTCATATTAAAAAGCAGTTCATTACAGAATGGTAATGTTACGGCACAAGTGCAGCGTAATAACTACAGAGCAGACTAATTAAAAATAACAGAGACTACATTCACTGACAACGACTCACTTCATATGCGTATGCAAACGCAATATATATAACAAAAGAAATATAACTGTTTCATGCTGGTGGTGAGCACGTAGACCACTACGTCCACGGATATAGGAGCATGGTCGTGTTGGAAAGTAGATCTACGAGAGGTGGATGCTTGAATTCGACTCTAGAACCCTGTACAGATGTCGATTTAACCTCCGCAGGCTTAGAAACGGTCGTATGGATCTTTATGTGACACGAAACAGAGTCCGGCCGACATGAAACTCCATGGTTGACTTCCATGTGGACGCCTTTGACCGCGGCTTCTTTGGATGAGTTTGCTTGAACCAATAGGACACAAACCATGTCCACGTCATTCCTGACCTACCCATGTGGCTCGTTTCCCTTGTAGACACCTGTAGCATAGAGTTTCACAAAATAGCTGCGGAAAGTTGCAGCAGCTGCGGAAAGTGGCAAGATTCCGCAGCTGAATGAACAAAATCTAGATCAAATAGCAAACACAAAAAATATAATTAAAAACCATGTTAGATGCTCTTTTGCACATGATATTGACAATCTGGGAGGTTTAGGTGAGTGAAAAAGGTATGGAAAAATGTATGGAAAAGATGAAAATTTGGGACTCAACATACCCCCACTGTGAAGGTGTTGCATGTCCTCATGCAACCAAAATTTTGATACTCTTTATTCAGTTCATGTGCCTTGATACTTCAGCCAGCACATCCAATCCCCTTCTCTTCTTCTTTGGTACTGCCATCATTCTGGGTTTCTTCATTAAGCACCTAAATTTGATATTCACAAGTGCTCTGCTCAATTTCTGGCATTTTCTTTTCAATTTCTTATTCTTCTTTTGCCATATTCCCAAATGTAACATAGTATTATCATGGATGATCTTGTCCAGTTTGCCTTGTTCTTTCAATGTTTCATTTTCATTTTTGATGTGCCTATTTAAAAGCTCCAGCTCAAAAATTTCATGTTTTAATGATCGAACTAAATCATCCTGCAATGTATGAGGCTGAATGGAAGAAGTACTTGGACCTGTGGCTGTCTTTTCCAAAGATTCTATATAGTCATATACCTCCTGCTGCTCGGGGTCTATTTCAGGTGTCATTTTTATTGGGCTGTCCCCAAAATGCTGTAAAGGAGAATTATGTTCAAAATCTGGCCGAGGAGGGCTTACATCAATATTTTGCTGAGAATAAGATGGAGTATGCTCATTGTCTGATTGGGAATGGAATGAACCAGGTTCACTAACTGAATGAGATGGAATATGGTCAGTTGGGGACTGTTCAGATGTCTCCTCACCCAAATCAATGAAATGAGGACCCTTAATTTGCGTTTTTCTCAATTTCCCCTTAAGCCTGCTGCTTCTCCTCACACGCTGTGGTACACTATCCTTTTGTTTTTGTTTTCCTTTCTCTGCCTTCTTGGATATAGATGACTGTTTTTGAAGATAGACTAATCTTTCAGAAAGCATTTGATGATCTTCTTCTTCAGAAGAAGGAGTTTTATGTACAGCCTCAATAGCTTCTTTCCCTTTTGGTATTATTGGCTTCTTACCCTTGATTTCCTTCTTCTTCCTTTTTACCAATCTCTCTTCCCTATCAGTTCTTTTCATAGTAGTAGTAGGAGTGTTTTGGATTTCCTCAATTGTTCTTTTCTTCCTACTTCTTCTTGCTGTGCTAGCTGCGGGAATTTTCTGAGTAGGAGTAATTTGGGTTTCAACATTTATTCTTTTTCTTCTACTCCTTCTTATTGAAATACCTTCAGGAATTTCCTGAGGTTCCTCAAAGAAATTTCTAACTAGAAATTGTTCCCATGTATCTTTTCTTTCCTTTAACTCCTTTTCAATCAGAATTTTTATAAGGTCGTGGTGATATAGATGAGGCTCTACATCTCCTAAGTGTTTTTGAACAGTCACATCCATTTTCTTCAAGCTATTGAATAGAAAATATGGGAGATTGAGAGTTTGGTTTTCTAGAAAATTCATTAATAGCCTGGTATGGTACATGTACATGGACCCAAAATGGCCTTCACATGTAATGAATTTCTGAACAATTAACAGTAAAGTGGCCCATTCTTCCTTCAATGCATGCACAGGAATTCCTCTCTTAAAAACAGTTATATCCATACCTTGGTTTCGTAGGATTGTTCTCCATGCCTCATCACTGATGCTTTTATTTTTGAACCAACGCTCTCCCTCCTGAAGAAGTTCTGTGGCTGTTGATATTGATGCTTCATTGACCGAAAACTTGAGGTCTCCAATTTCTGCTTCCGAGCCATCAAATGACCTTGCAAACGCTTTCGTAACTTCTCTGTGATAACCTCTGAATTTCTGAATAAAACGCAGCCATTTTGCTTTCTTCAATATCTCCTTTGCTTGCGGATATCCCTCTATAAACTTCGGTCCTTCTAGCTCTGCCCTTAGCAATTTACCCATTTCACTTCTCTGTTTTTCACAAATTTGCCTTCGTGAGGGTTTCAAATGGAAGTAGAATGGTTGAATGCTCAGGAACGAGCACAATGGCTGTGGGAATGTATCATAAAATGGGAATGAGCACTATAAACGGAATGGAGTGAGACTGTGGGTAGATATCCGGGAGTGAGAATGAGCAAAAGGAACGAAACGGAGTAAAACAGAACAGAGTGGGGTTTCGAAAACATAGCAAAGATAGGACTGAGTAGATTGATAGAATATAACACATTCAGCCGCATTTTGAATTTTGGTGGCTACGAAATAAATGTGAACACGTTTCAATCAACGGTTATGACTTGATGCGGCTTGTAAGAGTCCTTGGTCAAATCAAATACGCTTCATTATCACCGGTGGGATATTGGATCATGAGTGAAAATCGGGGTTTAATGATGAAACCGTTTGTGAATAAATGCAAGAGGATAATATGGAGATCGTGAAAGGTTACGAAACTGTCAATATAATCATTGCGCATAATGGATAGAGCTCATGGTTCAAAACTATATAAAAATGTGTTTTTCAATACTATTTGAAATAAATTTTATTCATACCTTTGGAATCTTTGCCTTTTCCTTTGGTCTTCAACTGATTGATCTCCATTGGTGTCTTGAATGCTCCATTGATCCTCTCTCCTGCATTTTATTTCATAATTATGAAAATAACATCTGACTGTACATTCTCTTTGAAAACAGAGTAGTAGCCGCGGAATCTGCTTCTGGCTGCGGAAACTGGAGTCAGCTGCGGAAACAGATGTCAGCTGCGGAAACTGACACAGCTATTACTTGGTTGAATAGAAATGAACAAATGACAAATGACCAGATGGAAATGGTCATGAAAAATATTTTTATTGATGGAATGGAATGAAATGAAGTGAATGAAGTGGAATGAGATGAAATGAAATGGAATGAAGTGGAATGAAGTGGAGTGGGTGGTGACAAAGCTTGTGAAATGAAGGAGAGATTTTTTTTTTTTTGGAAAATATAGAGTGTCAGGTTTCCCTGATTTTCACCCTATATTTTCTGTATAAGACTGCCAATCAATGATTGGTTTTCAGGCTTATACCATTATTATTTTTTTTTTATTTTTTTTTATTTTTTATTTTTAACTGAAAAACAAAAGCTAGGCTGGTGGAGAAGAAGAATTCTTCTGTACCAGCCTGATTGCAGAACTTTCTTGAAACATTTTGACAAAATCCTCTTTTGAGAGTGGCTTATGATAAACTTTCAATCTATGGCCATTCACAATAAGAGGAGTTTGAAACTTATCAATGGTCTTGATTCTTACAGCTCCATTGCTAAAGATCTTGTCAATCTCATATGGCCCAAGCCAATGAGTCTGAAATTTCCCTTGAAAATCTTTAAACTTGGAGTCAAATAGCAATGCCCAATCTCCTTCTTGAAACTTCTTCTCTTTGATATACTTGTCATGCCATTTAGCTCTTTGATATTGAACTAGATCAGTTCTTAGAATTGCTTCTTGTCTGATCTCATCTAGCTCATTCAACCGCTCCATTCTATGCTTTTGGGCTTCTGATAAGTTCATCCCCAACTGAACTGCTATCTTGAAGGTCTTGACTTGGAACTCAATGGGGAGCAAGACTTCTTTCCCATAAACAAGTTCATAGGGAGAATGTCCCGTTGTATTCCTCCATGTAGTTCTGTAGGCCCACAAGGCTTCTGGAAGCCTTTCTGCCCAATCTCTTCTATGTAGATGAACAGTTTTGGTGATGATACTTTCAAGAACTTTGTTTGTGGACTCCACTTGACCATTTGCTTGTGGATGGTAAGAAGTAGATCTTCTGTGCTTGATTTTGTATTCTTCCATCAACTTTTCCACCAAATTGGATGTGAATTGGCTCCCCTGATCTGTCACAATTTCTCTTGGAACACCAAAGCAAGTAAAAATATCCTCATAAAGAAAATGAACAACTGAATTTTCAGTAGCAGATACTAATGCTTTGGCTTCTACCCATTTAGTAACATAATCAGTACAAACCAATACATACTTCTTTTGCTTAGATGGTGGATTAATAGGTCCAATGAAATCTAAAGCCCATTTTTCAAAGGGTTCAATGAGTACCTGTGTTTGCAATGGCATTTCATTTGAAAGGGTAGGTTTCCCTACTCTTTGGCAGCTATCACACCTTTTGACATATTGTTTTGCATCTTTGAAAAGGGAAGGCCAATAATATCCCAAAGAGAGGATTTTATAGGCCGTCCTTTTGTCTGCAAAGTGTCCGCCGCATGGTTCATCATGACATGCCTTAAGAATATCAGGCATTTCATCTTCCCTGACACATCTTCTGATCACAAGATCTGGCCCTGTTTTAAACAATTCGTTAGAAATCCATGAATATTTTGAACTCTCCTGAATAATCTTTCGTTTTTTCTCTTGGAAATAAATGTGAAGGTAGTTTCCCTGTAACCAAATAGTTAGCAATATCTGCATACCAAGGGGTCTTAATAGTTACTGCAAACAAGTATTCATCAAGAAATTTATCTTCTACAGGAGAATCTTCTTTAGTATTCTGAATCCTAGACAAGAAATCAGCTACTGTATTCTGTTTTCCTGGTCTATCCAACACAGTAATATTGAATTCTTGTAAAAGTAAAAGCCATCTTGTCACTCTGCCATTAGTAACAGGTTTGTTCATTAAATATCTAATTGCAGAATGGTCAGTATGAATAAAAGTTTCATAGCCTGTTATGTAATGTCTAAACTTATTAATTGCATGAACAACAGCTAAGAACTCTTTTTCAGTCACAGTATAATTCAACTCTGTGGGAGTCAAATTTTTACTGGTGTAATAAATGGAATAAGGAATTAAATCTTTTTGACCCAACACAGCTCCAAGAGCTGTATCTGAAGCATCTGTAGAAATATGGAAAGGAAGTTTCCAATTTGGTCCTCTCAAGATAGGTGCTTCAGATATTCTTGTTTTCAAAGTTTTAAAAGCTGATTGACAATCAGGATCCCATTTAAATTCACAGTCTTTTGTAAGCAATTTGAAGAGTGGAGATGCTATTTTAGTGAAGTTTTCTATAAATCTTCTATAGTAACCAGTAAATCCTAGAAAACTTCTAACATCTCTTTGACAATTTGGAATAGGTAACTTGGAGATGAATTCAACTTTTGATCTATCAACCTTAATCCCATCTCCTGAAATATGATGTCCCAAAACAATCCCTTCAGTAAACATCATAAAGAATTTTTCATGGCTTAATGAAAGGTTTGTTTCTTTACATCTTATAAGAACTTTTTCCAAATTTTCTAATGCCTCTTCAAATGAATTACCATAAACTGTAAAATCATCCATATAAACCTCTACACAATCATGGATTAGATCAGAAAAATTCCTAGTACTGCTCTTTGGAATGTTGCTGGTGCATTACATAACCCAAAAGGAAGCACTCGGTAGGCAAAAGTTCCCCATGGACAAGTAAATGTGGTCTTATCTTGATCTTCGGGTGCTACCTGAATTTGATTATAGCCACTAAAACCATCCAAAAATGAAAAGTAATTTTTACCTGCTAATGTATCTAATACCTGATCGATAAAAGGCAAAGGAAAGTGATCCTTCAAAGTTGCTTTGTTCAATTCCCTATAATCAATGCATACCCTCCATTTACCATTCTTTTTAGGCACTATAACCAAAGGAGAAACCCATCGGCTATCTGAAATTGGATAAATGAAGTTTACATTGAGAAGTTTTTGGAGCTCTTCTTTCACTATCTCCCTAAGATTTGGATTCATCCTTCTTTGAGGTTGTCTGATTGGTCTACTGTTTTCCTCAACATAGATATGATGGATGCAAGTCTTAGGATCAATACCCTTCATGTCAGTATACTCCCATGCAAATGCAGTAGAATGTTTTTGCAAGATTCTGGTTAGTTCTTCTTGTTGTGACTTCTCCAAATGTTTGTTGATATTCAATGTTTTTTCTGGAAAAATCTCAATAGCAGAATTACCAAATTCTTCCATAGAGTAAAGAGACATTTGTCTTGATGATAAATATTCTATGTCAGATTCCAACTGAAATTGTGTGGGGTCATATTCTGAAAATATCTCAAAATTCTCTAATGTGTTCAGAATTTGACTATCCTCACTGATTTCAGAAATGGTAAAGACAGGTTGTATAGTGTCCTCATCATCAACCCATTCATTGTCTCCTACTTCTGTGATTGCTCTTGCTAGAGGATACAAATTGAATTTCTTTGTCGAATTACCATTAGAAATGTACATATCCCCAGATCTACAACTAATGAAAGCATCAGCTGTGGCTAGCCAAGGTCTTCCTAAGATAAGTGGGTGCCCTCCTAGATTACTCTTGGGAGTCAAAATCATAAAATCTACCGGATATTCCCAAGAATCTAAGGAGAATGAAATATCTTCTAATACACCATCTGGTTTAATAATTGATCGATCTGCAAGTTGCAGTAAAGTAGGTGTAAAAAGAAGGTTAGGAAGTTTTAGCTGGTCCATAGTCCGTCTACTCATAATGTTAATAGCAGCCCCTAAGTCAATCAATGTGTTTGGAATTTCTATCCCATTTATATGTGTCTTGACAATTGGACTTCCTGGATCTACATACTTTTGCATGGTAATTTTTCCCATCATAATGTCTGCAATCTTTCCTACCAGGTGGATTCTTCTTGTGTCTTTTAGTTTCCTTCCTGGTCTTTTGAAACTCAACTCCTTTATGGTTTTTACTAGAATAGGAATTTCTCGAATGGCTTGTAGCAATGGAATCTTGATACAAAAATTCTTCAATTCATCTAGAAAGTCATAGTTAGGCAACAAAATTTGTTTCTCCACCCCCTTATCAATTTGTAGTCTTTCCGGAAAAGGAGGTGTAGATGAAGATGTAGGTTGCTCAACTATAGGAGTTGTGGGTGTTAACTTTTCTTTTTCTTTTTGCATGCTTGAATTTTGAAGAGATTCTTCTTCAGAACCCTTATTAACTTGAAGAGAGTCCTCCTCAGAGGTATCTTGCTCTTGAATATCTATAGAAGGTTTTTCTAAAACTCTACCAGATCTGAGTTGTACATCGTTGAGAGGAACAATCATATAGGTAGGAAATTGTTGTCCTTCTACCATGTAAGTAGTCCGAGGATTCTTATTGTTAGGATTTGGCAATGGCTGAGCTGGAAGTTGATTTGTCTTTTGTTGGTATGGAAGCATGAGTTGAGGATTTGGATTTTGTTGAGACGGTTTTTGTTGTGGAAATGGCAATGAAATTTGTGGATTTGGGTTTGGAAGTTGTGGAGCTTGTTGATTTTGAAAAGATGGAGGATATTGATAAAATTGAGCAAATCTCCCATAAGGATTTTGCATCCCTTGTACCCATGGATGATATGAATTTTGATGTTGGGGCCAAGGTTGTTGCCAAGGATTCCAATTTGGTGGGGTTTGAAGATTCATAGGGTTGTTAAACCCTTGAGTTTGTTGTCCCTGCCAAGGTCTTCTTGCAACAAAACAGAGAGATTCTACTGAATTTGGGTCTTCTTGAAAGACAGCTTTGAGTCCAGGAATTGAAGGACAATCCTTGATCTCATGATTCTCTGAGCAAATCATACATGTTTCTACAACTTTTGCATCCAAGGGACATTCCCTCAAAGCATGTTTCTTCCTACATTTTGGACAAAAGATGGCTAAAGCGTCTGTTTCTACTTTCTGCTTGTTTTGGATTTTAAGGGTGTCTAGTTGTTCACTAAGGCTCCCTAAGATATCAGTTTTGAACTCATCAAGCATATTACCAATCTCTGCCCTACTTAATGATCCAGTTGCAGATTTGTTAGCCCTAATAAGAGAAGGATCCCTAGGCCCTTTTCCTGTTTTAGATTTTCCTCTTGAGAGATGGACACATAGTTCTGTTATGTCACGAAGTGGAAGTTGAGAAATGTTTCCTTTCCCCATCATGTTTAAAATATCTATCCATTCATCTCTAATGGCTTTTAATATGAGGGCTTTCAAGGTTTCATCATCTAAGTTGCTCATCTTTGCTCTTTTCAAGTTGTATTGAAATCTTTCAAGTAAGTCTTCCAAATTTTCATCTTCTTTTTTGCATCATTTTGAATACCTCATCCTTGTGATTGGTGGGCATACAATAGTCCAAGTATCTATCCAAAAATGTTTGTTTCATATCATTCCAAGTCCCAATAGATTGAGTGGCTAATCCCATGAACCATTTCAAAGCAGCTCCCTTCAATGTTGAAGGAAACAGTTTGAGTTTTTGAGAGTCTTCCATATAGTCATAAGTTCGGCACACAACTTCAAACTCAAACATAAATGTTTCAGGATCCTCACTTCGCAATCCATAAAAGTTAGGGAGAACAGATGGTGAGATATTTTTCATTGTTGCATGAGTTTCCTCATCAACTATAGGGAATCCCAACAAATCCCTATTTCTATCATTATTTCCTTCATCATTGTTATCTTCATTGTTTCCTCCTCTTCTACCTCCACCTCTATTTATTACTTCCTCTGCCATGATAGTTTCTTTAGAGTCCTTATAGTCCTCTAGTTCTTCTACCAAGGAAGGATGAGAGAAAGTCTCTTTGTTTTCTAAGTGGGTTTTAGTAGGTGGTATAGGAGAATCCTCTAATTCAGCTATTCTTTGACTTCCAAAAATCTTAAGGCTAGGGGTAGATGGTGGTGAATCTGGTCTATGCCTTGAAGAAGATGGAGTTGTGAAAATCGAACTCTTGGCTTTAGCTATAAACCTTCCTCTAGAATCTCTTGCTCTATGCATGTCATTTTTTTTATTTTTTAAAAAGTTGGGCTAATAATTCTCTTTCTGATCTTCCAGATCACACTAGGTGCAAGAAGAGAGCATACTTAAGAAATTACTAAACCAATAACTCTCTTTTCTGATCCTCCAGATCACACTAGGTGCAAGAGGAGAGCATACTTTAAGAAGTTATCAAGTTTTCCCTTCTTTTATGATTTTATGTTTTTTTTTTTTAAGAAATTGGCTACCTATTTACACTTCCCCGGCAACGGCGCCAAAATGTTTGGTCAATTTAGCATGTCCTAAATTGCTGCATTTAATTTGTCAATCCGGGAATCGTAAGCTGATGAAGTGCGGCGCACTATATGTGCAAGATAACCTATTTCTTAACTTTTTTGTCGTTTTTGGTTTTCTAAGGTGAAATGGAAATTCTAAGATGAAAACAAGTTTGGTTATGTTTGTTCAAGGAAGTGATATCCCCTATAATGATTTACCAACTTGAAACTTTTAAAAAGCAAATTGAAATTTACAATGACAAGACTTGAAGGAAAATGGAAATGTACTGCTGAAATGAAAAGGTGTTGCTAATCTAATAAATCAAAACAGTAAACTAGTGAGCATGAAAACCAAACTATTCTTGCTGCCAACTAAACATAAAAGAAACTATGCTTAAGGAAATTCAAAAATTGCAACAAAATAAATCTAAATCAGATTACATCAATTTATCTTCTGACCCTTCATCATTAGTCCAGCTATGATTTTCGGAAGTAATCATAAACAACTTGAGTAACCGATATTTAATTTGCAGAAAGTAAACTAATACTAAACCATACACTCATGATTCAATCCCTCACCATCAGTCCAGCTGTGGCTTTCGGAGGCAACCGAAGATGTCATGTATGATTTAATATATCTAAATTTGCAGAAAAGAAACTAATACTAAACTACACATTTCATAATGCAATCCCTCACCATCAGTCCAGCTGTGGCTTTCGGAGGCAACTGAAGATGCTATGAGCAGCTTAGTATATCTAAATTTGCAGAAAAGAAACTAATACTAAACTACACATTTCATAATACAATCCCTCACCATCAGTCCAGCTGTGGCTTTCGGAGGCAACTGAAGATGCTATGAGCAGATTAGTATATCTAAATTTTAACTACTGAAGCAGATAAACAAAACTGAAATGTACAAAGCAATACTGAAATTAAACAAAGGCTATGAAAAGCAAACTAGCAGCAGAACAATGTTAGTTCCATGTCATTAGTCAAAAAGCTATGAAAATGCCCAGGATGCCTATCTAAAACCTGAAAAAAACATAAACACTGATCAGTGATTAACAATCATAAAGCATGAAAGACAGAAATGAAATGGAAATTATGGAAGTGTATAAACAGAAATGAAACAATTGCAAAGTATGAACATATGAATGGATTATGATACAATGATTTCTAAAGAAACGAAATGAGAAATATACACTAATACACAAAACCTTAGCTGAGCAGGGGCCCTCTACACAGCCTTGGCAATGGTCCTCAAATACGAATTAAGTTGAAAAACAGAGTCTTCTCATATTAAAAAGCGGTTCATTACAGAATGGTAATGTTACGGCACAAGTGCAGCGTAATCACTACAGAGCAGACTAATTAAAAATAACAGAGACTATATTCACTGACAACGACTAACTTCATATGCGTATGCAAACGCAATATATATAACAAAAGAAATATAACTGTTTCATGCTGGTGGTGAGCACGTAGACCACTACGTCCACGGATATAGGAGCATGGCCATGTTGGAAAGTAGATCTACGAGAGGTGGATGCTTGAATTCGACTCTAGAACCCTGTACAGATGTCGATTTAACCTCCGCGGGCTTAGAAACGGCCGTATGGATCTTTATGTGACACGAAACAGAGTCCGGCCGACATGAAACTCCATGGTTGACTTCCATGTGGACGCCTTTGACCGCGGCTTCTTTGGATGTGTTTGCTTGAACCAATAGGACACGAACCATGTCCACGTCATTCCCCGAATTCCGGCCGGGCGTGGCTCAGTCTTTGTAGACACCAGAAGAGACATTGGTTCACAAATAGCCGGCGGAAAGAATGGCGAAAGTGGCAAGATTCCGCAGCTAAATGAACAAAATCTAGATCAAATAGCAAACACAAAAATATAATTAAAAACCATGTTAGATGCTCTTTTGCACATGATATTAACAATTTGGGAGGTTTAGGTGAGTGAAAAAGGTATGGAAAAGTGTATGGAAAAGATGCAAATTTGGGACTCAACAGAGGCAGAGGATTTTTTAGTGACCAGAAGTATCTCAGACTAGATGTCTTGAGTGACCGGAGATTGGGGAGTTTGATAGCACCCAAAAATGGATTCTAAGAAACACATACTAATCTCTTCTTGTGTGAAACTGACTGGTTCATTAGCTGCGTCCAGGTCGGTCACAATATATTTCATGTACGTTTCACTTTCAACCCGGATTTGGTTATTACTGCCCTTGTATGGGAGCCAAAGGTGAGACCAATTACTAGAAAAGTATCCCTACAGCTTTATGTACCTATCTCTACTCAACAAAAGGCCATAATGCTCAAGGATGTCCACAATTACTATGTCGATGCACTGACGCACTCTAGAATTGGAGGATAGGCAGATGATGACATTATTTAATTCACCTACTATAGGGACTTGAGATCTCTCGAGTTGGATGATCCTAGCATCAATTTTTGCAGGGTGGATGTTTAACTTCTTGCATACGTATAAGGGCATAACATTTGTGGATGCACCAAAATCGACAAGGAAACTATGGACATTGAAGTTAAAGATCTCGAAGGAGAGGAGGAAAGGTGGTGTGGTCCCTTGAAGTTGGTGTTTATGGCATTCACGATGGATTAGGGAGTAGCAGTAGTTTGGGTAGATGTGGTGCTCACGGGTTTGGTTGCCAGTAGATTGGAAAAGGCGTCGAGGATAAGATCTCGCTGGTTAGAAAAGCAAGCGAGCTCGTAGAGAGAAATATTGTCCCGAGTCTTCTTCATATCCTCGATAATGTTATACCTAGAATCTATGTGTGATGCAAGTTCGGTGGTGTTTTTAGGGGAAACCAATGAAGCTTTAGCCTTGGGGCCTTCTTGGGGGTTAGTTGGACTAAATTTTTCAGGAGTCTTGCTTTGATTTTCTACGTTTGGTGGCAGGATTTTCCTTAAGAAAGATTTTATTTTTTCTTCGAATGACTGCTCAGGAACCGGGCCTTTGCTCCTCAAGCCATGGTTTCGAGGGGGCTTATACTTTCAAGGGTGATTGAATCGAGACCGTCCAATCTCGGGAGGAGATCGACGGCCGAACATGCGTGGGGGGGGCGGTGGAGGGGGGCGATGGACAGTGGGCCAGGGGTACGGATTGCCTTGGTTAACTCCCGCGCGGCTTCATGGAGTGATCACCGTTGAATGAAGAGCCCCAGATCAGACGACTGATATGCATATCACTCTATGTCTTGTGCTGAATGTTAATGCGTGATGTGTGGGTGGTTTTGAAATAGTGTCGCTGCCACGCATCGTGCCATGAGTGGAATCGCTGGCCAATCGGAAATTACCGCCCACCTCTCAAAGGTGGTGCGATAGAAACCACCTGGTTTCTAAATAGTGCACGGGCATGGGACCACCAGGATAGGTGTACTGTGAGCCATCGGATCAACAGTTAAATGGATGGCGGATCTGCGATCAGGGAAGTGAACGGGTAGAGTGATGGACGTTGTGGGACCACCACGACTGTCTGATCTGTACAGATCGATGGTTTTAACCGCTTCCGGTATACATTTGCAATAAGCACCTTTCACCTTGGTGCCTGGTCTTGGCACTGGATCACGTGAAGGGAAACGTTAAGGGAGCTGGCTTGAAGGGGGCTAAGACCCATATAAGGTAGGAAGTGGGTTTTAGGCCCGTTTTAATGTATTTTGAGACTAGGGAAGGGTAACAGTAGATGCAATAAGTGTTTTTAAAGGTTTGGAGAGGAGAGAGAAAGTGACATAGAAGGTTTAAGGGGGATTTGGGGATGGTTTAGGAGGTAAAATGGGGGATTTTAACAAAGGGGAAAAAGGGACATTTTGCAGGGATACAAGGGATAGAAATAGGCCTTTTGGAGCACAGATTTTGCAATCAGTGAAATCTTATGAAGGGAGTCAGCAGAGGGAATTTTATCAAAGGAAAAGGCATAGGATACTTCAAGGATGATGTTTCTTTAGAGGAGATGCATTCCTTGAAGGCTAAAAAACAATTTAGCCCCCTATTTTCTTGTCAAAAAATTCATAGGGGACCAACAGTGGCTACACATGGGGATGGATGCTTCTTGAAGGAGTCAAAAATTCAGAGAATAAATATTTGATGTAGGCCAGATGCCTAGTACCTTGACTCATCCATTTTCTTTCTTGGATCAGCTGCGACAGATTGTCAAGACATCAAATCAGCAAAAAAAAAAAACTCTCAAACAATCTACCTACCCATCCTACAATCCGAGCATTTTTCTTTTAGCATGCATTTGGACTAGCAGACCCTTTACATCATTTATTTTATAAATAGAAAATAAACCTATTCTAAATATACCCTTATCACTCCATGAGACCATATTATATTGTTGGTCTCATATGTTTCTCTACCTAATCTAATATCTGCTAGGATTAGACTGTCCAGCTGATTTTTTCTCTACATTCTACAACAGAAAATGAAAACATTCAAGACAGGATTAGACTGTCTAACTTGCTGGACTTTGCAGGAACTGAAAACAACTGACTACATGCTCACAGACTGAACTTTATTGAGCTTTTCCTACCTACCCTACTCTAACTAGAAATCTCTGATGCTCTATGTGATACAATAATGCCAATGCATCCAGTCAAGCAACAACAAAAAAGGGAAAAAGAACTGACTGCTCATCAGAGATAACCATATGATGCTCTGCATGTGTATTTTCAAAACTGAGGCCACCAGCAGTGGTGACCAATTTTGATGGATTCACCTCTTGCAAAATATTAATGCTTGAGGTGCTGAGCCAATTAGGGCCTTCATTTATTCTGCCATAGGATCAACAAAAACATGTTGAAAACCTTTTCCTTCAAAGCCTCCCATGACTGGTAGGTTGTCTGTATCCTAGATAGTTCCGATCATTGCATCTACAATGTGGCCTCTGTAATCACACTCCTCCTTTTCCTGGTTGGGAGTATTTGGCAGATGAGCATAAACTAGGAATACCCCCTCCTCCTCTGCAACAAGACAAAGATGTTTGTGGGAAAGAAGATCTTGCTCATATTCGTTGCAGTCTGAACTGGAGGGTTCATCATATGGAAGGGTTGTCCTCTTCTGACCCTAGCCGGTTTTGTTGCAGTGAGCTGGACTCTAGGAAAAATTAACATATTCTTAAGCAGGGGTTTCTTGGATTACCTCGACCCTTTCAGGGGAAGGCTCAGGACATTCATCTTGCTCAAGATTTTCTTCATTCCTTTCCTCCTTATCCTTAGAGATAGAAAGTTGTTGACTTCCATATTCATGGCGAGTGTAACTGATGTTCGGATATAAAATAGAGAGAATATTCAATGAATCTTCAACTATCATCATGCTTTCAACACTTTCTCCATCAGTATCATAGATGTCCTACATGGGCTCATCCCTTTCTTGAAGTTGATGGTCATGATATTCCTCCCGTGAATCTACTGATGATGGCCCTCCAAGCTCAGTTTCCCTTTGGAAAAAATTATCATCAAACATATCAACATCAGAGGAATCATAATTATGAGCATTGTCACCCATCAAATCTTCAGTACTCTCAGCAATTCTTTCTTCAAAATAGTCTGCAAGTTCATTTTCTGATTCTAACACTTGTTCATCATACACGCTTGGCATGCTGCTTATGTCTTGCAGTGATCTGGTTTATCTTTTTTGAGGACAAGGAGTAGGTCTTTTCCAATCATCCTCTCTGTTTTCATCCTCATGTTCCTCCTCATTTACATTTAGCAAGGAGTTGGCAGTCTCTATTAGTCTTTCTAGCTTGTTTTCTAAAGAGATCTACGCTATTTTCTCTGCCTGGTCTTTCTTTGCTGCTTTTAATCTTTCCTCTCTACACTTTATGTTATATTCAACAGTGAATGCTATATTCTGCATTTCCTCTAGGCTCAAAGCTTCTCTTTCTCTTATATGGAATTCCACCTCGGGGTCGAAAGAACTAGGATAGTGCAATAGAGCCCATCCCAAGGGTGCTTTTATGCTAGAAGGTATTGCATGATATACCTTATTGAACCCGGCTGAAAATTACTGTATTGTCTCTACTGGCTACTTTTTCAAATTTTGATACTCTCCTAGGATGAGGAGAGAATTCTTAGGGGCTGCCCATTTATCAAGGAAAGCTTGAGAAAATTGGTGAAAGCTTAAAATTATTGCCATTGGAAGGCCTTTGAACCAACTCTTAACGTTTCCTTGTAAAGACAAGGCAAAAATTATAATGTAGACATCATCTTCTTCTATTTCATACAATTCAAGTAAATCCTCAAGGTTTTGAACATGTTCTTCAACAGTGGACCTTTTATTTTCTCCATCAAAAAGAGGCAGCTTGTTTATAAGTTCTGAAGGAAGGGGTTGGAAAATAAGAGGTAAAACCAGAGGCTTATATCTTTCTATGACCTTTGTAGGTGTAGGTGGTATAACAATGGCCTCATGGCTACTTGAAGCTTCTTCAGGAGTGGGAGATACAATACGAGCCTCTTGTTCCACCAGGTTCTTCACAGGAGTATAGGTTTGCTCATGGTCTGAAGACTGAGGCTTGAGATCTTTCCCGTACTCATTGTGGGTCTTATCTTTGTACACTTGATTAGGCTTGAAGTAGGACATAACATAGTGGTAGACAAAAACAATGAATTCTTTAAACAAAATCCAACCCATGTGTTGTGCACTTCTATGAGGCCTAGCCATATTTTAGGTTCTTCCTCTAGTGGAGTCTGTGAGACTTATGGAGTGTGGAGTCGCCAGGTGGATGTATCTGAATGTCTGAAGCAGGATGTTATACACCACCAGAAATTTAAAGCCAATCTAACCAGAGATTTTGGGTCCTTTGAGTGCTTAAGAGTGTTTAACGTAAATGCACTCAATTCCCCAGCGGAGTCACCATTATGTTTGGGTTCCCATGTTTTGGCCAGATTGGGAAGAAAAAAAGATGAGACAACATCAGAACCACTTTGGGGCCCTAGGATCTAGCCTTCCTGGACCCGGAGAGGGATGTCTCGAATAAAACAAAGAATGATATATCTTTGAAAAATCAAATGAGACGTTAGGCTAGTTATGAAACACAAAGGGGGGTTTTAAATGATTTGGTTGGTTGGTTGCTAGGTTGGTCATGAGATCATAGACTGAGAAAGTAATGGGAGAAAAAGGAAAAAGCAGCAGGATGTTTCAGCAAAGAGGATAGGTCAAGAAAGTGCCATCCATTGGGCTATGGTGTCATGAAAGGGAAGTACTTGCAACAACTAGCCAAGGCTTTCAGAGGGAAAGTCATCTAATACTAAAGGATCTTTTAGATTAGATGGTGGGATGGAACATTAAGGAAAGAAAGTGAGAGAAGGAAAGCAACCCAATTTTCTGTATATAGATCAGGTCAGAGGTCATTTAACTCCAGGCCTGCTTGGACATACTCATAGGTAACTCTCAAAGGAGGGACAAAGGGGTAGCTTATAGATTGGACCAAAGGTCATTTAACTCCAGGTCAGTTTTAGCGTGTTCCAAGAAAACAGAGATAAGTTTAGCAAGATATCTGAGAAAGGCTAGCTGGTCACACAAGGATCCTAGTGGACAGGGCTAACTCTAATCCCTAGTGTTCCCAAATCTTCCAGCTTAAACCCAACAAGAACAACTAACATCAGAAAACATTAAAGGCAATGAGAGTAGAGACATAAGGTACCTAACAAGGGTAAATCCTATGCCATATTTATGATGCAAGCTAGTAGAAAATGAAACGATATGAAAATGTAATAAACAGAGTTAGGAAAACATCACCAATAGTAATAGACCAAGATCCTGTGAAATGTGCTTTGATTAATTGATGCAAAACCAGTCACATACACTGCGCTCAATGGCTATTACAATCCAAACTTTTCCTCCCAACCTACTACATGAAAACTACTCTGCTACTCCCTCCCAAGACTGTTCTAACAGTCAGAATGAATCCCTCTAACAAAAAATCGGCAACAACTGAACAACAACTTTACAATGTGTTCTTCAGAATTCTTATAGGAGAAAATAATAATAGGAGTAGGTGTAAACTTAAATGCAGCATTAAATTCTGAAGCAACAGGAGGGCCGAGGCTCCATTCAGTTTAAATTATGGGAATTTATCTCTGGTACTCATTGGATGAGAAGAATGGTCCTCGTTAGCTGCAATTTACTTCCAGGCATGTCTATGGTGTACTGAAGAAAATTTAGAATGATGATGCTAGGGTCTGCCATACTGTGTGACTAATGTACTGGTAGCATAGGACTATTGTCAGGGCCGAAAAAATCTCCTTAGAATACGACATAAAGCAATATGGATACTGTGTCCTTTTATGGAAGAATGCATTGCTGATATGAAAACCCTGACACTATTATATTTCTATGCATCAGGCATTCTAATTGATCCTTGGGGTCTTCGATTCAGGTGCCTTTGCTTTCTAAATCCCTGAAAAGGTTTGAAGTCTTCAATTACGTGCCTGGAACTTTCTGCTGCTCCTTTCCTATCTCTGTTGGTGAAATCTGCGCTTTTAATAGCTTTGGGGAGGTTTTACAGAGTTCAAACCATTTTATTTAATGCAAGTCCTCATGGCTCTTTCCCAGGCTTTCTTCGTGATTTAGGCCCCTGAAAAATGGTACTTTCTGCATTTTTTACCGCTGTAATAAAGACTTTGAAATCATGGCGGCATTTCATCCTCTGATAACCCTGAAAAACGTGAAAATCTGTTAATAAAAACACATATGGAGGTGTCGGATGCAGCGAGGATGATGAAAGTGGACGTACAACTGGTGAAACGATGGAAAATGCAGTGGGAGGCTTGCAGAATGGTGGCGTAGTGAGAAAATGCACTAGAACGGAAATTTTAATGTAAACATTAGAATTTGACCTTTGAACGCATATATACACGGTTCGGGCAAGAAATAAAATGACACACATGGAAAGGGTGACGTGGTGGCAAACGGTCAACGGCAGAGGGCGATTGAATCTAGACCGTCTGATCTCGGGAGGAGATCGATGGCCGATGATGCATCGGGGGGCGATGGACAGTGGGCCAGGGGTACGGATTGCCTTGGTTAACTCCCGTGCGGCTTCGTGGAGCAATCACCGTCGGAACAAGAGCCCCAGATCGGATGGCCGATATGCATATCGCTTCGTGTCTTGTGCCGAATGTTAACGAGCGATGGGTGGGTGGTTTTGAAACAGTGGAGTTGCCACGTGTCGTGCGATGAGTGGAATCACTGGCCAATCGTAAATTACCACCCACCTCTCAAAGGCGGTGCGATAGAAAACGCCTAGCTTTTAAATAGTGCGTGGGCATGGCACCACCGAGATAGGTGTACTGTGAGCTGTCGGATCAATAGTTCAACGGACAGCGGATCTGCGATCAGGGCGGCGAACAGGTAGAGTGAGGACTTTGTGGGACCATGAAGACCATCCGATCTATACAGATTGATGGTTTTAACCTCTCCCAGTATACATTTGCAATAAGCACCTTTCGCCTTGGCGCCTGGTCTCGACACTGGGTCACATGGAGGGAAACATTAAGGGAGCTGGACTGAAGGGGGCTAAGACCCATATAAGGTAGAAAGTGGGTTTTAGGCCTGTTTTAATGTATTTTTAGACTAGGAAAGGGTAACGGTAGATGCAATAAGGGTTTTTAAAGGTTTGGAGAGGGGAAAGAAAGTGACATAGAAGGTTTAAGGGGGCTTTGGGGATGGTTTAGGAGGTAAAATGGGGGATTTTAACAAAGGGGAAAAAGGGACATTTTGCAGGGATAAAAGGGATAAAAATAGGCCTTTTGGAGCACAGCTTTTGCAATGAGTGAAATCTTATGAAGGGAGTCAGCAGAGGTAATTTTATCAAAGGCAAAGGCATAGAAGACTTCAAGGATGATGTGTCTTCAGAGGAGATGCATTCCTTGAAGGCTCAAAAGAAATTTAGCCCCCTATTTGCTTGTCAAAAATTCATAGGGGGGCCAACAGTGGCTCCACATGGGGATGGCTACTTCTTGAAGGAGTCAAGAATTCAGAGAATAAATATTTGGTTTAGGCCAGATGCTTAGTACCTTGACTTATCCATTTTCTTTCTTGGATCAGCTGCCACAGATTGTGAAGACATCAAATCAGAAAAAAAAAAACTCTCAAACAATCTACCTACCCATCCTACAATCCGAGCATTTTTCTTTTAGGGTGCATTTGGACTAGCAGACCCTTTACATCATTTATTTTATAAACATAAAATAAACCTATTCTAAATCTACCCTTATCACTCCATGAGACCAGATTAGACTGTTGGTCTCATATGTTTCTCTACCTAATCTAATATCTGTTGGGATTAGACTGTCCAGCAGATTTTTTCTCTACATTCTACAATAGAAACTGAAAACAGTCAAGCCAGGATTAGACTGTCTGACTTGCTGGACTTTGCAGGAACTAAAAAAACTAACTACATGCTCACAGACTAAGATTTATTGAGCTTTTCCTACCTACCCTACTCTAACTGGAAATGTCTGATGCTCTATGTGATACAATAATGCCAATGCAGCCAGTAAAGCAACAACAAAAAGGGGAAAAGTAACTGACTTCTCATCAGAGATAATCGTATGATGCTTTTCATGTGGATTTTCAAAACTGAGGCCACCAGCAGTGGTGACCAATTTTGATGTATTCGACTCTTGCAAAAGATTAATGCTTGAGGGGCTGAGCCAATCAGGGCCTTCATGTATTCTTCCATAGGATCAACAAAAACATGATGAAAACCTTTTTCTTCAAAGCCTCCCATGACTGGTAGGCTATTTGTATCCTGGACAGTTTCGATCATTGCATCTGCAATGTGGCCTCTGTAATCACACTCCTCCTTTTCCTGGTTGGGAGTATTTGGCAGATGACCGTAAACCAGGAATACCTCCTCCTCCTCCGGAACAAGACAAATATTTTTGTGGGAAAGAAGATCCCGCTCATCTTCACTGCAGTCTGAACTGGAGGGTTCATCATATATGGCAGGATTCTCCTCTTCTGACCCTGGCCGGTTCTGCTGCAGTGAGTTGGACTCTGTGAAACAATTAACATATTCTTGAGTAGGGGTTTCTTGGATTACCTCTACCCTTTCAGGGGAAGGCTCAGGACATTCGTCTTGCTCAAGATTTTCTTCATTTATTTCCTCCTTATCCCTGGAGCTAGAAAGTTTCTGACTTCCATATTCATGGCAAGTGTAACTGATGTTCGGATATAAAACAGAGAGAAGATTCAATGAATCTTCAACTATCATCATGCTTTCAACACTTTCTCCATCAGTATCATAGATGGCCTGCATGGGCTCATCCCTTTCTTGATGTTGATGGTCGTGATATTCCTCCCATGAATCTACTGATGATGGCCCTGCAAGCTCAGTTTCCCTTTGGAAAAAATTATCATCAAACATATCAACATCAGAGGAATCATAATTATGAGCATTGTCACCCATCAAATCTTCATGACTCTCAGCAGGTATTTCTTCAAAATAGTCTGCAAGTTCATTTTCTGATTCTATCTCTTGTTCATCATACACGCTTGGCATGCTGCTTACGTCTTGCAGTGATCTGGTTTGTCTTTTTTGAGGACAAGGAGTAGGTCTTTTCCAATCATCCTCTCTGGTTTCATGCTCATATTCCTCCTCATTTACATTTAGCAAGTTGGCAGTCTCTATTAGTATTTCCAGCTTGTTTTCTAAAGAGATTTGCGCTATTTGCTCTACCTGGTCTTTCTTTTCTTCTTTTAATCTTTCCTCCCTGCACTTTATGTTATATTCGACAGTAACTGCTATATTTTGCATTTCCTCCAGGCTCAAAGGTTCTCTTTCTCTTATATGGAATTCCACCTTGAGGTCAAAAGAACTAAGATAGTGCAATAGAGCCCATCCCAAGAGTGGTTTTATGCTAGAAGGTATTGCATGATATACCTTATTGAACCTGGCTGAAAATTCTTGTACTATCTCTCTTGGCTGCCTTTTAAAATTTTGATACACTCCTAGGATGAGGAGAGCATTCTTAGGGGCTGCCCATTTATCAAGGAAAACTTGAGAAAATTGGTGAAAGCTGAAAATGCTTGCCACTGGAAGGCCTTTGAACCAACTCTTAACATTTCCTTGTAAATACAAGGCAAAAATTCTAATGCACACATCATCTTCTTCTATTTCATACAATTCAAGTAAACCCTCAGGGTTTTGAACATGTTCTTTAGTAGTGGACCTTTTATTTTCTCCATCAAAAAGAGGGAGCTGGTTTATAAGTTCTGAAGGAAGGGGTTGGAAAATAAGAGGTAAAACCAGAGGCTTTTATATTTCTATGACCTTTGTAGGTGTAGGTGGTATAACAATGGCCTCATGGTTGCTTGAAGCTTCTTCAGGAGTGGGAGATACAATATGAGCCTCTTGTTCCACCAGGTTCTTCACAGGAGTATAGGTTTGCTCATGGTCTGAAGACCGAGGCTTGAGATCTTTCCCATACTCATTGTCGGTCTTATCTTTGTACACTTGATTAGGCTTGAAGTAGGACATAACATAGTGGTAGACAAAAACAATGAATTCTTTAAACAAAATCCAACCCATGTGTTCTACCCTTCTATGAGGCCTGGCCATATTTCAGGTTCTTCCTCCAGTGGAGTCTTTGAGTGTTATGGAGTGTGGAGTCACCAGGTGGATGTATCTGAATGTCTGAAGCAGGATGCTGTCCACCACCAGCAATTGAAAGCCAATCTAACCATAGATTTTGGGTCCTTTGAGTGCTTAAGAGCGTGTAAGGTAAATGCACTCAATTCCCCAGTGGAGTTGCCATTATGTTTGGGTTCCCATGTTTTGTCCAGATTGGGAAGACCAAAAGATGAGACAACATCGTAACCACTTTGGGGCCCTAGGATCTAGCCCTCCTGGACCTGGAGAGGGATCTCTCCAATAAAAAAAAGAATGATATATTTTTGAAAACTCAAATGAGAAGTTAGGCTAGTTATGAAACACAAAGGGGGGTTTTAAATGATTTGGTTGGTTGGTTGCTGGGTTGGTCATGAGATCATAGACTGAGAAAGTAATGGGAGAAAAAGGACAAAGCAACAGGATGTTTTAGCAAATAGGATAGGTCAAGAAAGTGCCATCCATTGGGCTATGGAGTCATGAAAGGGAATTACTTGTAACAACTAGCTAAGGATTTCAGAGGGCAAGTCATATAATACTGAAGGATATTTTAGATTAGATGGTGGGATGGAACTTTAAGGAAAGAAAGTGAGAGAAGGAAAGCAACCCAATTTTATGTCTATAGATCAGGTCAGAGGTCATTTAACTCTAGGCCTGCTTGGACATACTCATAGGTAACTCTCAAAGGAGGGACAAAGGGGCAGCTTATAGATCGGACCAGAGGTCATTTAACTCCAGGTCAGCTTTAGCATGCTCCAGGAAAACAAAGATAAGTTTAACAAGAGATCTCAGAAAGGCCAGCTGGTCACATAAGGATCCTAGTGGATAGGGCTAACTCTAATCCCCAGTGTTCCTAAATCGTCCAGCTTAAACCCAACAAGAACAACTAATAGCAGAAAACATTGAAGGCAAGGAGAGTAGAGACATAGGGTACCTAACAAGGGTAAATCCTATGCCATATTTCTAATGCAAGCCAACAGAAAATGAAACAATATGAAAATGTAATAAACATATTATGGAAAAAATTACCAATAGTAATAGACCAGGATCATGTCAAATGTGCGTTGATTAATTGATGCAAAACCAGTCACACACACTGAGCTCAATGGCTGTTACAATCCAAAATTCTCCTCCTAGCCTACTACATGACAACTACTCTGCTGCTCCCTCCCAGGACTGTTCTAACAGTCAAAATGAATCCCTCTAACAGCAAATAGGCAACAACCGAACAACAAATTTATAATATGTTCTTCAGGATTCTTATAGGAGAAAAGAATAAAAAGAGTAGGTGTAAACTTAAATGCAACATTAAATTTTAAAGCAGTAGGAGGGCCGAGGCTCCATTTAGTTTAAATTCTGGGCATTTATCTTTGGTACTCGTTGGATGAGAAGAATGGTCCTTGTCAACTATAATTTACTTCCAGGTATGTCTCTGGTGTACTAAACAAAATGCAAAACAATGATGCTAGGGTCTGCCATACTGTGTGACTAATGTACTGGTAGCATAGGACTGTTGTCAGGGATGAAAAAATCACCTTATAACACGACATAAAGCAATATGGATACTGTGTCCTCTTATGGAAGGACGCACTGCTGATATGAAAACCCTGATACTATTATATTTCTATGCATTAGACCTTCTGATTGATCCTCGGGGTCTTCGATTCTGGTGCCTTTTCTTTCTAAATCCCTGAAAAGGTTCGAAGTCTTCAATTACGTGTCTGGAACTTTCTGCTGCTCCTTTCCTGTCTCTGTTGGTGAAATATGTGCTTTTAATAGCTTTGGGGAGGTTTTACAGAGTTAAAACCCTATTCTTTAATGCAAGTCCTGTCATGGCTCTTTCCCAGGGTTTATTTGTGATTTAGGCCTCTGAAAAATGGTACTTTTTGCATTTTTTACCGCTGTAATAAAGACTTTGAAATCATGGCGGCATTTAATCCTTTGATAACCCTGCAAAACACAAAAACCTGTTAAGAAAAACACATATGGAGGTGGTGGATGTAGCGGGGACGATGAAAGTGGACGTACAGTTGGTGAAATGGTGGAAAATGCAGTGGGAGGCTTGCAGAATAGTGGTGCAGTGAGAAAATGTAGTAGAACGGAAATTTTAATGTAAAAATTAGAATTTGACCGTTGAACACATATATACATGGGCTGAGCGAGAAATAAATTGACACACGTGGAAAGGCTGATGTGGCGGAGACGGTCAACGGCGGAGGGCGACTGAATCTGGACCGTCTGATCTCGGAAGGAGATCAACGGACGAAGATGCATCGGGGGGGCGATGGACAGTGGGCCATGGGTATGGATTGCCTTGGTTAACTCCCGTGCGTCTTCGTGGAGTGATCACCGTAAAATGAAGAGCCCTAGATTGGACGGCTGTAGAAATTTTCCTTAGATTGGACGGCTGTAGAAATTTGAGTAATAGATGAATTATTCACCGAGATTATCCTGATTACACACTATTTAAGCTTCATGCATAATACATAACCTCTTCTACAATTGATCATCAATTTGCAGAAATAGAAGCAATCGCATGCGCACATTAAAAAATAATCAAGCACACATATAACACCGTATGTAATGGGGAAAGCTTACAGCTGAAAACCCCCAACTATCTGTATATTATAATGATAGAGAGCATGTAACAATACATAGCACAAAGCTCCTCACATCTCTCAGCACTATCTCACATGCTACACACAAACTAGCTCAGATATGAACAAGTCACAAGTTCAAATCTCTTCCACCTGTCTGCCTGCCTCTACTGCGCAATCCAAGATGAATAATGATGAGATCCAAGTTCAAATCCCACTGGCTTGTACTGCGCAATCCTCATTGGCAATCTCAATCAATGTGTGTGCAAATATCATGCACAACTATAGTCACAACTGATAGTAGACTCACCCTTTCACCCACCTCTAACACTGGTCTCCACTGAACTGTCCATGCATTGCAGTTAACTGATGTATTCTTTAGTTGATTTATGAGTTAATAATTAGTGACTTAATTAATAATTAATTCACACCACTCATCACTAGTGTATTTATCAGTTAGACTAAATACAACTAGTTCAACTAAGTTAAACCGAACACAACTCCACCAACCGTCTCATCAACTCCACCAAACTCTGCCACATGAGTTCTAACTGAAGTCAACCATGCAATAGCTCAACTAACCCTTAGGAAAAGCGTATTTCCTTCTGTCAGCTGCATGTTCCACATCCAAGCATCAAACTGAAGTGCTCCAAGAGGATAAGATAATGTTTATAGTCCAAATATTATTAAGGGCTAATAATATTTGACTGATCTATTTTTAGACTGGCAGTCTAAAAATAGACTTCACCCAATGTCTAAAAATAGAGGTCCATCTATTTTTACCAACTTGACCAATCATCCATAAATAGCATCCTGCAACTCATAGACCATGACCCATATGTCTAAAAATATACATAGTCTAAAAATAGACTTTTCGCCAAAAATAGCCTGCGGGCCCACTTAGTGAAGGCGACTTATTTTCACTAAGCTCCATCATCTTGTTGCATTTTAAACACTCCCTCTCAACAAGATATGGATTATATGCAACCCCTATCTTGCCTCTGTGGTATTTTAATTTTCTCCTGGTGAGCGCCTTCGTTAAGATATCAACATCTTGATCCTCCATGGGAATGTATGAAAGTAACATGATTCTCCGCTGCACACAATCTCTGATATGATGGTACCTGATGTTGATGTTTTTGGATCTATCATGAAATATTGGATTAGCCGAGAGTTTAATGCAACTTTGGTTATCACAATAAATCACAGTAGGCTCCAAGTGTGACCCAAACAACCTGACCAGGATCTTCCTCATCCATATAGCTTCGCATGCAACCAAAATTGATGCCATATACTCGGCCTCTGCTGAACTGAGTGCCACGGATCTCTGCTTCCTACTATACCAAGAAAATACTATCGACCTGATACTGAAGATCCCTCCAGATGTGCTCTTTCTGTCCGTTGGGCTCCCTGCCCAATCTGCATCCGTGAAGCCACATAGCTTCACCTCATCCTCCTGTTTGTACCACAATCCATATCCTGATGTGCCTCTAAGATAACTCAATACATGCTTTCCTGCCTTCCAGTAGAGCTTGGTAGACTTAACCATAGCTTGTGAAAGCTGGTTCACAGCATGGCATATGTCGGGTCATGTATTGACCAGATACATAAGCGACCCCACCAACTTTCGATAAACAGTGGCATCCACTACCTCCGCCGAAGTAGCATCCTCCTTCCTCCATCCTCTAGGAAGAGGAGTATCAAAAGGCTTGCAGCCATGCATTTTGAACTTCTCCAGTATCTCCCGGACATACTTTCCTTGAGAAACAAACAGTCCATCACTGCGCTGCCAAATTTCCAATCCCAGGAAATAATGAAGGAGGCCAAGTCCTTCATCCCAAACTCTTTTGGAAGATCATCCTTGCATGAGAGTATCAACAGCTCATCACCTGTCAAAATAAAATCATCTACATAAAGTACAATGATCAGAAAATTACCCTCCACCACTATCTGGTATAGGTTCGGATCCGCCTCACTCTTGGAGAATCCAAGTCTAGTGAAATAACTATCTATCCATGTGTACCAAGCACAAGGTGCTTGTTTCAACCCATACAGCACTCTCTTGAGCCTGCACACATGCGAATCGCTGCTGAAGATCTCGAAACCTTCGGGCTGCTCTATGTACACCTCCTCCTCAATGACTCCGTTGAGGAACGTAGTCTTCACATCCATCTGATGAATGTGCCACCCCATCTGCGCTGAGAGAGCTAGGATCGTCCGGATGGAAGAATACCTTGCGACAGGTGCAAAGGTCTCCTCATAATCGATCCCCTTTATCTGTGAAAAGCCTCGAGCAAAAAATCTTGCCTTGTACTTCTCCACACTCCCATCAGCTGCCTGCTTCACTTTGTAGATCCATCTCGAACCCACCACTAATTTCCCTTCCGGCCTTGGGACAATCTCCCATGCACTGTTTCTGACAATCGAATCATACTCTTCCACCATGGCATCTACCCATGCGGGGTCCTCCACAGCTTCCTCAAAGAGGATGGCTCACATGACACATTTTCACAAAAGCCATGTATCCAAGGTGTCGATCCGTTGATCGTCTCTATCCGCGCCTCGTGTTGTAGGTGGTCCTACAACCTTCTCTCGTATCTTGAGCGCTCGCTTCGCCCTTCTCTCGTAGGTGCGCTTTTCACCTCGATGGTTTGGTGGCTTGCATGAGTGGTCTCTTCCACTCCATGAACCTCCTCTTGTGGTTGATCCACATCCTGAGACTCATCCTTAGGAACTAATAGCTCCTCATCTGCATGCAAGTGTGGCTCCCTCTCAAGCGAACACTTCATGGATTTCTCCTCATGAAATTTGATATCCCGTCGCACAACAGTCTTGTGACTGTCTGAAAAATACACATGATAGTTGTGGGGCGTATCAGTGTACCCCACAAATATCCCAACCTCCGCAGTCGGCTCCAGCTTCTTCTTGGCATCCTTTGTCACATGAATGTAAACAGGTGAACCAAAATCCTCAAATGGGAAATATCAAAGCCACGAAAGGCCTTGTGTACGGCGTTGGCATTTTGTGAGGAAAACGGTTATGCACATACACTGCTGTATTGCATGCCTCAGCCCACAAGTGAAGGGGTAGGCCCTGATCATGCAACATCGCCCGTGCAGCACCCACGATCGTTCTGTTCTTCCGCTCAGCCACCCCGTTCTGCTGTGGGTTATGGGGTGCGATGAGCTCTCTCCAAATCCCTTCTGCGCTGCAAAAGTATTTGAATTCAGTAGAGATGAATTCACCACCATTTTCACTCCTAAGAGCCTTCACATGCTTCCCCGGTTATTTCTCAACCAATGCCTTGAACTCACAGAACTTTGAGTATGTCTCGCTCTTCTTCTGCATGAGGAAGATCCAGCACTTATGAGAAAAATCATCAACAAATATCACATAATACATGTGCTTTGCTGTCGAAGCTACTGATAAAGGTACACACACATCTGTGTTAATTCTCTCAAGGATCATTGTAGTGTCCTATTTTTCCTAGTATATTTTTGTCACTTTTATTAAGGGTTATTTGGCTCTTGAAGACTCCTTCTAGGCCTCATGCCTCTGTCCAAAATCCTCATTTGCTGTCCCATTTTTTACTCAGAAAAATCTGCTGATTCCGTATAAAAAATTGCTGAAGAAACCATCATTTTCTTCCCTTATTTTCTCCATATTATTCCTCTACTTTTCATAATTTTTCCCTCCATTTATGAAATTTTCCCCTTTCATAGTTAAAAACTCACTTTTTAACTATTTCGGAACACCCAAATCCACTTTAATCCTTGAAATTTCTCATAAAAAATCAAAGTTTTATTACTATGGACCTAAGCCCCTTGGGCTAAGTCCTAAAAACCACTTCCCCACATATGCCCGTCACCCAAGACCAGGAGCTTAAACGTTGGGGGCCAATCGCAATCGAAGGCCGGGCGGGAGACAAATTCCTTTGTAAATATGTTAAAACCCCGATGCGATTAGTTTATATTGTTAAGTCTTGCAACGCGTTCCGCGCCGTCGATCTGTCGCAAGATCTGACGGCCAGCGCTCAATCGCGCCACTCCTCCCGATCGAAATCGCAACACCCATCGTGCGCCTCCCGATTGCGATGCTCCGATCGAAACCCTCCCGATTGCATAGTGGCCGTTGATCTCCCCGCGATCTGATGGCCCTCCGCTGATCGCAATACCTTCTGCTCCTCCTCCGATTGCGTGCCCCGATTAAATCTCCACCGTCCACTCTTCCCGCAGATCAACGGTCTGCGCTCAATCGCAAGCCCCTGCCCGATCGCAATCGCAAGTCGCATTGGCACCGCCCCGATTGAAGCCTTCCGATTTAATCGCAGCCATCCATTTCCCGCCTATCCAACGGCCCTTATTCCCTCCGATCACAATTCTTGCCCCTGCTTTGAAAACCCTCCGATTCATTTTCCGCCGTCGATCTGATCTGCAGATCAACGGCCTGCGCTCAATCGCAAAGTTTCAAATCGCAGTGTTTCAAATCGCATGTTGTTAAGTGACCTCCCCGATTGCGATCCTCCGATTAGATCTGGACCGTCCACGTGTCCAGATCAGACGGTCCAAAACCACCCTGCTTGTTTTCCTCTCCCCGCTCTCCTTTTCCTTTTTGCGCAGATCTCCACCGTTGGATGTTTTCATCCAACGGCTATGCTCCTTTCCCCACCATCTGAAGCAGTTTAAACCTAAAAAAACGCAGGATTTATTTATGAGTTTATGTTTTATGCAGGTTTTAAAGAGTCTTCGTCATTACATTGAAGAAAATCCAGGGGTTGGGAATGATGATTCCCGTGCCTTCGGCCTGTGAAAATAACCATTCACAGGGCTTCATTTGAATGTTTGATCGGCGTTCCATGGGCACCGATATCTTAAAAAGCCCTGTGCGGCTCTGCACATTGACAAGACACTGCGTTTTAACGCGTTTTTAAAAGAGTATAAGTTTTGAAGGACAGCACACAAGAGATTGAAGATTGAAGACAAATTTGGGGATCACGGCTAAGGTTGAATATCAAAAGTCTAATTCCCCAAACTAAAACAGAATTAATAGAAAATAAAAAAGATCTGTCAGGAAGAAAGGACTTCTGACGCTGCATTTGAGGCAAATTGATTCCTCAGCTACCACGGGAGCCACCTGTTGTCTCAAAGCATTCAAACAGGGGCCGAACTTATTGAAGAAAATCAGATATTCACCTCCAGCGCAGCCAAGGAATTACTTCTGCAAGAGAAGAAATGCAAAAAATATCTGCAGAGTCACTCCACACAGCGTACAGAGCCTCAAAGTCAAACAAATCTTCCACCGAGCTTTGATATTTATTATGAAACAGTTAATGTAGTGACCCACCTGTAAATTTTTCCCTCGAGCCTCTCAAAGGGCCGAGAAGTCTTCACTCTGCATTAACTGTCCTTGAGATATTTTGTTAAAATCTCACCTCCTCATCTTCCTATAAGTCCCTCTACAGAAGATGAGAAAGGTGGGTTGTTGTTTGATCACAAGTTGTAATATCGAAACTCTCTGAAATAAATATATAAGTCTGTTGAAGTTGAAGATAATTCGGAGTCTTGGATGTCTTGATGATGCCGTTGCATGTCTGTTCCTGAGAAGGCTCTATCATTTGATCCATGAGCTTGGATGTTGGTGAAGTGCTCTGAACTGTTAAATGTCTTTTCCTTGTTTTCATTATGTTCCATAATTTCTTACTACAGTAGGCTGAAAGTTTTAGGCTAAGAAATGACTCCTGGAAGCACCTTAGACCTGTTCACCCTTCATTGTTTTATGTTTTCTTCTGCTGAAGTATTTTAGAGGCTTTAAAACTTCTCTTTAGTCTTCATGCTCGTTTATTTCCTTGATAGCTCAAATAGTTGGTTTCAGCATGTTATGGTTCTCCCTGCTTGTCTGCCATCACTTGAAAGCCATTATTGAAATCTCCCTTCGAAGTACCATTGTCTTAAGTTAACCAAAGAGGTCGGTTTTGATCTTACCCTTTGCCCTTGCTTAAAAAGTTGTTTTGAAGGTCTTTATAGTTGCAAACACAGATGTTATTTAGGTGTTCCCTCTTCTATGAATGCAATTATCAGTGAATCTTTTATGATTTCTAAATCCTTTAAAATAAAATCTTTGAGGAAATAGGGTGTTCCCCGAATCTTAGATTTCATTTTAAAAGTTGTCTTGAAATCATTATTTGCTTAAAGAATGTTTGTAGAACTTATGGTTAGCCCTGTCTATCAAATATCTCTTTATCGTTAAGTCATTTTTTTTAAGTTCCCTTTGTTGAGAATTAAATCTCTTTTTCCAAATCATTAATGTCTGTCTCATTCCAAAACAAAGGATCCTGTGGCCAAGTTAGTTTTGCCTTTTGATATCCCATATCCCTTGAAAAGTTTGCTATGACCCTATTTTGACTCCATTGCCCAATGAACCGGATATTTCCTCTTTCTGTCTATCTTTCCTAGACCTTTCATATTCTGCTGTGTCAACTCAACCCAACCGAACAAACATTTGCACGTAATAACTAGTCTAAAATCCATAACCAAAGCAAACAAGATAAACCTTTGCCAACAAATATTTGAGAGATCCCTCTCTGAGAACAGGAGGACTAGATCCTGGAACTCTAAAGATTGGTTTTGATGTTGCCTTGTCTTTTGATTTGCCAAACTTTCAAAACACGGGATACCAACATAATGGCGATCACGGTGGGACATGCTGAGAATTAGAGGTTTACAAAACCTTTCCTTCAACTTTAGTTCCAGTATAACATAAGTAACTTTCTTCAAGCACTGCCTAACATAATGGGAATCATGATAGGACTCTTTTGAATCAGTGACAAACTAAGTAACCCTTAGGATTCCTTTCAAAACCTTATCAAACCTTGAAGGAACCAGTTACCAAGCCATAAGAGCAACTCTGTCCGTTTGAACACCTTAGCTAAGTGCAAAATCAGACTTAGAACACTCTCTTAACCTATAAAAACAAAATAAACTCAGAAAAACCCAAAATATTTCAAGTTTGGCTTCATAATAAACATGGTGGTGGACCATAAAACCTTTTACCCCCTTAGGAGCTAAAAAGCTTCCACCTGGCGACTCCATAATCCTGAGCAGACCTTAAAGACTCCACTGGAAAGAACCCTTACCATTATACAGTCTCCTAATCCAGTTAGAGGATTGTAAGATCAAAATTTGTGTAAACAGATCAGTTAACCTCTCAAAGATTGTCATACTTGGTTGAACTTTTCCTGTTATTTGGATCTCAAAATTACAACATAGTGGCTTCTAGGAAGATTTATACTAGAGCCCATCCTAACCCCGATCCACCTGAGATAGTTGATGACCCAGAAAGTATCCTTTGGAAGTCTCCTAAGGTTAAATTTTCAACTGTTTTCAGATCACCCTTGAGAGCTAATTCAGTTCCTGAAAATATTTTAGCTCTACAACAATCACAAGTTGACTTAGTAAACCCATTTAGAACTAGGTCATTTGATGATATAATTCAGATAGATTCTGAGTCTTCAATTTCATCCCCGGAAACAAGTAAATATCCTGATAGAGAATCAACACCTCCTGATCCACATTTTCTTTTTAACCTAGGTGTCTCTCATCCAAAATCAGCTCAGCAATCTGCTGCTATTCCATCCACTTTTGTACACCATTCAGCCACTGTTCAAACCACTCCACTCCAGCCAATTTCCCCCCTTGTTAATACACCCCCACCACATATCATGGCAGCATGGTATGCTCCCTTAGCCCTTAATATACCACTGGTCAATCTTCCACAGGACTATCAGTCCAAAATTCCATTATATGATGCTAATGATGCTACAACTGCATCGCAATATGTGGATAAGATGAATGACTATTTTGATCGAAATGAAATCGATGATGATTCTATCAAACTCAGACTGTTTGCTCAGAGCTTAGGGGGAGAAGTAAGAAAATGGTTTAAAGGTTTAGCCCCCCGTAGTATAAATGACCTCCAAGGCTTCCATCAAACATTCTTAAACAAGTGGGAAATAAGAAAAAATCCTCTCCAAGTCCTTGCTGATTATAACAATCTCCATAGGAACCCTGGGGAAAGTGTACAAGCTTATTGTACCAGATTTAACAGCGTGTATAACGCACTTTCCCCTGAACTAAACCCTCCTCAGGGCTCAGCTTTAAACAAATTTCCTGAAGGGTTTGACCCAGACATGACATATTCACTCAGAGAAAGAGTTTTTGCAACTTTGGAAGATATGAAAAGAGGTGCCCTTTCCGTGGAAGTAAACTTAATAGAAAAGAGAGCAAGAATGAAAACTGAGAAAAGAGTATCTTTCAGAGAGGAATCCCCTCCCTCTACTTCAGGCTCAAAAATGGAGAGAATGTTGGAAGAAATGATGAAAGAGATGAGCATAATTAAGAAAGCACAAGCAAATCAAAACCAGACTGCACTTCAAAACAATCAAAACAGAAACAGAAATCAGAATTATAGAAAAGAGAACAATCAGGATAAACAAAAAGAAAGTGACCAACAAATCAGACCTCCCTTTCAACAGGACTATGTAGATCAATATGAGGAAGACAGGGAGTTGGAAAGGTTGGAAGAATCACATGTAAACTTGATTGGATCAGACAGTGGGGATGAGGTTTTCCTCACCGAGGAAGAACAAGGTTTCTTCTCAAATGATCAGAATATAAACACTTATGAAGATTCTGATGACTATAGATTGGGTTTTGAAAATGCAATCATGGAAGTGCATAAACAGTATGATCTTAGGAGCAAGGGAAGTGTAGATAATTCGAAAAATAAGAACACTAGCACTGCTGTCAAAGAGAACATGGAAAATCAGTCCAAAAAGACAGCAGAAAAAATCAACATTTCGGCCAAGAAAACAGACTCAAACAAAGACAAAGTTGTCCAGCCAAATATTGAACAGAGTACCCCTAGCACTTCAGCTAGTGGTCCCAATAAAACCATCCCAAATACTAGCCCAAACAAGGTTCAGCAAAGTAAAATTGCTGAAAAGAATTTAATTGAAAAAACAGATGTAAACATCAACAAGTCAATTATTCCTTTCAGCCTTGAGGGGGAAATTGCCAAGATTAAAATTACCATCCCCCTAGCTGAACTAGTAACCCAAGATGTGTACAAAAACCAAGTTTTAAAAGCTTTGAACTTAGGAAGTGATACTGACACCTTAAACTTGACATATGACAAACCTGAGCTGTTGTTTGGCCCAGAGGTTGAAGGAAAATATCAAGAAGGACCAGTCCCTCCCTTCTATGTCAGTTTGAACATACACGATAAAATTCTACACAATGCCATGTTAGATTCCGGGGCTTCACACAATCTAATGCCCAAAGTAGTAATGGAAAGTTTAGGCTTAGAAATTACTAAACCATACAAAGATTTGTATTCCTTTGATTCAAGTAGAGTCAAATGTTTGGGTTTAATCAAAGATTTATGTGTTAACTTAGCTCAGATCCCTGCCAAGAATCTAGTGATGGATATCGTTGTAGCTGACATTCCCCCTAAGTATGGCATGCTTTTATCAAGGTCATGGGGAGCCAAACTTCAGGGAAGCCTTCAAATGGACATGTCTTATGCCACCATCCCTGTTTTTAACCAAAATAGAAGACTATATAGGGAAGCCCACATGAAGTATATGGTGAGTAACATGGACAAACCAAACAACACTCTGATCTATTCTATTCAATCAAGTTTAGATTCATTTATCTTGTATAACGAAGATGAAATCACTCAACTATGTAAAGAAAATATAGACCCCCACTTTCACCTTGAATAAACTCCGAAACATTGACGATCAACAGCAACAAGAAAATGAGAATGAGTCAAATATACTTTGGACAATAAATTTCAATGGATCCTGTAATAAACTAGTGCAGGGGCAGGTGTCTGGATTCAAAACACAAATCAGGTTTTTTCATACAAATTAGACTTCCCATGCACTAACAATATTGCTCAGTATGAAGCACTTCTCCTAGGCTTACAACTGCTTAAAGAATTAGAAGCCCAAAGGATATCCA
>CM076579.1:198127047-198292281 GCA_034641835.2 Pinus albicaulis | reverse complement strand
TGTGGAAGTGAATATGGATGGTTTGAAGAAAGGCGTGGAAGCTAAGATGGATGGCACGGAAGCAGACATGAAATACAACATGGAAAACATGAAGAATGATCTAAAAGAAGACATTGAAGGTTTGACAAAGTTGATACAAGAAATGTTTCCTAATGGTGAAAAGATAGTAGAAGAACCTCATGATGAGAACAAAATAAATGTCAATCGTGATTTCATAAACTCTAATGTTGGCAGGAAGAACCACCATATTCCAAAAATGGATATGAGGAAGTTTGATGGAAAGGATCCTGTAACATGGATACTACAGATGGAGCAATATTTTGATCTCCATAATGTGCAAAACACACAAAAGGTATGCATTGCAACTTTACATTTAGAACAAAATACATTTGTATGGTATCGATGACTTTGCTCCCGTAAAAAAATTGTCACTTGGTCAATTTTTACGGAGGAAATGATAGCACATTATGAGGATACAAAGAGCAACACCTTCTTTAGCCAATTGATAAATCTCAAACAAAAGGGTTTTGTGGGGCAGCACATTGAGGACTTCCAAAAATTGAATATAAGGGTAACTGATATTCCAGAGGAACACAGGATTGATCTCTTCATAGGCACTTTAAAGGATAACATCCAACTTTAAGTTCGTGTTTTGGAACTGGATTCATTGGAGAAGGCAGTCAGGTTGGCAAGAAAAGTTGAATGTAAAATAATAGCGACAAGGAAGCCTACCACTAAATTCTATAAAGAAGGAAGTGTTGCTACGCCTAGATTTCCACAACCTACAAGGTTGACACCACAAAAATTGGAAGAAAAAAGAGCAAAAGGGATTTGATACAGTTGTGATAGAAAATACACTAAAGGTCATAAGTGTGCTGAGAAGAAATTATTTTACATAGATTGTGAAGAGGAAGAAGAAAATGAACAAGAAGAGGATATATACCAGGAACCAGCCCCAGAAGAGGAAGAAATGAATCCAACCATATCGTGTAATGCACTGGCAGGAATTACCACTCCTCAAACTCTCAAGATAAAAGGACAAATCAAGAAGAGAAAGGTAATAGTGTTGATTGATTCAGGTAGCACCCATAATTTTATTCATTGTAAGGTAGCGAAGGAATTAAATTGTTTCCTATACCCAGCACCAGAATGTCAAGTGATGGTTGCAAATGGAGGAACTATAAATTGCTCTGGAAAATGCCATAATATCAAGCTAACCATGGGGGAATATGTATTGACTAGTCCAATGCTTTCCATTCCTATGGGAGGTGCTGATGTTGTACCAGGAGTACAATGGTTACAATCTTTGGGGACGGTAGCTTTTAATTTTCAAGAACTTTTCTTGAAATTTTTTTCAGAAGGAAAGGAAGTCGAATTACGGGGTATTGAAGGGAAGCCGGGAAGGATAATAAGCTCTAATGTCATGAAAAAGCTTCTAAAGAAAGAACAACAAGGCGTAATTTCACAATTATGCTCACTAGAAGTTCCAACATCAAAATCATCTATTTCTGCAGATCTCCAACAAGTCTTGGACAATCATTCCAAGGTGTTTGAAACTCCCAAAGGACTCCCACCTATTCGTGATCATGATCATGCTATTCATTTGATTCTAGGAAGTGTTCCTCCAAACATCAGGCCTTATAGATATCCTTACATCCAAAAGAGCGAAATTGAACGCATGATTGCAGAAATGTTAGAGGCGGGTATAATTCAACCTAGTCAAATTTCTTTCTCTGCTCCTGTAGTATTGGTACACAAGAAGGATGGATCATGGTGAATGTGTCCAGATTATAGGGAACTCAATAAGCACACCATTAAATATAAATTTCCCATTTCTATGATTGATGAATTGTTGTATGAATTACATGGAGCAATTTATTTTACCAAGTTGGATCTTCGTTCAGGATATCATCAAATTAGAATTAAGACTGAAGATATTCCAAAAATGGCATTTCAAACTCATGAGGGTCATTATGAATTTTTTGTCATGCCTTTTGGCCTTACCAATGCACCTTCTACATTTCAAGGGTTGATGAATTCCATTTTAAAACCCTTCCTTAGAAAATTTGTGCTAGTATTTTTTGATGATATACTAATCTACAGCAGGTCTAGGAAGGATCATGTTGAACATGTTGACAGGGTGCTCAAACTATTGCAGGAGAAACAATTATATGCAAAAACATCCAAATGTTTCTTTGGAGTACAAGAGGTGGAATATCTGGGTCATATTATATCTCACGAGGGTGTTAAAGCAGACCCTAACAAAATTAAAGCCATTAAGGAATGGAAAGTCCCCAAGACAATAAAGCAGTTGCGAGGATTTCTCGGGTTAACAGGCTATTATCGCAAGTTTGTTAAGAATTATGGGAGAATAGCAGCACCTCTAACAACATTATTGAAGAAAGATGCATTTTTATGGACTCCTGAAGCAACTAAGGCCTTTGAACATCTTAAAGAGGCAATGTGCCTAGCACTGGTCTTAGCTACGCCAGACTTCACAAAAACCTTTATTGTGGAATGTGATGCCTCAGGAAATGGAATTGGTGCAGTTTTAATGCAGGAAGGAAGACCCATTGCTTTTGAAAGTAGTCCAATCAAAGGAAAGTATTTACAGAAACCTATTTATGAGAAGGAAATGTTAGCAATACTACATGCACTAAAGAAATGGCGAACTTACCTAATGGGAAGACACTTCAAGGTAAAAACTGATCATGATAGTCTTAAACACTTTTTGGAACAAAGACTATCTTCAGAAGAGCAGCAAAAATGGGTCACAAAGATGTTGGATTATGACTTTGAATAATCTACAAAAAAGGAAAGCTTAATGTTGTTGCAGATTCACTCTCAAGAAAGAATGAAGAGGTGGAAGCATTTCTTTGTGCCATTTCTATTATCCAACCAGATTGGATAACCGAAGAAAGAGATGAATGGAAGAAGGACAAAGATGTATGGAAACTCATTCAAAAGTTGCAGCAAGATCCTAGTACATCTGATACATTTAGTTGGAAAAATGATTATTTATGGTACAAAGATCGCTTATATCTTTGTAAGAATTCCCAACTAAAACAAAAGATTCTTATGGAATTTCACTCTTCTCCTTTAGCAGGACACTTAGGATTTTTAAAAACTTACCACAGGGTGAAGAAAGAATTTTTCTGGGATGGCCTTAAATCTGATATTCAAAAATTTGTTGCGAAATGTTTGGTTTTCCAGTAGAATAAAGTTGAGACAATTAAGACCCCAAGACTTCTACAACCTTTATCCATTCCAAGTCAACGTTGGGAGGAGATTTCAGTGGATTTTATCACAGGTTTACCTAAGTCTGAAGGAAAGAGTGTCATCATGGTGGTAGTTGATAGACTTATCAAGTATGCACACTTTTGTGCATTATATCATCCATTTAAAGCAAGTACAGTTGCTACTACATTTATGGACAAAATTCAAAAGCTACATGGAAGCCCAAGGGTTATTGTGAGCGACAGAGATCCCATTTTTACTAGAAATTTTTGGACGGTGTTATTTTCTTATTTGGGTACTCAATTAGCTCATAGCTCATCTTATCATCCTCAATCTGATGGTAAAACTGAGATAGTAAATAAATGTTTGGAAGGATATCTTCGTTGTTTTGTATTTGATAAAAAAACACAATGGGTCAAGTGGTTACCTCTCACTGAATGGTGGTATAACACTTCCTTCCATACTGCAGCAAAAATGACCCCATTTATGGCACTTTATGGATATCATCCACCATCCATCACATCATATTTAAGGAAAAATTCGAAGGTTCAAGCAGTGGAAGATCACATCGAGCATCAGCAAGAAGTTCTCCAACTCTTAAAGGATAACCTGAATTTGGCACAAAATCGAATGAAACAACAGGCAGATCAACATCGCAACAAGAGAAGTTTTGATGTAGGAGATTGGGTATTTTTACGTCTACAACCATACAAACAAATGTCCCTGAAGCAAGCTAAGAAGGATAATAAATTATCACCATAGTACTATGGTCCTTACAAGGTGTTGCAAAAGATTGTTACTATGGCATACAAATTGGAGCTTCCTACTTCTTCGCGAGTGCATCCAGTTTTCCATGTTTCATGCTTAAAGAAGGTTATAGATGCAAATCTTCCAGTTCAAACAATATTGCCAGAACTTGATGAGGAAGGAAAAATAATATTGGAACCTGAAGCGGTCATGGAAACAAAAACTCGACAGCTACGGAATCGATCAATTTTAGAGTATCTCATCAAGTGGAAGAACTTACCCACTGAATATTCTACATGGGAGGATGAGAAGTTTATACAGAAGCACCCAGAGCTCCTCAAGCGTTGAGGACAACACTTTTTTGGAGGAGTGGGGCATGTTAGGTCCCTATATTACTAGTATAGTCCCTTATTGTTATTAGTGTAACCCCATTATTGTTATAATTGTACCCTTATAACCCCAATTTTGTTATTATTGTGCCCTTAAATTATTATTGTTAGGTCAGCTAGGATTACATTGTGGCCCACTAGGATTACATTATGACCACATGGAATCCTATATATAGAAAGGAGGTTTTGTAAATTGTATCATCCAAGAATTGTTCATTTATGTAATGTATTAAAGGTTGCCCCCTCAAAGTGGCTTATTTCTAAGGTGTTGATATCTCTCTTCTTCTATTTTTGGAGCTGGTTACACAACATGGCTAATATCGGCCATTTATACAAAGAGGTTCCTAACATTCAGTTTTTGAATTTGGCATTCATTTTGGGAAGATTATATGACCCTGACAATGTAATTAAAAATTACATGGAAAAAATCAAAACAAAGCTTTCATAAAAGAAGAAGAAAAATTTGATGACTTCTTCGAAGGCATCGAAATTTTTTTTGATATTGTCAAAAGGGTTTCCAGTCATGAAAACATTGAAACTTTTCAAGTATATAGAAACAAAAGATTAAAAATATCCCTTTGAATTTGCTAGTTATTGAATATTAAAAACACACTCCAAGTGTCAGCATCGATGAAGAAATGAAAGATGGCTTTGAAAATGAATCTGGTCAATCACAACAACAGTCTGATAAGTCATATCAATATGAGGATCAATCGGAATATAAGAAAGAAAATTTAGAAATGGACCAAATTATTCAAGAAATAGACTTGCTAGAGAAAGCAAATAACAATGGAACTGAATCAAATTCAGAAGTAGTTCAAAAGGACCAGGGCTTGATAGATCAATCTAAATCATCTCAAGGAAAAGACCTGGTAAATGAATGGGAACAATTTTCCCAAGCAATAAATACTCCTAAGGAAAAATTCAACACTCATCAAACATCAAGTTTTCAAACGCCAGAGCCTTCTCAGAAGATATTTGAAACCATCAACCCTCTACAGAGAATCCCAGCAATACAAGACAAAGAAATCATACAGGCTTACTCTATAGATCAAATCGTCCTACAGATTGAAGACATTCCATCATTGGATATTTTCTACAGTCCTAGATACAAGGCTATAGTAAAAAGGAATAAAAGAAAAAGGATTGATGAGACAACCCCAAAATCAAAATATGAATCAGTTGATGTACTCTGGAAAGCCTCCTCAGATGATCCCACTGATCATCCAACTAAGTTGTCACAATATTCAAGAGCATATGCCATAACCACTGTTGATAAGGCAATTGAAGTTAGAATATTGTTGAAACAGAAGGAAACCAGAATACAAGAATTGGATTAATTATTAAAGGAATAAAAAGCCAAGTCCATTGAGCATATCAATGAAAGTTCAGCGCAGTTTTATAAATATATTTAAATTCTCAAGTTGAAACATCAAACAGAGCTTAATGAGAAGCAGGTACATATAGAAAGAACAATGGCAGAGTTATAGAATCGATCACAATTAGAAAAATTCATCAGAGAAGAACTTGATATAAATACTATGACAAAGAAAGATAAAAAAGTATTTTGTCATCAAGTTTCTATGATTTATTCTTATTTTGATTCTAATAAGATAACGATTCAGAAAATAGCAATTCAAAAACTAGAATGTGAGAGAGTTGAAAAGAAAATTGAGGAACACATCCAGTGGAAAAATTCTGATGCAGGAAGACAAGCTAATCTACCAAAAATAGATAATCTTCACAAAGAATTGTTATTCACATAATGGAAAGCACAGATAATCTGATAAGAAAAGGCATCGACCAAGACAACCAAAAATCAAATGAGGTTATTCAGCTCTTATGTGACCAATTGTTTAGAGCAAGACTTCTTAAACAAAACATGTCTGATGTGTTTTCAAGAACAAAAGAAGTAGAGTTAAAATGGACATAGAGAGAAGAACAATAGGAATAAATGACTAAGAAATTTAATAAGTTTGATCAAGAAAATTACTGGAATTTTCTGATCAAACCTTACCATCAGCAGCAAACTCCTATGTTCCTTACAGAATCAGCAAAAAGTCTCAATTGATAATCTCAAATGCTCTCTTCAAGGGGAAAATTTGATCACGGATATTACAAACAACTCAACTGAAGGACATGTTAGATATCTACCAACTTCATGATCACACTCAGAAAGAAATGCAAAATCCTTCAAGTCAGGATTGTTAGTTCTAGATTCCTAGATTTTTGTTTAAGTTAAGTTTTTCGAGAAAGGTTGTTTGAAACCTCCTCTACATTTTTGTAAATCATTTAATTTAGTTTGTAGTTAATTTTAGTATTTAAGCCCTTCTCATGCATTTAGAGAAGGGTCCAAGGATTTTTTAAGAACATTTCCAAAGAATGCTTATTTCTAAGTAAGTTTATGGATGCCTTGATGAAGTAATGGAACACGACCTTTTTCAGTTATAAATATAATTTTGTTGAATCACTATTGGTGCACTTTTGTATTCTTTGAACGACTCTTTGATTGAAGAATTGGATACGACCTATCATCACTAATCTGATAAGCATAAGTAATACACATCTGGTACTATTATCATGTATGTTATTTTTATTTTTGAATGTTAGTGATGAACTTAGCTTTCATGAATCATATATAGAATTAATTATTTTTATCTGAAATATCAGTTGCACTATTGTTCGATATAAAGATAGAAATTAGTTATTTTATACATGGTCATCAGATAAATGTGATATATTTTTCATTTTCTTTTGATTAAATTTTTTCAAGAGAATCATCTCACACAATAATAATTCTATTAAATCTGTGATTATTTTCATCATCACAGATTGAATAGATACCTTTTTAGATCGCATTCAAATATCATCCCTAGGTTATATTAAATTTAATTCAAAGCTTTGCACTTAGAAATAAATTTGTCTTCGCTATTAGTAATTCATCATTCTAAAATGTTTTGATATAAATCCAACAAATTATCATAAAAAAACAAATCTGGGAAACTGGTCCTATCATACCCAGTCAGAGCCACTACCCCAGACAGAAAAGGAACTACTTTAAGGTCCAGACTGGGTGGTTATCCCACTTGCTGTTGCCATGGATTTCTGAGGCCTCAACAGGAAGTTAGGGTTTTTTTTGGAGATTTCTGAAGAAAATGTCTGATCATTTCTGTTTTGTTTCTGTTGTCTGTTAATGAAGTCTTCATGTAGATCTGGATTGTTTGAATATTTTTTATGTTGCTAGTTGATTATGTGTAAATATTATCAGTGACTAATTGATTGAGAATGATGGATGCTACTGACTGTTTAAGGATTCTATAAATCTGACGAAATGTATTTGAATATGTCTAATATGTTCTAAGTTTGGACAAAACTCTAAATTCTCAGTAAATAAAGATCTATAAGTAGGTTCGTCCACAAGAAAGCGTGTATACACATAGGTTGTAGTAAGTAAAGTAACCTATACAATGGATTTATGAATGATCAGGGTTGAAATTGATTATGCATATTAATAGAAAAGTATGGGTTTAATAATGTGAACTCGTTACAGTGATCTCACTGTTATTTTTGAAGGTTGGTTGGTGGTTATTTGTTTTGATATAAAAATTGTGTTGTGATTGAATATGTTGGATCCAGCATGAAAATTTATGAAACATGATCTGCAGTGGTTCTAAGGGTTGAATCGTTCAATGTGGAATTCGAAATTTCCTGCCAATGGGAGCTGGTGATTAGTACAAGGGGTTATAGCTCCCTTGCAGTAGTGGATGGTAAACGAGATTAGGGGGTTGGAGCTCCCTTCTAGTATCATCTAGAGAACGAAAGAACATCACAACCTTCTATAGGTGGGTGCCTGCATACTAGTACGAGTATGCATTGGTACAAAATTGTAAGAAGTTTTATATATAATAAATATTGAAGGCAGAGACGATAACAACAGTTGTTTTCTCCGGACTTGGGTTTCCACCTTAAATATTGTTTTTCATGTGTGATTCCTTTTGTGTGATGATTTATTATGTTATTACAACACATGTTTACTGCTTAAATTTATGATGCATAACTGACGATCTGGGCTAAGTAATTTTTCTAAAGATTTATATGAACAATAAGTCATTTTGGTATACACATGTTTCCTTGAAGAAATATGTGTGAATACACTAGTTGGACTAATTATAGTCACGTATAGAAATTAGTAAATTAAAAGAAACGATTGCCTGTATTGTTAATACTGATTCACCCCACCCCACCCCCTCTAATTATTTTTCCCAATAATTGGTATCAGAGCAAGTCCTTTTGAAGAAGCTTAATCGCTAGAAGGCATATCTTCAAAGATGAGCAATCAAGATCGAACAACATCTATCAACCCACCACTCTACAACAGAAACAATTTAATCTTTTGGAAGACAAGAACAACGTCTTATCTTCAGTCTCTTGGTGATCCAAGATATTTTTCTTGTATATCTATAAAGGATTACATTAAAAATGACATGTTAACCATAAAAAATTAAAGAGCACATGAAAGAAGAGAGGAAGAACATGAAAGCAATAAAATATGACAACAAGAGTTGATAACAGAGTTAGTCCATTTTGGACTATGTCTCTAGGCCCTGTTCAATTGTGGGGAGGCCTTCATTCATTAAGTGGAAAGAATAAGAATAAGTACAAGTAAAATTACATAAATCACCCTTATACCTCCAAGCCGGAAAGTGGTTGAAAAAGGGAGAGCTATGATGCAGAAACAAAGATCATCATTGAGTTCCTATAGCCGAGAGGTGTAAAAATGACATAAAGTTTGTCCCAAATGGACAATGGAAATTTATACACCCCAGGGAATCTTTTTGATGCCCCTCAAGATTCCTCGGGCATGGTTCGGCCCCTCTTCCCACTCGTGGTTCTGCTTCGCTGCTCATCTCTGCCTGGGCCCACTATGGGAAGGAGAGGTCTTATACCTAGAGGAGAGTGGAGTGTATAAGGGACCTTCGCTGGTGTAGTGGCAAGATCCGAAAATGGAGGAGAAGGGGTAAGGGGATCAACTCTCACCCCTCCCCATTTGGTTAAAAATTGTTTTAAATATTTTTTTGGCTGGTGGACGAGTCTACTCGATGTAGCCCGACCCAACCCTGCACACTCCAGAAATGTTGTTGTTACACTGAAAATTGTCATCCTGACATTCTGCTATGTGTATGAGCTCATTATTACTCATACTTCTCCCTTTTCAAGTCTAACGTATCAGTTCCTCATATCAAGCCTTGAAAATCAGAGAAATGTTCCTAAAAATCTCCTAAACTTTGGTGTCGCACTTTCTCTCTATCTTGCATGCGGTCCCGCACCTAATGTTCAGCTCTCTTGCATACCTGAACACACTTAGAGGAGACTCCTACTTTGGACCCCGAGAAGGCCTGCGCAACATCAAGGCTCAGGTTGTAAGGTTTTCCTTCTTTTGAAATTAATACAAATATACTCATTTTTCTCAATAAGCTTTCAGTTGATGGTTTCTTTCATAGATTCCTTGATCACTATGATAAGCATGGTTTATGATGATTTCTATACAGGTGATATGTAATATTTTTCTTGTTTGCGATTGTAGGTTTATGATAAAAACTCCTTCGAGCACGCGAGGGACAACAACGACTTCAAACAAGCACTAGACATATGGTAAGTGTTTTACACCTCTAAAGAGACTTTTGTAAATCATATATGCTTAGAGAAAGATTAGTTTATTTGGCTGTTTGTTGCTAGATACTTTTAGTACTAGGGAGATTGGTCTTGTCCGCAAGACGGATTAATCCACACAACAAATTGGTGACTCTACTGGGGAAAGAACTTGTTGTTTTTGGTTCTCTTTTATTTTGATTTGAGGAAACGTTTTTCCTAGTTTTTGATTGATAGACATCTGCCTGGGTAGCTTAGGTTTTCTCTATTTTTTAAAAATTTTGAGATATTTTATGTTTTTCTCTAGTTTTTCCTGGGACCGCACTTTGCCTTCTTTTCACAGTGCAGGCAGTTTCGCATCTTTGCTTGAGTAAACAGTGCGGTACCGCACCTGTTACTTCTGCAAGCCTGTGGACCTTGTTAAAATTTTGAAAAACTTTAGATTTATTTCTTTAGTTTATCTTTATTTTTTATTTAGATCTTTTGGTTTCTGCCCAGATTGATGATTGCTTCTGTCAAAATCTTTCTGTGAATGAATCTTAGCAGTATTGGTGTTTTGATGATTTTCTAGAAATTTTGCGTTTTGGATTATTTTTCACTTGGTCTTTGTAGCGATTCAAAGCATTGACTGTCTGAAGTACCTGAGATTACATTGGTATTTTGTTTTTGCTAAATCGGACCTGATTGTGAAATATCCTTTATTGAGAAATAGAGCTACCTATTTCTTTGCAAATCTTCGAAAAGAAACTTTGTTATTGGTTTTTTGAATTTCATTTTTTATAAAAACATATTTGAGTGTTTTTGATCTGTTTGTTATTCTGAATGAATAGATCCTTAGTTTGCTGAATAACTAAGTAAAACATTCTTCAAAAAAAAAATCTTAAATATTTTATTCAATTATATTATTAAAACTTGTAGATCTTAGAATTAGTTTTATAGTTTTGAGTGCTTTAAAAAGTTTGTAGATTTCTTTTGAAGGAAACTTGTTTTGTAGCTTCAAGTTTTTGAAAGTGAAAGGATTTTCTTATGAGCTTTGATAATTTGTTTCATTTTGAGTTATTGTTTGAAAGAAAAAAATATTTTCTTTCAATTGTTCTTTATGTTTAAAGAAGGAATTGTTTAGTAAAAGAATTGCATCCTCCAACTCTTTCTTAATTAGAATTTCATTGAAAGGAAACAATCTGATTATCATTCTTAGGTGCATTTTTAGTGTTTTTTGGAAATCGAGTCTTCACACCATCAGAGTTTCATTTCCGCACCCATTGACTTAAGAAACAGCTCTTAAAAGTAACGCCTAATTAAAATTCATCTAGCAATATTTTATTTTCTAAGGCTCTTATCACCAACATAGCTTAGGCTAGTATCTTGGAGTAGGGAGTAATTAACTCTCCAAGGTAGGAAAAACAAACAAGTAGACAAATATTGCGGTAGGGAATAAAATCCAATTGTAATTTGTATAATATGGGAAGCTTCTCCTAAATAATTCAATCAAGAGATCATATCCGAACCTTTGAGACAATCAATTATGTTTCATTGGGGAAGATAGAAGATTTTGCGCGCATAAAAAACGGTAAACCTTGGATTAACCATTTTCAAGGAGCCTGGGGTCACTTGTTAGTAAACCTCGGATTAACCATGTCAAGGAACCTTCAAGGGGATTGAGCTTTGTTACTCTGCCCTTGCGCGTGGGATTGGATCGTAGACTTCTCCCCCAATTATATTTGTTACTGTTGGTAACCTTAGTGTCCACAAACTTAAGATTATTTCCTAAGGTGACGGTGAAGGAAAGATCTCACTGTTCCTGGAGTAGACGTCGACTAGACTCACTTGGACTCTCTGGGGGGTTCTCTTCACACGAGATGGTCTTGTAAGGAAACTTGTGCCAGTCTGTTTCATTAAGCAGGTTGTCGGGGTAACTGTTCCAACCGCCCTTTCTGTATTGAATTTCTACTAAGTTGGATTTCATCACCAACTAGTGTTTTTAGTACGGGAAGTTATTATTTGTGTGTGGTTTGAACTCTTAGATTTTTAAGCGTGTGATTCAGCTGTTTGTTTCTTTAGAGACTTTAGGTTTTTTCATTGAAATTTTCTTTGTTTGTGTGTGATTAGTTAAATATTTAATCATGGTGGAATTGTTGAGACAATCCCGGAGACTACAAGGGAAACCCCCTGAATATACACCAAGTCAGCTTGAAGGGCTTCACGCTTTGGTATCATCTAGTAGCGGTAGGATTAAATCAACAGAAGTTGGAACTTCATCTATAGTGGTTCATCCTGATTATCAAACACCTATAACAGAACACATTCAAGAGCCGATTTCAGTTTCTGAAATTACTGGTAGTATTTCCCCTACTAGTGAACTAGCAGATGAACCTGAAATCTCTGAACCTAAAACTGAACCTTCTATTCTGGAAACATCCTCAGGATTTATTACACCAACTTCTAGCGATCCTGGTTCACCTAGGGTACTAAATATCGTCACTGACGATCTTCCATCTGGACTAATCTCTATTGAAGAACTTACTAATCCAGACGAAGAGATATCTCGTCTCGAATCCCCTCAGTATTTAAATCTTAGGGAACGTGAATCAATTCTCTAAAACCCCATTCGAACTACTACTTGGTATTTATCCTTAACGATTTTTTTAGAGAATCTGGGTCTTTCTTTTTCTCCACCTCGAGTTCCATTTCATCCAACACCCATAGGTTACTATCTGTCATCCATTATGGCAGGAGAGTCATCCATGTTTTCCCAAACACCGGAAGCATTTTTACATGGTGGTTCTTCTATTCCTTCAAGATATTAGGCTCTATCTGGTACTTTCTTGGGGGTAGCTCTTCAACCAATTGAAAGCGTGTAATCATCTGGTTTAAGTGGAATTAAAAATGAAAATTTGAATGCAAAGCAAATATTTATGATGTTTGGTAATATTCTGAATCTGCAACCTCAAGGCAGTCAATTACCGCCTGGAGGGAAATCTCAAGGAAATCCGTTACCGCTTGGGGGGCAACCTCAAGGTAGTCAGTTAACACCTGGGGGGCAACCTTCAGGAAGTCAGTTACCACCTGGGGGTCAACCTCAAGGTAGATTTTTCCCAAGACAAACTGTGGAATCATATTATTTTTGGGGACAACCCCAAGTACAGTACACACCTCAAGGATATCAACCTTCAGGACAGTACATACCCTAGGGTCAACCCCAAGCTCAATATTCTCCTTAGGTTCCTTATCAACCCCACCTTCAGTATGTGTCTCAGGGTTATCAGCCTCAAGGTCAGTACCCAATTCAAGGTTACCAATAGCCTTCTGGCTAGTCATCTATTCAAGGAGCCGAAAATTTACCACTTACTTATCAGCCCTACGTTCAACCAGGTTATGGTCCTTACGTTCAACCTTCTGCGGGACAATATCCCATAATGAATATGGTGTGGGATCCATCCTAGTATCAATAGCCTATGCAGCCTAATGTACAATTTCCTTTTCAACCTGGACAGCCTTTGGTTTCTGGTCCAAACCAGCAACCTGTCCAACCTACTATTCAAACTCCTGCACCTAGTTCTATTTAGCAGTCTGCGCCTAGTACACCTCAGACTCCCCCTCAAACTGCTGCAACAACTATAACGTCTATTCAACCTGTAACACCTATATCTGGAGTGTTTGTAACTCCGAGCTCTTCTATCCCTTCATCTGTGCAAATCCCTCAAGTCTCTGTACCCCAGTCAGGACCTTCAATTCAGACTTCGGTTCAGATGCCTCCGAGACAAGTCGGTACAAGTATAGTTGTCACATGTCAACCGCAATTCACGTATCAACCATACCAGGGATATTATCAATTCGGTCCCGGTTCAAAAAATCCAAGTTATCAGTATCAACTTTACCCTGGCTATACTTATCAGCAGCCTCAAAAACCCCAGTTTGGTCCGGTTAATCCTAGTTTTTTGGGAGGTTATACAATTCCTAACGCAAATCCGATTCCCAGTTATCTTGGGTATCCACCTCCTGGAACTGCTTTGGCTACTCAAGGTTTTCATGACCCAAACCGCCAATTACCATTTATTTCAACTTTGGATTTACCTGATTTTACGCGCCTTACGAATGATCCGATTTTCTATTATCCGTACTGGCCGCCAATGCCACATAAGTTTCCCAGTGATATACCAAAATTCGAAGGTAAGTCAGGAGGGGATCCATCAAATCATGTCATGACTTATCACCTCTGGTGTGTGTCTAATTCAATTATTGATGATTTGATTCGCTTACATCTTTTCCAAAGAACTCTTATTGGTCTTGCAGCCAAATGGTACATTGAGTTACCACGAGGCTCGTTTAATAATTTCAGTCAATTATAAACTTCCTTCTTAACTCATTTTCAGTTGCCTGTCAAATAAGAAAATGGCACGGAATTATTAACTTCACTAAAACAATCTGCGTCTACATATATTTTTGATCATATTCATGAATGGTGACGTAGAAGGCGTTTGGTGAAAGTTTACATTCCAGATCAAATTTTGGCGGAATGGTTTGTTAAATCATTATTTCCCAAGATCACTGAAGATGTAGCTAAGGTTGGTGTTGTTACTGAAGAGAAATTAATTGCTCAAGCTCAGTACCTTGACCTCGTTTATACACAGTCAGGTACTTTACACGAAAAAATCCCCGACCTTCCAAAACAAGGTCAAATAGCTGCTACTCCTTCAGGGTATCATGTCGCTGATGGTATGATTGGTACAGTAAATACTAAGAGTAAGAAGAAATATTCAAAGAACTTTTCTCCTATTATAATTTTACCAGATTCCCCGAAAGGAGAATCTTCCCCCGAAATTTCTTCCGACATTCATGTCGTAGATACATCTACGGCTAAATCTAAATCCGGTGGTAAAACGAAAGGGAAGAATAAAAAAAATAAAAATTCAAAAGAGAAAACTGATAAAAATGAATCCAATGAAAAAAAGTGCAAACCTCGCTATCCTTGTTACATTTTTGATGAGGATCATTTTACTAAGGAATGCCCACATCGAGCAGAGGTTGCAAAATTCGTTAAAGGTTCACAACAACCTGCTGTCTTGAAGGATCCTTTTCCGACTAAAGATAGCAAGATGGTTGGTTCTACCTCGACTACTTCAGAAGAGCCAATTTTGATGATGTCTCATGTAAGGATTGTGACGCGATCGGAAGATTACGGTACTAAGAATCCTATTGATGGTAAAGAAGAAGAATATTTTGATGAAAATACATCAACTACACCTCCTCCTGATCCTGGTCTGCTACAGATCGAGAAACAAAATCCAGACTTAATAATCAAACCACCTGCTAAAGGTGTTCTTCGTAAATCAGCTTTCAATCCACATGCGAGAGCTGCTCAGAATTACAACATTGTTGAAGACTTAGCTATTTCCCCTTCAGCAATGTCGGCTTTGGAAGTGCTGCAATCATGCCCAGCACAACGTAAATTGCTTTTGTCTGCTATAGGAGCTGTCAATATTCAGGATTCTAACCTTATAATCTTCGATTTAGAAAATAGTACACCTTGTCTACCTCACCAAATGGCTTTCCAAATTCAGGTGTTAGCCAAAAACAGACCGATCTATCGGACTGTGATTGATGAGGGAGCTTCAACATGTATTATGTCGATTCAGTGTTGGAAATTGCTTGGTTCTCCTACACTCAACCAATCTCCGACGATTCTTAAGGCTTTTGATGGTTGAGGTTTCCACCCTTTTGGTATTTTTTAGGATTTACCCATAGGGGTCGAAGGTAAAATCGTAAATCTAGATGTGGAAGTGGTTGATGCCCCTCTAGATTACAACCTTCTTCTGGGTTGCATTTGGTCTTATGCTATTACTGTTGTTGTTTCTTCTGTATTTCGACTTATAAAATTTCGATATCAAGGAAGGATCGTTACAATAGATCAGTTAACTTATTTTTCTTCCGACGCAGCCTCTACAGAAACAATCCAGCATGTTGGTAAAGCAACTATCCCTTATAAGGATGTTGGAGTAGGTTTGATTAAAGATTCTAGTTTACTAGGAACTTTTTCCTTTCCTCCTCCTAATGTATCGCCTCCTACTGCAACTATTCACATGATTTCGTCAGACACTGTGATGTTTGATGATCCTTGGGTCGTACCTTCCAACTCTGAGTTAGATTCAATTGATGGCATGATGCCTTTGAGTCCATTTGAAATTGCGTATCAGGCTATACAGTCACTTTCCGACCCCTCTTCAATCGAAATTGATCCAATGAATGGGATCCATGAGGAATCACTTTCTATATCCAGTTCAGCCACAATGAAATTTCCTGATCTTGTTCATACTGATGAGCAGATTCGTGACTTTTTGTCCATTGATGATTTACCATGGGAAGATCTACATCACCGATCTTCATTTTTACTTGAACTAGATCATTTTGAAGATGATTTCGCTTCAATTTTTACTGCTGAATATGTCAAAGAACCCCAGAATTCACTACAAAATCTTGATCCTAAGTTAAATTTGGAAAATATCTCTCGAATAGTTCCAATTGACATTTCCATAAAACCAGGAATAATTTAAAACATTCATATAGGTGCTTGTTATACTGAAGATGAAATTCAAACTTATAAAGCCCTATTTCAAGAATTCCGTGATGTTTTTGCCTGGTCCTATGAAGAAATTACAGGAATTGATCCATCAATTGTCGTACATGAAATTAAAACTTACCCGGATGCCAAACCTGTTCGTCAACGTCTACATCAAATGCATCCTAGAAAAGTTGCTGCTATCCAAGCAGAAGTTGAAAAATTACTTCGTGCAAGTTTCATTTATCCAATTCCCTTAATGGATTGGGTATCGAATATTGTTCCTGTGACTAAGAAACAAGGAATGATACGAGTATGTATCGATTATAGGGATATTAATCAAGCTTGTCCTAAAGACGATTATCCAACTCCCTATATCGATCAAATAATCGATGATTGTGCCGGCAGTAAAATGTTTTCCTTTATGGATGGCTTTTTTGGGTATAATCAAATAAACATACTCCCTGATGATCAGCCAAAAACAACTTTTATTTGTTCGTGGGGGATGTTTGCTTATTTCAAGCTACCCTTTGGATTGAAGAACATTGGAGCAACTTTTCAAAGGGAAATGTCTTACGCGTTTCATGACATTTAGCACATTGTGCAGCCATATCTCGATGATTTACCTGCTCATTCCTAGCGCAAGGCCGACCACCTCACTCACTTATGAGCTATCTTTATGAGGTGTAGGCATTATCGAATTAGGCTGAATCCACAGAAATGTGTTTTTTGTGTAGATTCGGGTCGTTTACTAGGATTTGTTGTTTCAAAATTAGGCATTCGCGTTGATCCGTGGAATGTCGAAGCTATTCTTAAGTTACCTCCTCCTTCGAATTTATGCCAAATCCAAAGTTTGCAGGGGAAAGCAAACATTTTACGTCAGTTCATTCCTAACTATGCCGAGCTTACAAAGGGTTTTACCCAGTTGCTGAAACATAACACTTCATTCTTTTGGGATGAGATCGCTGATCGATCTTTTGATTCACTTAAACACGCGTTAACCCATGCACTGTTATTGCATCCTCCCAAATACAACCTGGATTACATTTTGTACCTCGCTGCTTCTCATTCCACCATTGGGATGGTTTTAGTTCAGGAAGATGAATCTAACACTGAACATGTGATTTACTATCTTAGTCAGAATCTGCATCCAACCGAGATCAAATACACACATGTGGAGAAATTGGCATTGGCAATTGTCCAAGCTGTCCAAAGATTTAGACACTACATCTTGTTACGTAAAACCACAACAATTTCTGATTGCAACCCTATGATGTACATTTTAACCAAACAATTGCTAGGGGGAAAGTATTCCAAATGGATCATCATCCTGCAGGAATTTGACTTGGAGTTTGAGAAATCTAGGGTAAAGAAATATTTGAAATTTTCGGAACCGATGTGTGATTTCCCCAATACTGATACTGAAACTGTGGCAGAAGAGCCCATTGCAGACGAATCTCTGTTTCTTATCAGTACTCTCGATCCATGGTATGGAGATATTATTGTTTATCTCCAAATGCAATCTTTTCGGCCTAAAATCTCACGATCTCAGCGACGGAAAACACGCTTCCAGTCCCAACAATATAATATTATTAGTGATACAATCTATCGTCATGGAGCGGATTCTGTTTTCCAACGTTGTCTTGTTCATGAAGAAGCTGAAAAGGTTTTAAATGACTGCCATTCTAGAGCATGTGGCGGTCATATGTCTGGGTATGCCACAACCCAAAATATATTGCGCACTGGCTATTTTTGGCCATCGTTATTCAAATATTGTATTTACGTAGTCCGGAAATGCCACAATTGTCAAAAATTTTATCGTAAGATGCGCACGCCACCCACTCCTCTTCATCCCATAATTGTTGTTGGTCCTTTCGCGAAATGGGGTATCGACTTTATTACATGTAACCCTCACTCGGCTAGGGAGGCGTGCATATATTATCTTAGAAGTATATTATTTTACTAAGTGGGCCGAGGCGATGCCTACATTTGCGGCTGACAGCAAGACTGCTGCAACTTTCGTATTTAATCACATAATTGCTAGGTTCGGTGTTCCTCAAGCCATTATTACAGATCATGGAAGTCATTTTCGGAATATCATGATGACTGAACTGACAGATCAACTTGGCTTGCGCCATGATAGTTCCACTCCATATTATCCACAAGCCAACAGTCTGGTTGAAGCCATAAATAAAGTTTTAGTCACCATGATTAGACGAATTATTGGTATTCACAAAACGAATTGGCATTCCATGTTATTTTCAGCACTTTGGGCGTATCGAACCTCAATAAAAACATCAACTGGTTTCACTCCTTTTCAACTCGTTTACGGTTTGGAAGTTGTGTTTCCGATTGAATGCAAAATTCCGTCGCTGAAATTAGCCATAGAATTACTCCCAGCTACGTCTGAGGAGGAGAAGTGTTTCTTGTACTTGGCTCAACTGGATGAGAATCGACGAAATGCTGGAATAGAAAATGAGACTCATGTTAAACGAATAAAAGCTCAGTATGATAGACGTGTTACCCCTCGAAATTTTTCAGAAGGAGACCTAGTCTTAGTTTATGATCAAGCCAAAGATAAGCTAGGAGCTGGGAAATTCATGCCTATGTGGCATGGTCCTTTCATTGTTAAGCGAAAGATGGCAAAAGGGGCCTATGAGCTGATAGATTTTGATGGTGTCCCTTTAGATAAACCCAGAAATGGACTTTATCTAAAGTGATACTATGCTTAAACTTGGTGTGGAGATTTTTTATTAGATTAGATTTCTTTACTGCTGGCGTGTCTTAGATTAGAAAAGCGTGCCTAGTTTAGAAGTGTGTTTTTATCACTATTCCTGCTTATCTGAGTTTTACTCTTGATATTGCAGATGTCGACGTCTCTTCAAACCTACATTGGTTTTGCTGATGGTGCTTGTCGTAGTACACAGAACATTTCTTCCACAGCTTGGGTTATCTATTCACCCTCTGACAAGTTAGTATCCATGCATGGGGTAAGCCTTGGTCAAACAATGAATAACATTTCCGAGTATAGTGCAGTGATTGAGTTATTATCTAAATCCATATCATTTTGAATTCAGAGTTTGATTGTTAGGTTGGATTCTGAACTTGTTGTATTACAGCTTAATAGGGTTTATGCCATTAGAGATCTAGTGTTATTACGGTTATTTTTAAGAGTTCATCACTTGGAACGTGAATTTTATTACATTGAATATCAACATATTCCAAGAAATTTAAATACATTAGCAGACGCAGTTGCTTCTAGTATGATAAATCTAGATTTGCAATGATCAAAACAGTGAAACAAACAACATCCATAATATGTACACAAATAGTCGGTAAATAGTGATATATCATAGTGTAGAAGTGTTTTCAAAAAATATACATTGTCCTCGATCATAGGTTGGAAACACCTTATGATCGGAAAAACGATAGTAAAAAAGTCAAAAATATGAGTCTACAACATGATCATCCCATCACTGATGGTGATCACGATAAGAAACCACTGCCCGGGCCACCCTACACAGGAACCTCCTAAAAGGTCCTGGAACACTAATCATGTATCTCTGCAATTTGAGTGGGATCTCATCTATATCCATCTCTGGAATATCTAGAGTCAGACACTGATCTAGATGATGCTCTAAATCAGACATGATTTCTGTTGATTGGCCTACTGGGGCTGGTGCGACTGCAACTGGTTGTCTTCTATCATAAGGTTGGAGATGGGATGGTCACCGTGGGCCCACATCTACATTCAAAAAATTTTGGTTATTAATTGTTAATATGATCAAAAATAAAAATAAAATAGAATTTAGAACTGGTTGAAAATGATTTTACCTTATTCATCGCACTGTTCCCCTACTGGGAGAGTCATCTCCCGGTCATCGCTGAAATATATCCCGGCATATGGAAAGTCCTTGATGACAAAAATTTGGCAATCCAGCCAACAAAAATATGAAGAAGGAAATTGAACAATCTCAGCACCCTCAATATCGTGACGGGCCATCAATGCAACCCAACGAACCATCCTAGGTTCTCGGGGTCGGCCAGCATCAATAGGAATACTCTGTGGAGCTAGCATGGGTACCCTCTCTAGAGAAAAAGTGACCACGATGGATCCATATCCAAATTTATTTAGTTTTCCATTTTTCGCTTAGTTGGCCTTTTACATTGGCCAACACAGATTCGCACCAATTGAAAATGGTGCCCCGAAAACAGTCTACAGCAATGCGCATCTGGGAACTGGTAGCTACATGCAGTGCTACACTCCCACACAGTCTGGTAACAATAAACGCAATAACTTTCAGCTCGGGACGGATGATAGTTTTTATATCAATCTGTTTGTCCCTGGGGTCTGCCTCATCATTAGAGAATTCTTGACAAAGACTAGCGACAGTTTGGCCACCTAGCCTACTCCCAAACAAGGAAAGTTGTTCACCCCTCTTGGAAAAACCAGTTAGAAAATAAATATTCTCCAGCTCAATTTCGAGTTGGTGGCCGCTGATAATGAAACACTGGTCATGCACGTTCCACCTATTTACTAGCCATGTCGGGAGGTCTACCTGTGCCCTCATGCCCTGAATGGCCCAGAATTTATACAAACCGCATGCTCTTAATGCCTACATGGTGGGAAAATGGAGCATCACGGCGTCATCCACATCCTCATGCTCACGTTCTGTCGAAATCAACATCTTGCTGATCCTACAATGCATAAAAAGATATATTAGAACAATATAATTTGAAAATTTTTGGGCGCCAAAAGAGAAATTGGATTTTGAAATTTAAAAACACGGGGACCGCACCTTCTCTTTGTACACAGTGCATAGGAATGCACGCACTCTGTAGGAAAAGTGCGGACCCACGAATATTTCCTACATAGGAAAAATTCGGGGTCTGCAGGTCCCATGTGTGGCACCTGCGGACCTCCGCAGGCGATTTCTTAAACTATGTTTCTCCCTTAAAAATAAAATCTAAAGCCTAAAAATGAATTGTAAATGGATGAAAAGAAATATTAAGAGGTCGTGGATTACCTGGGACTGACAGTTCTCGATTTCGTCAGACGGATTTTCCAGAATCTTCACAGGAACGTTTTTACCCAAAATCTTCTACTTTTCACTCTGAACTTGAACGGTAAGAATGAAGTTGAAAAAGTCCTTTTTATAAGTTTTTCGAATAGATGAATTTTTAATTTGTTTATTTTTCACTTTAAAAAGGATATTTTGAAGGAATTTTTACTTATCTTAAATAGGTATGTGTAATGCTTCAAGTTTTTGTGTAGAAATTGGGCTTTTCAGGAGAATTGATCATTTTTCAACAAAGAGCATACTTTTATCACTTTTTCGGACTCTATCAAAAATTTATGAAAAAGTGAAACATTGGAGTTCTCTTTTAAGCTGTTTTCAGACTCTCTAAACATGAAAATATTGCCGAGAAATTGATTATTCGAACTCGTTAAAGTAAATGAATGATCGTCCCTTCAGTATAAGTTTACCCCTTTTACGGACTAAAATGGGCTATTTACGAAAAAGGTATACGTTGACTAATTACAGTCAATAGAGTTCTCTCCCGCATTATTTTATCCTTTTTTGGGCTTGAGAGACTAAATTTATGAAAAAGTACACCAATGGATTTTTCTTAAGTTTTTTCTTCTGACTCCCTAAAATTGAAAAACACCGAGTTTCTCCTATACTAGACTCATTAAAATTTAACAGTAAAGGACCTGTTTAATTTTTAACAGGAACGAACCACTCCTTCTTAGGGTTCGAATCTTAAACTAAGCTGGACTCATCCAAAGGATGAGCTTATAAACAAGCAAATGTTATCCTCCTCAAGCTTGTCAAAAATAAAGAGGTACTTGCGAGAAATGGTGGGGGAAAAGAGAGGAAAATGACTTGTTTGTTGTATTTTGAATTTTCGAAAATCCAGTTAACCACTCTTGAACATGACACTTTCATTCACCTGGGTTGGGAAATCCTTTGCCTAATAGTTAATCAAACCTCATTGAAAGTCTTCATCCGGTTTCTGGGTATTAGCTTTGGGTCAATTGTCACCAAGCCATCTGCAGTGTCGTTATGTGTTCAAGAGGATAGTTCAAATAAACCATTCATCTGAAAAATATCTGTCATCCATTTTGACCACCCCTAAGTCAATCCTTGCCAAAATATTTTCAAAACTTGATCTATGATTTCGTGTTGTGGGCTTGCCTATGACGGATAGCTTTCTATCGACAACAACTCATTATCTAGGAAGTTGATCTAGAAATCGTCAGTACCTTGAAATCTGTATGCCTCAATGACAAGTTTCTCACCTTCGACGACAGGTTACATCATTGACCTTCAATCGAATGATTTTGTGATATGTTCAACTTCAGCTCATTCATTCACATTTCACGGATTGTACTGGTTACTTTGAGAGCCATTGACATTACTGGTGGTTACTCTCACACTTGTTAAAAATTTACATCATTGATTGGTAATCAAGTGGTTTCTTCCATGTTTGACTTTGACACATTCATTCACATGGATAGAATCGTACTAGTTCGAGATACAGAAATCAAGACCCTGGATCTAGTTTCCATCATCCAGGCTACGAGGAATTTGGTTATCATTTATACAGTGGACTATTTATAAACAGATGGTTGCATCCATATTGTGTCTACACATATCTATACTGTGATGTACTCAAAATCATTCCTGTATCAGAACAATTTGATTTAGTTTCTAGTTAGTTTTGATCTGAGTATGGGAATGCCTACCTCCACGATGATATATATACATACTTTGCATTGAATGTTTTTACAGGTTCCGACTGGGGTGTCCACAGGATGATTCTTGAAATGATAAAGTACTGCACTCTTCATATATGACAGACTTCAACATCATCTATTCCAGACTTTGCACTTTAGGGGGGAATCTGTTACATTGAAAATTGTCATCCTGACATTTTACGATGTGTATGAGATCATTATTACTCATACTTATCCCTTTGCAAGTATAACATATCAGTTCCTCATACCAAGCCTTGAAAATCAGAGAAATGTTCCTAAAAATCTCCTAAACTTTGGTGTCGCACTTTCTCTCTATCTTGCATGCGGTCCCGCACCTAATGTTCAGCTCTCTTGCATACCTGAACACACTTTATCTGTGTTAAAGGTGCGGACCCCTGTAAGATAAAAAAGGCATAAGTTAATTCCAAAAAGCTCAATAAAAGTGAATTCTAGAAGCTTCCAGAAAATATCTTGCGGTGATAGAACCACTCTTATGAGGTGCATGTATCCCTTACCTTATGGAGCTAACCCCTTGATGTGAGGAGCTTATCCCTTTGAAGGAGGATTCTATCCCTTCATAGCTGGAATAGAAAACCTCCTCTTTTCCACTATAAAAAAAGGAATTGGGTAGCCTCAAGGGGAGTTCAAGCTTTATAATATTTGAAGTTAAGTGCTGTTGAGATTCAGACTCAGTTGACTAAGACTTTTGTGAGGAGAGATTACATACCTCTATTTGTCTTGGTTGGAGGACTGCAGAGCTTATCAAAGTAGAGGAGACTCCTGCTTCCGACCCCGGGAAGGCCTGTGAAACATCAAGGCTCAGGTTGTAAGGTTTTCCTTCTTTTGAAATTAATACAAATATACTCATTTTTCTCAATAAGCTTTTAGTTGATGGTTTATTTCATAGATTCCTTGATCACTATGATAAGCATGGTTTATGATGATTTCTATACAGGTGCTACGTAATATTTTTCTTGTTTACAACTACAGGTTTATGAGAAAAACTCCTTCAAGCACGTAAGGGACAACAACGACTTCAAACAAGCACTAGACATACGGGAAGTCTTTTACACCTCTAAAGAGCTTTTTGTAAATCATATATGCTTAGAGAAAGATTAGTTTATTTGGCTATTTGTTGCTAGATACTTTTAGTACTAGGGAGATCGGTCTTGTCCGCAAGACGGATTAATCCACACAACAGTTGTATACAAGTGGAGTGGCTCGATTGACGGGGTTGAAAACCCACCCCCAACCTTTTTGTTTTATATATATGTTGGTGTTACGGTGGGTTCCCACAGGGTTTGGCAGGGGTCATGGCCTGCCGACCCACAATGTGTTTTTTTTTAATATTTTCGTTGTGACATGGGTTTGACAAGGTGGTGGGGCTCATGGTCCACAAACCCTATTTTTTTAATATATATTTTTTGTTTTTTTACAACAAAATTGTGCATTTTTTATTTTAACGGAAATAAGGGTTATTGGGCTTTTTAAAGAGGCCACAATTTCACCCATTTTTGGGTGTTGGGTTTCCTGCTGGTTGATGGTGAATTTGTGGGAAACTTAAACCTGGCCCATTGCCCAGCTTTGACCAAAAATTTGACTTTCTCTGACTTCTCCATATAGGCTCAGATTGGAGATCCATTCACATCGTTGGAATCAGGGTGACGATTACTTCAATCTAAACTCAGTTTGGGAGCAATCCAACCAATTTGAATTTTGACCATTTCTAAGCCACCTTGGTCTCTTGAGGGTGTCTAGAGCCACCTGGATCAATCCTCCCCACTAAGGAGCTTTTGGACCACCATAAGCAATAACACATCCAACACACTGCTTGTTTCCTCGTCAAATGACACTTTTAATGACCTGCACATAAATTTGGTACATCCCTTAAACTCATATACAAACCATACATGACTCAATCAACCCCACACTTGACAAGAGTTTATAACGCACACTCTTTGGTCAAGGATTACATAATAGAAGCAATAACATAACTACACACAGACACCAAACATCCTCATTGCTTTAGGAAGCGATGGGAAACACATCATCACTTTTACATTTATTTGCAATGCATGATTTACAAATTCTAGCCACAACAATGCTAATACATCTAAAAATACCATCTTTTACTTAATAAAGTAGACCACCAGGAATTTTTTGGATTCATTTTTTTAAAATTTTCATCTGTCGGGTCCTTTATCGATGCTTTCTGGGCTTGGATTATCTAACACGTGGTTTTTTGGTGTCCCACCTTGTTGCGAAAACTACAAAGATTCTTCCTCCTCCAAACCTTATGGATCACCTTGGAGTGATTTCCCCAGGTTTTTCTCTGATAAGTGTTCAGCAAACCCTCACTATCACTGGAATGTGAGGAAGTGGTCTCATCATTTGTCATTGGCTGGTCACTAGTAATTTCGGAGCTTTCCCCAACTTCTCTAATGAGATATCCAATTCCTGCATGACGGGCCAATTCCTCTACATTCATGGGGCTTAAAATTCCCTAACCATTAATGCCAAGGCTCTTTCCCTAATATCCTATTTTCTTCAGTAGTTTGGACTCGATTCCTATGGTATGTTTTTAAAAAATAGCGAAATCATCATCATGAAAATTACATGAAATTGAAGAGTTTATTTTTACCTCAGGTTGGTTGGGTTGCAATTTTTCCAAGGCCTCGTCCTTAGCTTGTAACTAGATTAGAAACCTTTTTTTCTCCTCCTTTGCTTCCTGTAGGACTCTCCTTAGCTCAATATTCTTTTCTTGGATTCTTTGGCTGATCTCCTAAAGTTCTTGGAGTCATGCCACACTGGGTGCCCTCTTCATCTTTGGTACAATTTCTGTTGAAATTTTTGTTTCATCGCTCGAATCAGAACCCAAGTCAATGGGTCCCCCTGCTGTGATCCCAAGATCTACAAGCTTCATTTCATCACTGGAATCGAACCACGGGTCAATTGTTATACCTCATGCAAATCCTGCAACTATGACCTTCTCATCTTCCTCTTATTCAGAATATTGGGTTTGTTGAATGGCGGTAGCTGTCTTCTGCTTCCCTATTTTTTCATTCCTCTTCGGTCTCAACTCAGGGTGCAGTTTCAAGCAATTTTCTTCATCATGTCCCTCTTTCTCACAATGTGTACAAGAGGTCTTCACTCCTCTTCTCTTAGTTTTTGCAGCTATTTTTCGGTGGTCATTTTTTTCATGTGCCCCCCTACTTTCTACATTCATGGCCTTCACACTGGCCCCATCGATGGTAGTAGGCTCAAACAATAATAATGAATGTCTTATGTAACCATGTAAGTAACCAATATACTTAGTTACAACTTTGGGTGACTCTAGTGAAATGCCCAAATTCAATGCTTGTTTTATAAATTCTCCATTGAAAATTTGCACATTTTCTCCTTGTCCTTGCCTTAAATACTGCCATTCGATTAAGGATTTTTTCTTATAACCCAAGGGATAGAATTGATATTTTAATGCAGAAATAAAATTGGACCATAAAGAAAGGATATTACCTAAATTCCTATTTCCTGACAATTTTCTCTCCCACCAGACAAGAGTAGTGCTATTCATCCGAAGATAAGCCAACTGGACCTTTGCCTTGTCCTCCTTGATTTGCAGAATCCTACAGTAGGATTCAAACTGCCTAATCCAGTTATTGAGTTTTTCCACATTACTTTCACCATTATACATGGGAAGATCAAAATTAACATCTAATTTAAATAATATTTCTTAGATTCATTTCTTGGACCTCTACATGAATGACGAGGAGAGGAAGAAGAACTTTCACTTATGGAAGGAGAAGGAGGGGTTTCTTCTCCACCATCACCATGCATTGAAATTTTTCCTTCTGGGCAATTCTCCTATGCTTTGATAGTCTTCTTGAGTCTCTAAAATAGCTTTTCAACCTTATCTTCCATTGTATAGAAGGCCTTTCGATAGTTTTTCTCCTCCTCATGATGAGCATTGTCATCTACCATGTTCCTCCTTCGACGTGCACGCCCCACTTCGGGATCGAAGGAATGAATCTTCCCTTTTCTTCTGTGGAGTTTTTTTTTCTGGTTAGCATACAATCATGCAATTCACATCTAACAAAGACTTCCTCTGATACAACTTGATCCAATATATTTTTTTTGTAGATGTATAAAGGATTACATGAGACATGACATGTTAACCATAAAAACTTAAATTTCACATGAAAGAAGAGAGGAAGAACATGAAAACAAGAAAATATGATTACAAGAGTTGATAATGGAGTTTGCCCAATTTGGGCTATGTCTCTGGACTGTGCTCAATAGTGGGGAGGGCTTGATTCATTAAGTGGAATGAAGAAGAAGAATAAGTATAATTAAAATTACATAAAGCACCCTTATTCCTCCAAGCTGGAAATTGGATGAAAAATGGAGAGATATGATGAAGAAATAGACCTCATCGTTTAGTTCCTGTCACTGAGAGCTGTGAAAACAACATAAATTTTGTCCCAAATGGAAAATGGAAATTTCTGCACCATAGGGAATATTTCTGATGCCCCTCAAGACTCTCTCGGCATGGTTCTGCCCCTCTGCCCGCTCATGGTTCTACTCCACTGCTCAACTCTGCATGGGTGCACTGTGGGAAGGAGAGGTCTTATAACTGGGGCAGGGCGGAGTGCACAAGGCACCTCCGCTGGTGTATTGGCAAGATTAGAAAATGGAGGAGGGTTTGGGGGATCAAATCCCACCTCTCCCCATTTGGTTAAACATTGTTTTAAATATTTGTTTGGCAAGTGGGTGAGTACACTCCACGTGACTCGACCCAACCGCGCTCTAGCCAGAAATGCTGTAAACAAGTGGAGTGGTTTGGGTGGCGCGGTTGACAACTTGCCCACAACTGTTTTATTTTAGATATATGCCGGTGTTATGGTGGGTTCCCGTGGGGTTCGACAGGGGTCATTGCCAGCTGACCCACAATGTGTTTTTTTTAACATTTTCATTGTGACATGGGTCCAACAAGCTAGCGGGGGTCATGGCTTGCCATCCCTACTTTTTTAATATATATATATATATATATATATATATATATATATATATATATATATATATATATCTATATATATAATTTTATTTTTATTGTTTTTCCTAAAAAAATTGTGCATTTTCTATTTTAACATAAATAAGGTTGATTGGGATTTTTAAAGAGGCCACAACTGTACCCATTTTCAAATGCTGGGTTATGTACTAGTTGACGGTGAATTTATGGGACACTTAAACCTGACCCACTTCCCAACTTTGATAAAAACTTTGACTTGCTCTAACTTCTCCATATGGGCTTGGATTGGAGATCCGTTCACACCATTCGAATTAGGGCGATGATTAATTCAATCTAAACCTTGCTTGAGAGCAATCTATTATCTGACCACTTTGAATTTTGACCATTTCTAAGCCCTCTTGGTCTCCTAAGGCTATCTCAAGCCACCTGGATCACTTGGAGCAGATGTTTGAGAAATTTTTGAAGGCATTTACTAATATCCAGCTATAGTTCACATAGATCTAGGAGCCAGGAAGAACTATGAAAAAAATACAAAAGTTTTCAATGCATTCTTGTGAAGTCTGACCGAATCATAATTTTTCAAAGTTATGCAGTTAAATATAACAAAGGAGATATGGGACAAAATCATTATACGCTATGAAGGCAATGCCAATATAAAATGTTCTAAACTCTAATCTCTCATAAGTCAATATAAAAATCTCAGAATGCATAATGATGAAATTATTTCTAATTTCTTTTTACATCTAGATGAGATCGTAAATAGTATGAGAATTTTGGGTGAGGATATAAGAGAAACAACTTTAGTATAGAAAATATTAATATCTCTAGCTCCTAAATTTGAGTCAAAAGTGTCTGTTATTGAAGAGAAGTAGGATCTTCATGCTCTTACTATTGTTTAACTTCATTGGATGCTCACTATTTTTGAAATGAGAAAATGAGGTTCCTCTGAAGTCAAAGAAGCTGCTTTTAGAGCTACTACAAAAGGAAAGGAAAAGGAATAACAAAAATAATCGGGGTATGTATCATAAGAAGATGAGGTAAATTTTTTAAAGAAACTTCAACTTGGCACTGGAAGGTTCGGAGGTAAGCTTCCTTTCAAATGTTTTTCTTGTGGAAGAGTGGGTCATTATGATGCTAAATGTCCTCATAAAGATAATCATGAAAAGGGAAAGGATTTAGAAAAAGGTAATAGGAGACGGTTTTTCAATAGAAAAAGTTACTATACTCATGAAGATAGTGATGGCTTGTCAAATAGTGAGGAAGGAGAATCTGATTAAGGTCTTAGACTACTTATGGCATTTGGAAAGGACACTAGTGAGGCTAAAGAAAATTTTATGGATGCTTTAGAAGAAACTGAATTTCTTGAAGAAATAACTCAACTCAAAACATGTTTGTAAGAAAAAAAATAGCCATAGATACTCTAAAGAATCAAATCATAGAAAAATAGAATCACAATGGGAAATTATAATGTGAAATAGTAATTCTAAGAAAGGAAATCAAGAAATTAAACACTCTAAATATTAAACTTGTGAAAGGATCTAAAACCTTCGATGAAATTATCAAGTTTCAATGCTTTCCTCTTGTGAAGACAGCTCTTGGATATATTGGTGAATCTTCTCATTCAGAAAAATTCTCCGCTACAAGATATCTAAATGTAGCAAAAGTCATCCAACAAAGTTTCATCACTCAGCAAAAGAAAAAAGACAATTCTCATGTAAAACATGATCATTCGAATTCAAGGGCGAACAATAATAGATGAATCAGTCAAAAGGTAAACAACACTAGAAGGTTCTATGATCGCATCAATTTGTTCTTTAATGGAAAAATTTTCTCATCTCATAATTTTGGTCACAAAGTTGCTTAATGTGTTGCATACAAAACCACTATGACCAGAGAAGCAAGAAAGAAAAGAAATGAGATGGGAATAAAGAAGAGTACTTATAACATTTTTTCTCCTCTTCAAGACGAAATTTAATGCTCATTTTGCAATATCTTTGGACATGAGGAATCTGAATGCAAGAGAAAACTACAACCAAAAGAACAAATATCCACAAGTTCTAAGGTATGGAGAAGGAAGGACTTACACTTTGAAAACTACAACATAACTTTATTTTTAGAAGGAGAAGAAAATAAATTGTACATTGATAGTGGATGTTAAAAAGACATGACAGGTGACAAACAAATACTTTTTTCATACAATGCATTAGAAAAAAGAAAATAATGTTACTTTTGGAAATGAATCTCATGTTGTCATTAAGGGTAAAGGGTCTATTTCTCTAAAATAAAAGGTTAAATCTAACAATGTTATGTATGAGGATGGATTAAATAATAACTTTTTGAGTGTTAGTCAAATGTGTGACCAAGGAAATGAAGTTTCCTTGCGATAAAAAGAGGGTGTGGTTCATGAACTTGACACAAGAAAGACCATAATAAAAGGAACAAGAACACCAAGAAATCTGTATATATTGAAAGGTGGCCAAGAAAAACGTTATCTAGCAAAATGTGTAGAAAATTGGTTATGGAACTGAATATTGTGACATCTTATCTTTTCTCAAATAAGCAAATCAAGTAGACTCAAAGCTGTTCATGATCTACCCAACATGACTTTACTAGAAAGTACCATATGCAAGTCATGCCAATTTGGTAAGCAAACCAAGGTTCAATTTAATGCAAAATAAGCATCAACAAGTAAGTATCTTGAACTTATTCATAATGATTTGTGTGGACCTTTAAGGAAAAAGTCACCTCATGGATAACAATACTATATCTTATTCATTGATGAATTTTCTAGAATGTGTTGGATCGGTTTATTGAAACATAAAGATGAAAAATTTGAAAAATTTAAGGTCTTCAAAGCTTTTGTTGAAAATGAATTAGATATAAAAATTAAATGTGTTAGACCTAACCAAGGATGAGAATACATATAAGATGAATTATTCAATTTCTGTGAATAATATGGCATAAAACAATAGTTTTATGTAGCTAGAAATCCACAACAAAATGGCGTGGTAGAAAGAATGAATAGAAAAGTTCAAAAAATGGATCCTATTATTCTTGATGAATCTAGGACTCCTAACACCTTTTGGGGTGAAGTTGCTCATACTGCAGTAAATATTCTCAACAAGGCTCATGTTCGTGTAAATAGTAATAAAACCCATTATGAACTCTCGTATGGTAATACTCCCACTATGAAGCATTTTAAATTTTTTGGAAGAAAATGTTATATAAAAAATAATGACGAAAAACTTGTTAAGTTTGATCCTAGAGTAGATGAAGGAATACTTCTTGGTTACTCTTTTAGAAGTAAAGAATACAAATTCTACAATAAGATATTTCAGAATATTGTTGAATAGATTGATGTTGTGATTGATTAATCTCTCATAGCTCCCAAACGGGTAATAAAAACAAACGAGGATGATGGTGATGAATGTTTTCCCTCATCAAATCACAATGATATAGAAGAAGAACCAAATGAAGCATTAGAAGAAGATACATTAGAAAGAGAAAAGGCTCCATCTATGTATGTTCAAAAGAATCATCCACAATCTCAAATTTTGGGTGAAAAGGAATCAGGGGTAGAAACAAGAAGAACACTTGTAGGATCTCCTAGTTATCTAGCACCATTATCCACCATTGAACCACAAAATGTAAATCAAGCTAGTAAATATGAATGCTGGTTTAAGGCCATGAATGAAGAACTGGATCAAATTGAAAAGAATAATACTTGGGAATTGGTTCTAAGACCTCATGATAAAATGTTATTGGAACAAAGTTGATATTCAAAAAGAAGTTAAATGAAAATGGAAATGTAATTAGAAAAAAATATAGACTTGTTTGTAAAGGGTATAATCAACAAGAAGGTATAGACTTTGAAGAAACATTTGCACCAGTATCCAAAATTGAAGCCATATGAATGTTTCTTTCATTTTCAAGTTTTCAATGATTCAAGGTTTATCAAATGAATGTAAAATCTTCTTTCCTTAATGGAGATCTAGAAGAAGAAGTGTATATAGCACAACTAGAATGATTCATTCTAGAAAACGATGGAAAACTCATTTTCAAACTCAAAAAGGCGGTATATGGTCTAAAACAAGCTCCACGATCATGGTACTACACTCTTGACAGATATCTTTAACAATAAGGTTTCAGAAAAGGATTTGAAACCATTAAATTGTACAAAAAAATTGAGGATGATAAACTATTACTTATTGACGTTTATGTTGATGACATCATTTTTGGGAGTAATGAAGAATACATGAGTCAGAAATTTGATTTTGTTATGCATCAAAAATTTGAAATGTCTTTACTTGGGTAACTAACATATTTTCTTGGCTTACAAGTACAACAAGATAAAGGTGGCATCTTTCTCTCACAAGAAAAATATCTCAAACATATTCTAAAGAGGTATGGGATGGAAGATTACAAACCTGTGAGTACTCCAATGGTGACTATATGTAACCTTACTTTTCATGATGATTCTCCCATTGTAAACTAACTAGAGCATAGATATATGATTGAAAGACTGCTTTAACTAACAGGGACTAGACCGGATAGCATGCATGCAGTTGGGATTGTTGGACGATTCCAAACCAATCTAAAGGAGTCACATATTTGGGAGGTAAAAAGAATATTCAAATATCTACAAGGAACTCAAGGTTTTGGTCTATGGTATCCCAATAATGCTAATATTACTCTTCATGCTTACACAGATGCAAATTGGGTTGGAAATTTTGATGACCGGAAAAGTACTAGTGGAGGTGCATGTTATATGGGGCCTCGATTAGTATCTTGGCTTAGAAAGAATCAAATTTCCATCACTTTATCTACAACAAAAGCTGAATATGTGGCTGTTGCATCATGTTTCACAAAACTTATTTGAATGATGCATACATTACAAGAAATCCAAATGAAATATTCTCCTCCCATCACCATCCTATGTGATAATACAAGTTCCATTAGTATCTCGAAAAATCTTGTTATGCATTCCAAAACCAACCATACTCCCAAGAAGTATCGGTTTTTAAGAGAACAAGTGCTTGAGAAAAGTTTTAAATTGGATTATGTTCCCTCCAAAGAACAAGTTTCTGACATATTTACTAAACCTCTTCATATAGAAGCATTTGAATATCTCAGACAGAATTTGGGAGTTGTCTCTACTTCATTTTGTTCTAGACTTATCTGATTTGTTTGTCTTCAGAAGATTAAATTTGGTACATAGGTTTTGTGACGCATAGTTGTGTATATACACAAATTTCACTCCATACAGTTGTGTATGGATCCCTCTGATCGATGGATCAATCAAGAACAATATTCCCATGTTGCTAACATATATGGTGTGGCGTTGATGGGTACAACTGCGGTTATTGTTTTTGAAGCTGCATTTTCTTCTTTGATATTTATTTTCTTGATGAAGATGATTTGATGAATTGGTTGTTGAAAATGTTCAGGATGCACAGGTTCAGGGGGATAATTAGCCTTGTTGACATTTTGTTGGTCATTGAAGTATGTTTGAATATCTCTCTCTATTGAGGTCCTTTGGTTATAAAGTCATATCTGTAATTTCATGTAAGGGTCATCATGAGACCTATGATGTAAATACACTTGGTTGGGTGGTTGAGTCAAAAAAATGTAGACCCACATGGTTGGGTAGTTTAGTCAAATATGTAGCCCCACTTGGTTGGGTGATTGATGTATGTACGCATCCTTAGTGATAGTAAAGGTTATAGAGTCATCTATTTCATTACAAATCTATTTTGAAGCATCAACATATGTTCAGGGGGAGTATGGCCCGTATAATGCAACACAAATCTCATCATTCTTGTATCTACAAGGAAAGAGAAAGCTTGTTTCAATATCGGTCTACCCTTTTCCCTTGATTTCAGAGGGGGAGAGTAATTTGGTGTTGGAATAATATTTATATTAATGTGCCTACAGGTTGTGATGATTCAACACCAACATGGTTGTCATCAAGTCAAAAGGGGGAGATTGTTGGCATTAAGATTGCATGAGTTGTCCTTGATGGAAACCCACTTGTAAAAGACCAAATATATTGGTTCTAGATAAACTCAAAGATGACACAATGATGGAAAAAATGCCAGATTTTGGGTTAGAATTTTTTTAGATCAGTTTCATCAGATGGATAAATCACATGTTTAAGAAAATATATGCACATTTTTCAAGGCTAAGTCGCATATACATGTGGGTAAGAAGAAGCAAAGTCGTGTATGTTTTTGCACACTAATTCTATGATATCGGGGGTCCTTACCATGGTATCAGTCCATAATATTGAGTGTAGTAATGGTCATTTGATCCTATCCATGAATACGATCGGAACTTGTGTGGTTTTGGCTCTTGGTATTGGCTAAGGCTCAAACTATATAAGGAGGTGAAGATCATAGTGAAAGTGTGTGTATGAGTATGAGAATGGAATGAATACTTCAATCTAAAGTATATCTGCATTGAATGGGCTATAATAAATAGATAGATATGATATTTTGATGCACTCATGAATACAATAATGGATCATGATCTCTAGACCTAAAATGACAATGTATTTTCATGATATGCTTATGAGTTGTTTAGATCTGTGGTCAGGCGCATGCTTGTTGAATTAAAAGATATGATATGAGAAATTTTGTTGCTTTGAAGTGTTGCTCATTCCTTCAATATTTACATATCCATACATTGGTTCTTCACAGTGAAAGCGAGTATACCTGTGGGTTCATATCAGCAAAGGTGTGTATTTAAGTTAGGATTTTTATGGAGATTTCTGAATAAAATATATGATCATTTCTACTGTGTTTCTGTTTTCTATCAATTAAGACTTGATGTAGATCTAGATTGTTTGAATAATGTTTATGCTACTAGTTAATTATGTATAAATATGATCAGGGACTGGTTCATTGAAAACGATGGATGCTACTCATTGTTTAAGGATTCTCTAAATTTGACAAAATGTATCTGAATATCTAAGATCAGTTCTGAGTCTGGAAAAAACTCTAAATTCTCTGTATATAAATATATATATGCAGTTTTTTCCACAAGATATCGTCTATAGACAGAGCTTATGGTAATTAAATTTGCGTATACAATTGTGTTATGAATGATCATGGTTGAAGTTGATTCTACGTATTAATACAAAATTTTGGGTTTAATGATGTGAACTTGTTACAATGATCTCACTGTTATGTTTAAAGATCAGTTGATGGTTATTGTTGTTGATCTACAAATTGTGTTGTGATTGAATTTTTTCGATCCAGTGTGAAAATTTATGAAACATGATGTGTAGTAGTTCTAAGGGTTGAAGCCTTTAGTGTGGAATTCGAATATTCCTGCCAGTAGGAGGTGGTGATGATTACAAGGGGTTGTAGCTCCCTTGCAGTATTGGATGGTAAACGAGATTAGTAGGTTGGAGCTCCCTTCTAGAGTATTTGGAGAACGAGAGAAGGGTTCAGCCTTCTACAGGTGGGTGCCTCCATACTGGTGTGAGTATGCATCAATACAACATTGTAAGAAGTTCTCTATATAATAAATATTGAAGATAGAGACAACAACAACGGTGGTTTTCTCCCGACTTGGGTTTCCACCTAAAATCTTGGTTGTCATGTGTGATGCTTTTTGTGTGATGGTTTATTACTGCAAATGTTTACTTCTTAAATTTTTGATGCATAAGTGATGAAGTGGGCTAAGTAAAGTTTCTGAAAATTTATCTGAACATTAACTCATCTGGGTATACACATGCTTCCTTTAAGAAAGCCGTGTGCATATGCTAGTTGGACTAATTAGAGTCTAGTATAGAAACTAGTAAAGGAAAATAAAATACTGTGTGTATTGTTATCTTGATTCTAGTGCTCTAAGTATTTTTCCCAACAGAAAGGGTAATTCCCAGTTTGGTCCTCTTAACACTAGCGTTGTCTAAATCAATTTCTTGAGATCTGCAAATGGAACATCACAATTATCAGTCCATTCGAATTTGACATTACCTTCTAAAGTATACAAAGGTGCAACTTTATTTCAAAATTGTTATATAATCTGCGGTAATGCCCTGCATAACCAAGAAAACTACATACCTCAGTTTGTGTGTGGGGTATAGACTACTTAAGGATTACCTCAATTTTTTCTAGATCCACTTGAATCTCTGCAGCAACAATATAGTGTCCTAAAACTACACCTTCATTCATCATCATATGCCATTTTTCATTACTTAAAAACAATCTAGTAGCAATACATCGTTCAAGCACTTTTACTAGATTTTTCAAAGCTTGATCAAAGTCATCACCGAATAGGGTGAAATCTTACATATAAAATTTGAGTCCTTCATTGATTAGGTCTAAAAGAATACTACAATTTTCTCTCTAGAACGTCGCTAAAACATTGCATAGTCCAAAGGATAAAACTTTGTATGTGACTGTACCCGAGGGGCATGTAAACATATTTTATATTGATATTCCGGAGCAATTTGAATTTGATTGTGACCACTGAAACCATCTAGGAAGGAAAATAACTTCTTCCTGACTAAAGTATCAAGGACTTGGTTTATGAAGAGAAGGGGGAAATGGTATTTTTGTGTAGACTTATTGAGCTCTCTATAGTCTACACAAATCCTTCGTTTCCTATTTTTCTTAGCGACAACTACTAATAGGGAGAGCCACTGGTTGTCTGAAATTGGATATATGAAGTTTACATCCAACAGTTTCTGCAATTATTGTTTCAAAATATCCCTGAGGTTTGGGTTCAAACTCCTTTAGGGTTTCCAAATAGGACGGGCGTATTTCTCAATATAAATGTGATGGGTGAACAGCTACGGGTCGAGGCCTTTCATATCTGAATATTCCCAAGAAAAATCTTGTTTCTATTTACAAAGGATTTGAATTAGTTTTTGTTGTTGTTGATTTTCCAAACCAACATTAATATTGCCAATTTTTTCTAGTCCTATTTCATCCAGCATGTTGCTATGGACAACAGTTTTGGGAATGTGATTATCATTTAAATTATCTAAGTGGTTTCCTTGTGCATCATTATCGAGCATATATTTTAGCATTTGGCATGTTGGATTCTTTATAATAGATGGTTTATTGATTAAACTACCAATTTCATCATCTTATATTCGATTTTAATTCCAAGGGCCTCATCCAATGTAAGGGGAGAGCACAGATTATATTCTTGGTATTTAGGGTGTTATCACCCTAAAACAAAAAAATCTAAACTTTGAAATTTTACCTTGTTTTATTCATAATGTCAAATAGGTCTTGAGTCATTTCATTCTCGATAAAGGTAGGTGATAGGTTTAGAAGTCTTAAAAAGTTAGTTTTCATTTCCAAATAGGGTCTTTAAGTCTCATCGCATGGTTGAAAAAGTCTCATCATTCATTTATAATTCATCTTTTAAACTTTTGGAAAAATCCTTTGCAATTAGCCACAAAACCATAGTTTCGTAGCGTGGTTAGTTCAAAAAACCAGTTTTGCACTACGAAAGCGCTGCTACTTTCGTAGCGCATTTTACCGAAACTGCACTAGGTCCGTTATGAAAGCGCGGATTCTTAGAAATGTCATTTCAAATCATAAAAACTATCAGAATCCATTAGGTTATCATACAATGACATCATAGTGAGTCAGTTAGGGGTCATTTCCAAAATGTTTAACCATTCATACTCATCATTACTACAGTAGATGTGTCATTTGTGAAAAGAAGGTTCAAGTTTGAAAAGGCTGATATCTGTTACTCATTCCAGTTTTCATAACAAGCAGTGAAACATATCTATTTCGAGTTTAAGATTATGGTCATATTACACCAAAGTTATTCTCGTCTACTATCAAGCGAGGTTTATCTTACTATCAAGCGAGGCTGATCCTTAAATTCTGAAGGAAACAAACAGAAATTTCTGAAGGTAAGAATGACAAAGGAGAAAAAGAATCATAGGTCAGTAAATTGTTTAAGGTCTAAACCTGAAAGCATAAGAGTTCTAGTTGAATAAAAAACAGTGTTAGATGCTTTCAGAGAGGTAGGATACTTAAATTTCTAAGAAAAGTTGCAAGGTGGACACAATCAGGTATCAAAAGAATTTTCTTTGCATTTCAATGGTAAAAATGCAAAGGTGGGAATGTTGAACATGTCAGTAACTCCTAAAACTATAGCTCTAGTGACTGAGATTCATAGAGGATAGGAAACATGGTTTAAGGGTTTCAGATTTGATATGGAAGCATGCAAAGTGTTTTTAGAGCCAGAATATACAGAGATGGACTTAAATAATGGAATGCCCAGAAACTGCATTAAAGATAGCTATGCTAAACTACTCTTCAGTATCTAGAGATATTTCACATTAGAGGGTAGGTACCACATAGTTTACTCCTACCATTTCAAACTTCTACTACACTTCACAGGTATGATATCTCTAGACTTACCATTTTTCCTGTATAGAAGCATTGCTAAAATGGCTGATAACGTTCAAGAGAAATCTGAAGAGTGTGAAACATCTCTGTTTCACTATGGTTTAATCAAACTATTGGTCTTGAATGAGCTCCAAATGATTAATAGATACTGGTCATATTTTCTATTTATATGTGTATTTGGAATAGAAGCTCAAAATCCAGTCAATAACCCTAAGGAAAAAGAATCTCTACCATTACAATCCCACAAATCTGTAGTTACAAGAACAAAAAGCTTTATGAAATTGAAGCCTAGGAAAAAAGTAAAGGACAAAATAGAAAGGATATCAATGGTCATTTCAGAAACCCCTTCATCTGTAAAACAAGGATTACAAGAAATCAAAGAAGCTACACACAAACAGACAACTAGTAAGCCAATTCTACAGATGATTACTAGAAGTCAAGCTACAAAGTCAAAAGGAAAAACAATACTTTCAGAAAAAAGTGATAGCCCAGGTTTGAAAGGGAACTTAGATGATATTTTTCATGCAATAGACTTAGAAGAGTCTCCTTTAGTTCAAGCTAACTTCATAGGAGTTTATGAGGGCAAACAGAAAAGGGTGAAATCATCGAAGAAGCTGGAGTTTAAAGATGAAGATGCAACATTTGTTTTCAAGGCTAGGAAGCTTGAAACTAGACAATCAAAGAGGACACGGGATCTTAATAAAGAGGTTGAGAAAAAAAAATGAAACACATAATGTTTATGAAGAGATAATATACCTTTCTTCACCTATGTCAGAACATACCAAAGATAGAGTATCTTCAACACAAACAGAAAAAATCATTCATGAAAGAATGGAGGAGAAATTAAAATCAGCAAACCATGAAATTTCCAGGTTGAAGAAAAGAGCTAGAAAAAATGTCGTTGAGAAAACAAAGTTCAAGAGGATGAAAGTTGTTTGGGAAGGTGAAAAGGTTTCTAAACTAGAAATACCTAGCAGTGAGGAAGAGTTCTTCAGTTGGACAGTCCCAGCCATAAAAGAAGCAAAGTTTGTGAGAGTCATGAATACTCATTTGAGAGCTAGCAACAGGAAGTTAAGAAGAAAAGTTGAAGATTTGGAGATTTAGAAAACAAAATCTCAAGAAAATCTAGAGGGACAGTGAAATAGAGTAATTGAAACAGTGCAATAAATTGATAAATTTATAAGTCAATTTTTCATTAAGGTGAAGACAAATTTTGATGAAGATCATGTTTTTGAGGTCAGGTTACTATGTTTATGAGATATTGACTAAAAATGACTACTGTGGATATTCTAAGTCTTACATATGAGAAACCCTCATAAGTTTTAAACATCTACAAGTTATAAATTTTGAGGACTATTTGAAGAAAATTGCTTGCACAGCAATTTCGTAGCGCATATAGTGCAAATATGCTGAAATGTGCTAGGAAACTGCCGAAGCAGTCTTTTTGCACAATTTCATAATTTTTTTTGGATAAAATCTGATGAATTTGGCTTTGAAATTTCTGGTGGAAGTGTGGATATAACATGAGAAGGCTCCTTTGAATAAAACAGGTAAAAAATAATTGAAAATTGAAGTTTAACACCGAGCTACAAAAAGCGCTACGAAAACAAGCTACTTTCGTAGCGCAGGCTTATCTTTTACCTTTTTGCATTATTTTGGATTGGGTTTTCTACACAGCCAGAAGACTAAAGAATTATGGGAATATTTGGCAAACATGACACTTTTAAAACCCGATCCATCAATGATCAAAGTGCTTCGAAACTGATAATGAAATGAAAGGGCTGAAAAGCAGGAGACATGTTTCCTAATTTATAAGAAAACATTACTACTCACAGCAGGGTTACTTCAAGCGAATGGTCAGCATATAAATTCAAATTCATGGGATTGCAGGTGTCGAATCATGAATTAAATACTAGATAAGGTTGTAAGAAGGATATTTAAGAGTTTCACTCCTATTATAATTAGGACTTTTCAAAGGCAGTATAGATGTCATTTTGTAATTAATAGCATGTTTCAGATTAGGAAAGGTGTCAAACACTTTAAATTTTATATCTCTAGCAGAGGATAAGAGAATCCTATCTTGTAAATGTTCTATAAAAATCATAAGGTCGAAATCCAAGAGGTTGGGCATTTTTATTGGCAAAGACTATGTGTTATTGTCACTGTTTCTTCTTCACTTAATACAGGGATCTATTTTGACAACTCAAGATTCATAAGGAGTTTATGTTGATCATTGTTCTAATGGCCTTCTTCAATATCTCTATTTGCAGTGGTATTTATAGGTGATACTTAGAATTCATTTAACAATGCTCTAACTTCCTTCATATGCAAATGGACTGTGTATTTCACTGTGTTACTATTTTACTCATTGACTTAGAATCCAAATGCCTTGACTTCCATGCTTAATAGATTGTGATGTTTTGTTGAAGATTATTTTGACTCCACGACCCAATGAATGTTTTCTAATTTGTGATACAAGCAGTTATATCATTTTATCTTTTTACCTTAAAGTTAGCCATTTATTCATTAATAAAAAATCATAAACCTTTGAGAGAGCCCTATTAGGTTGAAGAGGCTAAGCCTCAGCCAAAATATTGGTCTGAAAAAGTTACACAAATTCCACTTGATGAGCAGCCTATCAGGTTAGATTTTGTGATAACATTTTGGTGCGTCTGCCAGGAGCCTGAATATTATTCATTCTCGAAATCAAGAAGCTGAACTTCTGAAGGTAGCAGGAGCTTCGAAAGCTTTTCAAGGCTGCATATACCTTGGTGACTCCATATAATTTCAAAAGTTTAAAGGTGGCTTCGAGAAGGAGATACACATGGAGAATTCATGATCCCAATCCACTTGCCATCATGGTCAATCCAAACACTATTTCAAGAGGTAGTCAAAGAATTTCAGAAACATCAAGTACTCCATCTCATTCGAAATCTTTGTCCTCTGAAATATTAAGAAGTCCCGAAGACAAAAGAGTTGATGATAAAATTCATGAAGTGTTGTTTAGATCAGAAAGTGAAAAGGAGCTCATTGATATTATCTTAGATTTACATAAAAGAGGAATTGACACTTCAGCCCTAGTAACACAAGAAGACAAAGAATAATTTTTGGAAGTTGTTACCTCTGAGCTATTGTTAGAAAAAGAATCTTTAGATAAACTGAAAGAACTTGACCATTTTGAGGTCTTGTTGAAATCTAAAGCTGGTTTACCCCTTCCAAATTGGAGCTCAATTGCTAGTGGCTTAAAAAAACCAAATTGTCCTTCTCATATTAGTTCTTCATCTTATGTTTTTTCCATTCCTAAAACTATTGTTCATCCTTTAAACATGGTTGGTCCTACTAGGTATGCTCCACTTGTCCTTCCTATTGTTTGACATGATCTCCCTAGTAAATATGCTGCTAGGGTTCAAACTTGGAGAAGCAATGAAGAACTCACAGAAGAGGAAGATTTAGATAAATTTAATGATTTTATAGATAGAGAAGAGGTTGATTATGAATTTGTGAAGTTAAGATTATTTTCACAAAGTTTTACGGATGAAGTTAGAAAATGGTTTAAAGATTTGACACCGAGAAGTATTCGAGCTTGGTATGAGATCAAAGATAAATTTCTGAGAAAATGGAGAAACAAAGCCAATCCAGTTCAAGAAATTACTGAATATAATAGTCTTAGAAGGGAAGTTGATGAATCTATCCAAAACTTTTCAAAAAAATTTAATAAATTTTTTAATTCTATTCTAGCTCATTTGAAACCTCCAGAAGCCTTAGCACAAATGAGATATGTTGAAGCATTTGACTATGACTTTTATATCTTGTTGAGAGAAAGAGAATCACCTACACTTACTGAAATGAAAAATGATGCAGTAAAGGTAGAGGTAAATATGATAGCTGCTAAAAATTCAAATATGGGAAAAAATAAATTGAAAGAAGAAGAGAAACCTTCCTCTTCAACTTCTGATGACAAATTTGATTCAATAATGAAAACTATGGAGAAGTTGATGGATCTCTTGGAAATACTTCTGCTCCTCCTATGCCACATGAACCTCAATTTAGAAATCCTTAATTGAGGAGACCTCAAAACCAGCAAAGGCCAAGAGAAAATAGATATCAGCAAGTTGATCCTCAAGTAAGACCTTTTCAGCAAAATTTGGTAGATGAAGATTGAGCCTGAAATTCGTGAAGAATCTATCCATTTTCTTGAAGAAGAAATGTCAGGAATTTTCTTGACTAAAGAAGAGCATGATTGGTCATATTTGGTCAATCAAGGAGAAGAACCATCAGACTATTTTAAGGGGTATCGACATGCTATTTTTGAAATGCAAAAGCAATACAATCTTAGAAACATAAATGTACCTATTATTGCAAACAAAAAACAGCCCAAAAAAGATATTCCAAAGGCTGCTGAAGTAAAAAAGAATACTCCAAAGATTTCTGAAGGTAACAAAGACACTTCACTTGGTAATAAAGACACTCCGCTTCCTCTTCCTATCAAAGAAGATGGAAAATATGTTTCTGTTTTCAACCTTGAGAATGAAATTTCAAAGATTAAAATATTAGTCCCATTTGGAAATATTCTCAAGGTAAATGAATATAGAAGCAAGATTGTTAAGATGTTAAATTCACAACCAGGAGCTGCTAATATTTTCAATATTCAAGAAGACAATCCCACTATATATTTGGGTCCAAGGCTAGAAGATGAACAAAATGAAGAAGTTCCTCCTTTTTATGTGAGCATTAGCATTCATGACATGACTTTAAATAATGCTATGTTAGATTCAAGGGATTCTCATAATATTATGCCCAAAGTAATCATGGAAAGGATGGGGCTAAAAATAATAAGACCATATAAGGATTTGTTTTCTTTTGATTCAAAAAGAGTTCAATGCATTGGTTTAATTAAGGATTTTGTTGTTGGTCTAACACAAATCCCTAATAAGAAAGTTGTAATGGACATTGTATTCACTGACATACTAGAAAATTTTGGTATGTTATTGTCAAGATGATGGGCAGAAAAAATCAAAGGCACAATGCAGATGGACCTTACCTATGCTACTATTCATGTTTTTTGTGAGAAAATGAGATTGTATCGAGAGACAATAATGGATTACATGGTGAGTAGTGAAGACAAACCTCAAAAATTTCCAATTTATGCCTTTGATACTGAACTTGGATCTACTATTCTTTTCAATGAGTCAATTGATAATGTTGATCAAGGAATAAAAGTAGAAAATCAACACTCCGAAATTCAGCAGCTTGAAAATAAAAAAACAGAAAATCAGCAAGTAAATGATAAAGATGTGAAAGGATGGTGGTCAATGTACTTTTATGGATCAGCAGGAAAATAAGGGGCAGGATCAGGGATTTGGATTACAGGTCCAAGTGATGAGAGTAAGTTTTACTCCTATAAACTAAACTTTGATTGCACAAACATCATGGCCGATCTTTGATTTTGGGTCTAGATGTTTTGAAAAGAATGAAGGCTCAAAATATTTCTGTTTTTGGAGATTTAGAATTAGTTATTAGACAAGTTGAGGGTGTTTATCAAATGAAGGATGTAAGAATGAGAGCATACATGAATCTAGTTTTAGACATGTTGGATAATTTTAAAGCATATTCTTTCATTGTCAAACCTAGAGACCAAAATTCCATTGGTGATTCTCTTGCTATCTTTGCAAGTATTTTCATCATTCCTATACATTCTACTGAAAAATATGACATTGAAGTTCATCATAGACTAGCTATACCAAAAAATATCACCAATTGGAAATTTTTTGAAGATGATCAACAGGTAAAGAATTTTATTGAGCTGAAAGAAGAATTTGAAAATTCACAAGTAGACCAACAAAACATGCTTGTTTAATCTAAAGGAAATTTTAAAGTTTTGCAACTAAAGAAAAATTTAATACCAAAACGTCTTATTCCCCTTGACAAGCTTTTTGATCACAATTATGTTTTCAAATCACCAAAGATACAAGTTGATGAAGAGGAACTAGAGAGTTGTAATCTTGGTACAATAGCTTTGCCTAGAATGATCAAAATTTCAAAGTTTCTTTTAGCCGATATGAAATACAAATATATTGAGATGATAAAGAGGTTTATTGATGTTTTTTCTTAGAGTTCTGCTGATTTAAAAAAGCATGATCTTTCCATTATTCAACATACTATTCCTATAAAATAAAATGAAAGACCTTTTAAACATAAATTGAGGAGTATTAATCCCCTTCTTATGCCACTGATTGAAAAAGAGATTAAGAAGCTCTTTGATGCTAAAATCATTGTCCCAATCAGATACTCAAATTGGCTTGCAAATTTGGTACTGGTTAGAAAGAAGAGTGGAGAAATCAGAATATGTATTAACTTCAGAAATCTGAACAAGGCTTCACTAAAGGATAACTATCCCCTTCCAAAGATGGATTAAATTTTGCAAAATATTGTTGGCTCTCAAATAATGTCTATGCTTGATGGTTTTTCAGGTTATAATCAGATTCTTGTACATCCAGATGATCAAGAAAAAACAACATTCAAAACACCATGGGGTACATTCATGTATGCCAAGATGCCTTTTGGTCTCCTGACTGCAGGAACCACTTTTCAAAGAGCAATGGACATTTCTTTTTCTGAAGAAAAGGAAAATATAGTGGTTGTTTATCTTGGTGATATAACAGTCTTTTCAAAGAAAGAAGAAGATCATTTGAAACACCTAGAAAAGATTCTGCTGAAATGTAGAAGGTTTGGTATCTCTCTTAATCCTACCAAAAGCATTTTTTCTTTACCTACAGGTAAATTACTTGGTCATATTATTTCTCAAGATGGAATTAGGATTGATCCTAACAGAGTTAATGAAATTCATAAAGTAGATCTGCCTAGAAGTAGGAAAGAGATCCAATCATTTCTTGGAAAAGTAAATTTTGTTAGGAGATTTATTCCTAACTTTGCTGAGATTGTCAAAGATATAAAAAGGATGTTAAAGAAAGGAGTTGATATTAAATGGATAGTAGAAGAAAAACATTCTTTCGAAAAAATCAAGAATGCACTCACACAAGCACCGGTACTCATCAGTCCAGATTTTTCCAAAGAATTTCTGGTTTTTACTTTTTCTTCAGAAAATACTATTGTCAAAGTTTTGCTACAAAAAGGATAGCAAGGTAATGAACAACCTATTTCTTTCTTTAGTAGAACGATAGAAAATGATGAGCTGAAGTATAATATTCTAGAGAAGCAGGCCTATTCTTTGGTGAAGGCTCTCAAAGATTTCAGAATTTATATTTTGCATTCTCACATTGAGGCATTTGTTCCAAGTACTGTAGTAAAAGACATCCTAACTCAAGCCGACACCGATGATAAGAGGGGAAAATGGATTGCTAAATTGTTGGAATATGACATAGATATTAAACTAACAAAATTGGTGAAGGGACAAGGCTTGGCTAAGCTAACGACACAATCAAACTTGGACTGTCTTGATATAAATCTGAATGCAGAAATATCAGAAATTTGTGATGATGAGGAGGAATTAGTCCCTATTGAAGAGAAGTACATTACTTCAGATTGGTATAAGGAAGTGGATTTTCTTATACAGCGTCATAAATCTCTCGCTGATCTAACAAAGTCCAAATCAAGGTTTGTTAAACTTAAATCTTTGAGATATTTTATATTTGACAAAATTCTATTTTGGAAGGACACGGGTGGAATTTTGCTAAACTGTTTACTGGAAGAAGAAGCTGATAACATAATTGAAAAATTCCATAAAGTGGATTGTGGAGCTCACCATTATTGGAAGGCTACAGCAAATAAAATTCTAAGGGCAGGATGTTTTGTCCTACAATGTTTAAAGACATTTACAAAATAATTTTTGCATGCCATGAATGCCAAATTTTTGAAGGAAGAAGAAATCTTGTGCCTTTACCTTTGGTTCCTATCTATGTGGAAGCACCTTTTCAGTAGTGGGGATTAGACTTTATTGGAGAAATACATCCATCATCATCAGAACAGCATCGATGGATTCTTACAGCAGAAGATTACTTCACCAAATGGATAGAGGCAATCCCAGCAAGGCAAGCTAATGATTCTGTAATTATTTCTTTTATAGAGAATAATATCTTGTCTAGATTTGGTTTCCCCATGAAGATTATAACAGATAATTCTCAAGCATTCAAGTCTAATAAAATGATCAATTTTTTTCATCAATACCATATCACTCTTGGAAATTCTACAACATACTATCCACAAGGAAATGTTCTTGCTGAATCATCAAATAAGAGCATTGTAAGGATCATTAAAAAGGTATTGCGGGAGAACAAGAAAGCTTGGAATCTGAAGCTGAAGTTTTCCTTATGGGCTAATAGAATATGCACAAAGAGGTATATTGGCACTTCACCATATGAATTAGTGTATGGTACCGAAGTTATTTTCCCAACAACACTAGGGGTACCTGTCGTGAAACTAATTCAAGGAGTTGAAGAGGAACCAAATTCCATTCAAAGGAGGATTAATCAGCTGATAGCTTTACAGGAGAAGATAAATGAAGTTTATGATAGCTATCAACATTCTCCAAACAGAATCAAAATTACATTTGACAAGAAGATATTCAAATACAAGACAAAGTGCTGAAATGGGAGGCCAAAATCGAGGAAAAAGGCAAACATGGTAAGTTTGATAATTTATGGAAGGTTCCTTTCAAGATATCTACTTTTCATGGGAACAAAACTTATATATTGCAGAAAATTGATGGAGGATCATAGGCTGGAGGGCCTGTTAATGGCAGTTTCCTAAAGCATTATACTTGCTGAAGTTTGATCAATCACTTATGACATTTTACATATTTCATCTTTGTCAGTTTTATTGCTAATAATGAAAAGCTGAATCAGATAGCTTGAGCCCGAGGTGAAGGCCATTAGAGTTTGAAGAAGAAGCTTACCAAATCAAAAAAAAAATCTGTTTTTATCACAAAATGGATAGTAGCACTAGAGCTATGGGTTCTTAGTGTACCACAGGGGCACACTATCCCAAGTGGAGCCACTTTTATCACCCTAATTTTTTTTTCTAAACTTTGAAATTTTACCTCATTTTAGTCATAATGTCAAATAGGTCTTGAGTCATTTCATTCTTGATAAAGGTAGGTGATAGGTTTAGAAGTCTTAAAAAGTTAGTTTTCATTTCCAAATAAGGTCTTTAAGTCTAATCGCATGGTTGAAAAAGTCTCAGCATTCATTTAGAAATCATGTTTTAAACTTTTGGAAAAATCCTCTACAATTAGCCACAAAACTGTAGTTTCGTAGTGCGTTTAGTCCAAAAAACCAGTTTTGCACTACGAAAGCGCTGCTACTTTCGTAGCGCATTTCACCGAAATTGCACTAGGTGCGCTACGAAAGCACAGATTCTTAGACATGTCATGTCAAATAATAAAAAATTTCAGAATCCATTAGGTTATCATACAATGACATCATAGTGAGTCAGTTAGGGGTCATTTCCAAAATTTTTAAGCATTCATACTCATCATTACTACCATAGAGGTGTCATTTGTGAAAAGAAGTTTCAAGTTTGAAAAGGTTGATATGTGTTACTTGTTCCAGTTTTCATAACAAGCAGTGAAACATATCTGTTTAGGTTCTAAGCTTATGGTCATCTTACACGAAAGCTATTCTCGTCTACTATCAAGCAAGACTGATCTTACTATAAAGCGAGGCAGATCCTTAAATTCTAAAGGAAAAAAAAAAAATCTGAAGGCAAGAATGACAGAGGAGAAAAAGAATCGTAGATTAGCACATTGTTTAAGGTCTTAACCTGAAAGCACAAGAGTTCTAGTTGAAGAAAAAATAGTGTTAGATGCTTTCAGAAAGGCAGGATGTTTAAAGTTCTATGAAAAGCTGCAAGGTGGACAAAGTGAGGTATCAAAAGAATCTGCTTTGCATTTCAATGGTACAAATACAAAGGTGGGAATGTTGAACATGTCAGTAACTCCTGAAACTATAGCTCTAGTGACTGAGATTCCTAGAGGACAGGAAACATGGTTTAAGGGTTTCAGATTTGATATGGAAGCATTCAAGGTGTTTTTAAAGCCATAATATATACAGATGGACTTAAATAATGCAATTCCCAGAAACTGCATTAAAGATAGCTATGCTAAACTACTCTTCAATATCCAGAGATATTTCACATGCGAGGGCAGGTACCACAAATTTTACTCCTACCATTTCAAACTTATATTACACTTCACAGGTATGATATCTCTAGGCTTACCATTTTTCCTATATAGAAGCATTGCTAAAATGGTTGATAAGGTTCAAGTGACATCTGAAGAGTGTGAAACATCTCTGTTTCAAAATGGTTTAATAAAACTGTTGGTCTTGAATGAGCTCCAAAAGATTAATAGAGATTGGTAATATTTTATATTTATATGTGGATTTGGAATAGAAGGTCAAGCTCCAGTCAATAACCCCAATTCAAAAGAATCTCTACTAGTAGAATCCAGCAAACTTGTAGTTACAAGGACAAAAAGGTTTATGAAATTGAAGCCTAGGAAACAAGTAAAGGACAAAATAGAAAGGATATCAGTGGTCATTGTAGAAACCCCTTCACCTATAAAACAAGGATTACAAGAACTCAAAGAAGCTACACACCAAAACACAGCTGGTAAGAAAATTCTACAGAGGATTACTAGATGTCAAGCTGCAAAGTCAAAAGGGAAAACAATACTTTCAGAAACAACTGATAGCCCAAGTTTGAAAGGGAACTTAGATGATATTTTGCATACAATAGACTTAGAAGGGTCTCCTTTAGTTCAAGCTGACTTCATAGGAGTTGATGAAGGCAAACAAAAAAGGGTGAAATCATCGAAGAAGCTGGAGTTTAAAGATGAAGATGCATCATTTATTTTGAAGGCTAGGAAGCCTGAAACTAGACAGTCAAAGAGGATACAGGAGCTTAAGAGAGAGGTTGAAAAAAAAAAATGAAAGATATATTATTTATGAATAGATAATAGACCTTTCTTCACCTATGTCAGGACATACCAAAATAGGGTATCTTTAACAAAAACAGAAAAAATTATTCATGAAAGAATGGAGGAGAAGTTAAAATCAGCAAACCATGAAATTTCCAGGTTGAAGAAAAGAGCTAGAAAACATGTCATTGAGAAAATAAGGTTTAAGAGGATGAAAGCTATTTGGGAAGGTGAAAAGGTTTCTAAACCAGAAATACCTAGCAGTGAGGAATAGTTCTTCACCGAGACAGTCCTAGCCATAAAAGAAGCAAAGTTTGTGAGAGTCATGAATACTCATTTGAGAGCTAGCAACATGAAGTTAAGAAGACAATTTGAATATTTGGAGATTCAGCTAACAAAATCTCAGGAAAAGCTAGAGGGACAGCGAAATAGAGTAATTGAAATAATGTAATAAAGTGATAAATTAATAAGTCATTTTTTCATTAAGGTGAAGACAAATTTTGATGAAGATCATGTTTTTGAGTTCAGGTTACTATGTTTATGAGATATTAACAACCCTCATAAGGTTTAAACATCTACAAGTTATTAATTTTGAAGACTGTTTTGAGAAAACAGCTTGCACAGCAGTTTCGTAGCGCAGATAGTGCAAATCTCCTTAAATGCGCTACTAAACTTCTGAAGCAATCTTTTGGCACAATTTCATAAAACAATTTGGGATTAAATATGATGAATTTGGCTTTGAAATTGTTGGTGGAAGTTTGGATATATCATGAGAAGCATCCTTTGAAGAAAACAGGTAAAAAATAATTGAAAAGGGAAGTTTAACATCAAGCTACAAAAAGCGCTACAAAAACAAGCTACTTTCGTAGCACAAGCTTATGTTTTACCATTTTGCAACATTTTGGATTGGGTTTTCTGCACAGTTGGAAGACTAAATAATTATGGGAATATTTGGCAAACATGACACTTGTAAAACCTAATCCATCAATGATCAAATTGCTCGAAACTGATAATGAAATGAAAGGTCCTAAAATCATGAGACATGTTTCCTAATTTATAGGAAAACATTACTACTCATAGCAGGGTTAATTCAAGTGAATGGTCAGCATCTAAATTTGAATTCATGGGATCGCAGGTGTCAAAGCATGAATTAAAGACTAGATAAGTTTGTTAGAAGGATATTTAAGAGTTTCACTCCTATTAGAATTAGGACTTTTCAAAGGCAGTATAGCTGTCATTTTGTAATTAATAGCATGTTTTAGATTAGGAAAGTTGCAAAACACTTTAAATTCGATATCTCTAGTGGAGGATAAGAGAATCATATCTTGTAAATTTTCTATAAAAATCATAAGGTCGAAATCCAAGAGGTTGGGCATTTTTATTGGCAAATACTGTGTGTTATTGTATGTCACTGTTTCTTCTTCACTTAATACAGGGATCTGTTTTGACAACTCAAGATTCATAAGGAGTTTATGTTCATCATTTTTCTAATGGCCTTCTTCAATATCTCTATTTGCAGTGGTATTTGTATGTGATACTTACAATTAATGTAACAATGCTCTAACTTCCTTCATATGCAAATGGAATTTGTATTTCATTGTGTTACTATTTTAATCATTAATTTAGACTCTAAATGCCTTGACGTCCATGTTTAATAGATTGTGATGTTTTTTTGAAGATTATTTTGACTCCATGGCCCAATGAATGTTTGCTAATTTGTGATACAATCAGTTATATAATTTTATATTTCTACCTTAGAGTTAGCCATATATTCATTAATAAAAAATCATAAACCTTTGAGAGAGCCCTCTCAGGTTGAGGAGACTAAGCCTCAGCCAAAATCTTGGTCTGAAACAGTTACACAAAGTCCACTTGTTGAGCAGCCTATCAGGTTAGATTTTGTGATAATATTTTGGTGCGTCTTCCAGGAGCCTGAAGATTATTCGTTCTCGAAATCAATAAGTTGAACTTCTGAAGGTAGCAGGAGCTGAAGAAGATTTTTTAGGCTGCATATACCTTGGTGACTCCATATAATTTCAAAATTTTAAAGGTGGCTTTGACAAGGAGATACCCATGGAGAAATCCTGATCCCAATCCACCTACCATCATGGAAAATCCAAACACTATTTCAAGAGGTAGTCAAAGAATTTCAGAAACATCAGGTACTCCATATCATTCGAAATATTTGTCCTATGAAATATTAAGAAGTCTTGAAGACAAAAGAGTTGATGATAAAATTCATGAAGTGTTGTTTAGATCAGAAAGTGAAAAGGAATTCATTGATATTATCTTAGATTTACATAAAAGAGGAATTGACACTTCAGCGCTAGTAACACAAGAAGACAAATAAGAATTTTGGGAAGTTGTTACCACTGAGCTGTTGTTAGAAAAAGAATCTTTATATAAACTGAAAGAACTTGACCCTTTTGAAGTCTTGCTGAAATCTAAAGTTGGTTTATCCCTTCCAAATTAGACCTCAATTGTTAGTGGCTTACAAAAACCAAATAGTCCTTCTCATATCATTTCTTCATCTTCTATTTTTGTCATTCCTAAAACTACTGTTCATCCTTTAAACATGGTGGGTCTTGCTAGGTATGCTCCACTTGTCCTTCCTGCTGTTTTACATGATCTCCCTAGTAAATATGCTGGTAGGATTCAGACTTGGGGAAGCGATGAAAAAATCACAGCAGAGCAACATGTAGATCAATTTAATGATTTTATAGACAGAGAAGAGATTGATGATGAAGATGTGAAGTTAAGATTATTTGCACAATGTTTTACTGGCGATGTTAGAAAATGGTTTAAATCTCTCACACCGGGAAGTATTCGAACTTGGGATGAGTTCGAAGTAATTTTTTGAGAAAATGGGGAAACAGAACCAATCCAGTTCAAGAACTTACTGAATATAACAGTCTCAGAAGGGTAGTTGATGAATCTATCCAAAAATTTTCAAAAATATTTAATAAATTTTTTGATTCAATTCCAGCTCATTTGAAACCTCCTGAAGCCTTAGCAAAAATGAGATATGCTGAAGCATTTGACTATGAATTTTCTATATTGTTGAGAGAAAGAGAATCACCTACACTTGATGAAATGAAAAATGATGCAGTAAAGGTAGAGGGAAATATGATAGCTACTAAAAAGTCAAAAATGGGAAAAGCTAAATTGAAAGAAGAAGAGAAACCTTCCTGTTCAACTTCGGATGATAAATTTGATTCAATGATGAAACATATGGAGAAGTTGATGGATAGGTTGGTTCTTGGAAATAATTTTTCTCCCCCTGTGCCATATGAACCTCAATTTAGAAATCCTCAATTCATGAGAAAATAGAGAAAATAGAAAATAGAAAATATAAATCAGCAAGCTGATCCTCCAGTGAGACCTCCTTTTCAGCAAAATTTGGTAGATGAAGAAGATGAGCCTGAAATTCCTGAAGAATCTATCCCTTGTCTTGACGAGGAAATGTCAGGAATTTTCTTAACTAAAGAAGAGCATGATGATTCAGATTTGGTCAAGCAAGGAGAAGAACCATTAGGCTATTTTAAGGGGTATCAACATGTTATTGTTGAAATGCAAAAGAAATACAATCTCATAAATAGAAATGTACCTATTATTGAAAACAAAACGCATCCCAAAAAAGATATTCCAAAGGCTACTAAAGTAAAAAAATGATACTCCAAATATTGTTGAAGGTAAGAAAGACACTTCACTTGCCAAGAAAGACGCTCCACTTCCTCCTCCTATCAAAGAAGCTGAAAAGTCTGTTTCTATTTTCAACCTTGAGAATGAAATTTAAAATATTAAAATATCAGTCCCATTTGGCGAGATTTTCAATGTAAATGAATATAGAAGCAAGATTGTTAAGATGTTAAATTCACAACCAAGAGCTGCTGATATTTTGAATATTCAAGAAGACAATCCCACTATATATTTGGGTCCAAAGCTATAAGATGAACAAAATGAAGAAGTTCCTCCTTTTTATGTGCGCATTAGCATTCATGACATGAATTTACATAATGATATGTTAGATTCAAGGGCTTCTCATAATCTTATTCCTAAAGTAATCATGGAAAGGATGGGGCTAGAAATAACAAGACCATATAAGGATTTGTTTTATTTTGATTCAAAAAGAGTTCAATGCATTGGTTTAATTAAGGATTTTTTTGTTGGTCTAACACAAATCCCTGCTAAGAAAATTGTCATGGACATTGTAGCACTAACATACCGTAAAATTTTGGTATGTCATTGTCAAGATCATGGGCAACAAAAATCAAAGGCACAATGTAGATGGACCTTACCTATGCTACTATTCCTGTTTTTTGTGAGAAAAGGAGAGTGTATCGAGAGACTAGAATGGCTTACATGGTGAGTAGTAAAGAAAAACCTCAAAAATTTCCAATTTATGCCTTTGATATTGAACACGGATCTGTTATTCTTTTCAATGAGTCAGCTGATAATGTTGAGAAAGGAATAAAAGTAGAAAATCAGCACTCTGAAACTCAGCAACCCAAAAATCAGCAAGTAAATGATAAAGAGATGAAAATATGGTGCTCATTGTATTTTGAAGTATCAGCAGGAAAAGAAGGGGAAGGAGAAGGGATTTGGATTACAAGTCCAATTGATGAGAATAAGTTTTACTCCTATAAATTGAACTTTGATTGCAAAAACAACATGGTTGAATGTGAATCTTTGATTTTTGGTCTAGATATTTTGAAAAGAATGAAGGCTCAAAATATTTCTATTTTTGGAGATTCAGAATTAGTTATTAGACAAGTTGAGGGTGTTTATCAAATGAAGGATGTAATAATAAGAGCATTTAGAAATCTAGTTTTAGACATGTTGGAGAATTTCAAGCATATTCTTTCATTGTCAAAACTAGAGACCAAAACTCCATTGTTGATTCTCTAACTGTCTCTACAAGGCTTTTCATCATTCCTATACATTCTGCTGAGAAATATGAGATTGAAGTTCGTCATAGACTAGCTATACCAGACAATATCACCAATTGGCATGTTTTTGAAGATGATCAACAGGTAAAGAATTTTATTGAGCTGAAAGAAGAATTTGAAAATACACAAGTAGACCAACAAAACATGCTTGTTGAATCTAAAAGAAATTCTAAAGTTTTGCAACTAAAGAATAATATAATACCAAAAGGTCTTATTCCCCTTAAGAAGATTTGTTATCAGAATGATGTTTTCAAATCACCAAAGATACAAGATGATGAAGAGGAAGTAGAGAGTTGTAATCTTGTTACAATAGCTTTGACTAAAATGATCAAAATTTCAAAGTTTCTTTCAGCTGATATGAAATACAAATATATTGAGATGATGAAGAGGTTTATTGATGTTTTTTCTTGGAGTTATGCTGATTTTAAAAAGTATGATCCTTCCATTATTCAACATACTATTCCTATCAAAGAAAATGAAAGACCTTTCAAACAGAAATTGAGGAGGATTAATCCCCTTCTTATGCCACTAATTGAAAAATAGATTAAGAAGCTCTTTGATGCTAAAATAATTGTCCCAATAAGATTCTCAAATTGGCTTGCAAATTTGGTACTGGTTAGAAAGAAGAGTGGAGAAATCAGAATATGTCTTGACTTCAGAAATCTGAACAAGGCTTCACTAAAGGATAACTATCCCCTTCCAAATATGGATTCAATTCTACAAAATATTGTTGGTTCTCAAAGAATGTCCATGCTTGATGGTTTTTCAGGTTATAATCAGATTATTATACATCCGGATGATTAGGAAAAAACAACCTTCACAGCACCATGGGGTACATTCATGTATGCCAAGATGCCTTTTGGTCTCGTGAATGTGGGAACCACTTTTCAAAGAGCAATGGAAATTTTTTTTTCTGAATAAAATGACAAGACAATGGTTGCTTATCTTGATGATATAACAGTCTTTTCACAGAAAGAAGAATATCATTTGAAACACCTAGAATTTTTTTTGCTGAAATGTAGAAGGTTTGGTATCTCTCTGAATCCTACCAAAAGCATTTTTGCTTTAACTACAATAAAATTACTTGGTCATATTATTTCTGAAGATGGAATTAGGATTGATCCTAACAAGGTTAATGCAATTAAAAAAGTAGATCTGCCTAGAAGTAGGAAAGAGATCCAATCATTTCTTGGAAAATTGAATTTTGTTAGGCGATTTATTCCTAACTTTGCTGAGATTGTAAAATATATAACAAGGACGTTAAAGAAAGAAGTTGATATTAAATGGACAACAGAATACAAACATTCTTTCGAAAAAATCAAGAAGGCAGTCACACAAGCACCGGTACTCATCAGTCCATATTTTTCCAAACAATTTTTGGTTTTTACTTTTGCTTTAGAAAATACTATTGGTAGAGTTTTGCTACAAAAAGGACAACAAGGTATTGAATAGCCTATTTCTTTTTTTTGTAGAACATTAGAAAATGATGAGCTTGTTATCACCTGATCTGAACCTCAGGCTCAAAAAGGCAAATCAGGGTAACCTTTAAACCACGCTCAGCCTTGTAGCTAGCCCTACAAGGTCAGGAGAGGGCTCTCTCCGTGAAAAGATATTCAACAAAGTACAATTATGAACTGATATTAGGCTAGGTATAATAAAGGGAAATTTTTTAATGAATGAATTTTTCAGGGATGTATGGAACAAATGGGACAATTTGAATAGGGGAATTAAATCAAGGATACAAGTTATTTCATGGAGCAAGGTAGGTAGGAAATTTTAACAATCAAATTTAAATAATGATGAAATGGAAAGACTGGTGAGGAGCTGAAAAGGGCACAGGAGATGGATCCTTTTCAAACCGAAGAAAACATAGAATGTTGAATGATTTCCCAAGGCAGAGTATTAAGATGGATTCTACCTATCTATCTTGAAAGGATTTAACTAGAGATGTTTATGAATGAAATGTACACATAAAATTTTTACATATGAACACAAAGGAAAGAAAAAATGCTAAAACTCATACCACATGGATCCCACAAATCAGAGTTGCATTTCTTATTAATTCCCTGTCAAACTGTTACAATGGGAGCGCAGAGCGTCCTCCTTGATTTTCCACACTATTCCCCTACTTACTGACTTGCCGACTAATTACAAATGAGTAAGAATTTTATTTAAATAGACCATAATGTGGGAAATAAATCCACAGAAAAAGGAGCTGAAATCTGAACATAGGAAAGAGAACCAACAATCTACCTCTGAAAATAAGGAACATCAATACATTTTGGGCCATCTAAAAATTACGCTGTTACACTCGATGGAAGAAAAATAGGTAATCTGAAAAACAGATTCCTATTTTATTGCTGCTGTAGAAGTCTCTGTCTGATATTAGCTCTCGGCCCTTTTGACTGTTTCTTTCTATTATTACTCTCTTGACGAAAAATCCACTTTTGAAGTGAATGCCTTTGAAATGAAATTAAAATGAAATTATTCCTTTCAGTGAAGGGAAAAAACCATTTCGAATGAGAAAGAGTGAAAGGAAAGGAGGTAGGGTCGCAATTGCAATCAGAATCGGAGGAGGTGTGACACAATGGGAAACAACATATAGTGGAGCATTTGAAAATATGCGTTGCGATGGTGTAATCGCAATCGGAGGAAAGGAGATGGGAATAGGTATATTAGAACAAGTCCAAAAAACTCCGATGCGATTGGTAATGTAATAGGGATAAGCCAAAGGCTAATGGGGTAAAAACAAAACAAAAAGGTTTTGGCATTTTGCAAAAGAGAAAAATGATTTTACATTGAAAGAGCAGAAGGCCCTTAAGGTGGGACCCGGGAGGACAATCGCAATCGAAATCAGAAGGGAGGAGTGGGTGTATCACACAATAGAATTTTTACCGATGCAATTGGGAATGAGAAATAAGGGGGAAGTCCTTTGTAAAACAAAATAAAATGAAATTTGAGTTTTACAAAGGGAAAAGGCTCGTTTATATTGAATGGGAGGAAGATTATGTGGTGGGACTCGGAGGTCAATCGGAATCGGAGGCGAAAGTTGAGTAGAGGCCAAATATTATTTAAAATCGTCGATTGCGATGGAGCGACAGTGTATGAGTCATCCGATTGGATGAACCGATCGATGACGGAGGTGTAATCAGGGGGAGTTAATCTGGAGGGACTCGATCGGAGGGGATCCTTTGATAGTGTCTATCGCGATGATGCGATGGCATGTGGGCCGTTGGATCGTTGATCTGATAAACAATTGGGATTTTTTCAATTCAATTGGAGTTTTTGGAGTCGAGGGTCAATCGGAGCACGCATAGGTATGGCGCAATTGCGATCGGAGGGGGGGGATTTTATAATAAAAAACTTTAAAACTTTATTATAAAGCGGTATGGAGGGGAAGTGGTTTATCAGATCGTATATTTGTTTAAAAGATTTTAATAATGTGATTTTTCCATCAGATGGGGAAAATGGGGTTTTATAAAAGAAAATATTAAACTTTAATAACATAAAGTTTAAGGGAAAGGTGGGAAAAGGGGTTGGTTTAGGGTATAAGGGAGCTTTATTCACTTAGGCCTAAATTTAAATCCAGGAGTTAGTTTTGAGAGTATAATATACCGTTGGAAAGCCCTTTCTGGGCTCTTTCTGATGGATACACTTAGAACATGATTTGGCACTGAAAATGCAGTGGAAAATGTCTCCGAAGGGTAGGGCGATGACCTTGTGGAGATAGCAGCTTCTAAAGTGTGACTTATTACATATGATGACATAAAATTACATAAGAGATGATAATAAAGGAAAAGTATCATGTTTTCACCTCAAAACATGGTTTTGAGGTGAAAATTACATCAAACTAAATAAAACATTTCTTTGATCTTCGCAGGTGCTGTGACTTTGAGTTTATTGACTTCCTCATGACCTTGATGATATTTATTGACACTTGACTCACTAATTTGACCATGATAAAACCCTAGAACCTAATGATACCAACCCTATGACTTAATAATATGGATGGGAGTGAAAGTGATTCATGACTAAGACCATAGAGAGGAGAATCAACAAGTTTCACATGAGGGAAAACTGATGAAAAATCACTACCATCAATGAATCCATGACCTAGTAGAATGGTGAAAATTTATGGTATGGGACTCCTAATATGCAAATGCAAAAGAGAAATTTTGATCACTGATGGCAGTATGACTAGACTGACACTAACATTGGCTCCAATGGGGATGGTAGCTCTTTGGAGGTGCCAAGAACACCGTAGAACAAGTAGCCTTATGCATTGGGCATGGAGTGAATAGCTAAAAACCAAAATGAAAGAAAACTGACTCAACAAAATAACTCAAAATTAACTAAGACCAAACTTAAAATTTGAAGCTTGATGGCAGTACATGAGCAAGACTTGAGGGATTCAAATCCTGATGATAACCACCTGTGTTTCCTACAAGACAATGTACCATAAGGCTATATTAAAATGCCTTCCTTGATTGATTCTCCTGAACAGATCCTCTGGACAACAACAGATACTTGCAAATAGGCATCCAAAAGGATAGTTGACCATGATCTCCTTCATCAATTAATACTGAAATAATCACCTTCACTGCTGACTGCAATAGATTTGCCACTAGATCCTAAAAAACATGAAGATTTACCTCCTGCTGAAGAAACAAGGTGTCCTTTTCTCTTGATTCTAGTCTTTCTTCACAATGTACCTCAGTAAGAGTATGTTCCTAGTCTTCAAAAAATTCTGAACAGGTAGGTGAGCAGATTTCCTCTTGAAAAAACATTTCAAAGCATGAGACATAGGAAGAAGAATCTGAATGGCAGTCCTGAATGCTCTGATCTTATGTAGTCTAAATATATTGTTGGTCATATTCATATGATATGACAACCAGATTGTCATGTTTCTTATCACATTCATCAGTCATAAGAGAAGAAAGTTCAGATGTTTCTTGAAATCCAAAACTGACGTTCCTATCATCTACCAAAGATTCATCCAAAGGAACTTTTTCACTTACTTGAACAAAGATCTCATCTTGTTTTTCATAGAGGGAATGGGTTACCTCCTCGTGGAGACTTTTTTCTGATGGAATGGGAACACTTAGGTGTATAAGTCTGTTTTCTTCATTTGAGGTGACCTCAACAATATAACTCTCCTTCATGAGATCTGGAACAACATGTTTTTCCTCATCACATTTTAACTCTAAATCTGGCTTAATTTTATCACTATGTGAGATTGGATCATCATTTTCCTATATCTCGTCCTTTATTTCAATCAGATCTAAAATAAAACCTTGTCTTATATCATTTTCTGCTGTACAAATATCTTCAACCTGCTGGTCTTGATAAGTATCCTCTAAGTTCTGTGCACTGCTAAAATGGATTTTCATATAGTGCTTCCAAGATTTCTTTGTCCATAAATTCATCATCTCCATAAAAATCTTCAAGATTTTCAATGAAACTATTAACATGTTTGCAACAATTCTGCACTAGTATTAAGGATGGACAAGATTCTTTGTACCTTTCAAAGAACATGGTATGAAAATATTTTAAACAATAAATACAAGCAGGTGGAAAAATTTCGTACCAAGATCGAGCTTCATCTTCCAGAGTAGCCATGAACATCTTCATCAAGAAATCTTTAGGAAAATCAATCTTTAATTTATGCACATGGATGTGAAATTTCACCAGATGAAGAGAAGCATCATTACCTTTCACATTTTTTAACATGGGAAAATTCCTTTGCCAATCTACTTTAGGCATCTTATTTGGGAAACCTGGAATGTGATCTCGACTCATGGGAGCATACCTTCTTGCAACACTTGCCATCTTCAAACAAAGATCTTAAAGCTATTGATCTTTCTGCAATGGAGTCACCATGAAAGATTTGATTTTCTGGATCTTTCAGTGAATGGAGTTTCCAGGTGAATGATTCAGCCTTCATATGTATCTGACTATTGTTCACCATCAACAATCAGATCTAAACTTTTTCATTCTTTACTGGGGAAGATATTACTGGGGTGATCAATATTTTATGCTCCGATACCACAAATATACTATGACTGCGGATCTTTGGAAAAAGTGCTTATAATTATATTCCCCTCCAAAAGCGCTTTAACAGTGTTCGACTTGCAATAATATTCAAACCTCTCAAATAAATCTTAAAGTTTAATGTGATATAGGGGAAGACATTAAAAACACTTAAGCGACCTTACCACTCTTGTAGCGATGGTTCGCTCCTTTTAAAGATCACCAACTTCAAACTTATATCATAAACCCATTTATTCTACCAACGCGACATACATTTCATTCAACGGGGACCCACGCATCCATTATTTTCCTTTTTATGAATTAAATAAACATTAAATAATGTAAAACCACCAGACCATCCCTCGATTTATCGCTCGTGCACTTCACTACACGATTGTTGTCAGATCTAACATTCTCTAGATAAAACAATCCTCGTCAATATCGTGTTTAATCAAAGGCCGAGGGTTAACACATGAAAGTGGCGCGATATGGGTGGTATTTGGGAGATGACATGCCCAAATATTGTTGGATCACATTTTTTTGGCATGGTTTTGCTCTGGGCCAAAAGTGGCATGACAAAGGCAGTATTGCTTTCTGAAACCCACTTCTGGTAAATGAACTACGCTTAGCTCGGGTTTTACTGTAGTTCGGAACATAACTCCTTGCATTAACTCAATGGCTCGGTCCCACTAATATCACTCCACTGGCAATAGAACAAAGATTTTTTACTCCAAAAATAGAGATTCTAAAGAATCATCGCGTTCTATACAACCAGGGTTTAAATTTAGACAGAGGTTTCAATATTCTTCATTCACATAGGGTCTGACTATGATTTTCTCCTCTACAGAGGCTCTGTTCGACCTTCTTCAAAACATAATAAACACATTCAAATTGAGTGTCAAGAATATGGGCTCGAAGACAGTCATATGTTCTCCTGAGTATGGTTGCCATAAATGTTATCACCTGATCTGAACCTCAAGTTGAAAAAGGAAAATCAAGGTAACCTTTAAACCAAGCTCAACCTTGTAGCTAGCCCTACAAGGTCAAGAGAGGGCTCTCTCTATGAAATGATATTCAACAAAGTACAATTATGAACTGATATTAGGCTAGGTATAATAATGGGAAATGTTTTAACGAATTAAATTTTCAGGGATGTATGGAACAAATGGGACAGTTTGAATCAGGAAATTAAATCAAGGATACAGGTTATTTCATGGGGCAAGTTAGGCAGGAAATTTTGGCAATTAAATTTAAATAATGATGAAATGGAAAGACTGGTGAGGAGCTGAAAAGAACATAGGAGATGGATCCTTTTCAAATAGAAGAAAACACAAAATGTTGAATGATTTCCCAAGGCACAGCATTAAAATGGATTCTACCTATCTATCTTGAAAGCATTCAACCAAAGATTTTTATGAATGAAATGTACACATAAAAATTTTGCATATGAACACAAAGGAAAGAAAAAATGCTAAAACTCATACCACATGGATCCCACAAATCAGACCTGCATTTCTTATTAATTCCCTATCAAACTGTTACAATGGGAGCGCAGAGCATCCTCCTTGATTTTCCACACTATTCCCCTACTTACTGAGTTGCTGACTGATTACAAATGAGTAAGAATTTCATTTAAATAGACCAGAATGTGGGAAATAGATCCACAGAGAAAGGAGCTGAAATCCGAACATAGGAAAGGGAACCAAAAATCTGCCTCTGAAAATAAGGAACAACAATACATTTTGGGCCATCTAAAGATTTCGCTGTTACACTCGATGGAAGAAAAATAGGTAATCTAAAAAACAAATTCCTTTTTTACTGCTGCTGTAGAAGTCTCTGTCTCATATTAGCTCTCGGCCCTTTTGAATGTTTCTTTCTATTATTACTCTCTTGAAGAAAAATCCACTTTTGAAGTGAATGCCTTTGAAGTGAAATTATGCCCTTTAGTGAAGGGAAAAAACCATTTCGAATGATAAAGGGGGGGGGTGTGGATCACGATGATGCAATGGCATGTGGGCCATCAGATCGTCGATCTGATCAACGGTTGGGATTTCGTCAATTGCATCGGAGTTTTTAGAGTCAAGGGTCAATCGGAGCGCGCATAGGTATGGCGCGATTGCGATCGGAGGGGGGGGGGATTTTATAATAAAAAACTTTAAAACTTTATTATAAAGGGTTATGGAGGGGAAGTGTTTTATTAGATCACATATGTGTTTAAAATATTTTAATAATGTGATTTTTCCATTGGATGGGGAAAATGGGGTTTTATAAAAGAAAATATTAAACTTTAATAACACAAAGTTTAAGGGAAAGGTGGGAAAAGGGGTTGGTTTAGGGCATAGGGGAGCTTTATTCACTTAGAACTAAATTTGAATCTAGGAGTTAGTTTTGAGAGTATAATATACCGTTGGAAAGCTCTTTCCGGGCTCTTTTTGATGGACATACTTAGAACATGATTTTACACTGAAAATGTGGTAGAAAAATTCTCCGAAGGGCGGGGCGATGTCTTTGTGGAGATAGCAGCTTCTGAAGTGTGACTTATTACATATGATGACATAAAATTACATAAGAGATGATAATAAAGGAAAATTATCATGTTTTCACCTCAAAACATGGTTTTGAGGTGAAAATTACATCAAAATGAATAAAACATTTCTTTGATCTTCGCAGGTGCTGTGACTTTGAGTTTATTGACTTCCTCATTACCTTGCTAATATTTATTGACACTTGACTCATTAATTTGACCATGACGAGACCATAGAACCTAATGAGATCAACCCTATGAATTAATAATATGGATGGGAGTGAAAGTGACTCGTGACTAAGACCATAGAGAGGAGAATCAACAAGTTTCACATGAGGGAAAACTAATGAAAAATCACTACCATCAATGAATCCATGACCTAGTGGAATGGTGAAAATTTATGGTAATATGACTAGAAATGCAAATGCAAAAGAGAAATTTTTATTACTGATGGCAATATGACTAGAATGACACTAACAAAGCTGAAGTATAATATTCTAGAAAATCATGCCTATGCTTTGGTGAAGGCTCTCAAAGATTTAATAATTTATATTCTGCATTATGACATTGTGGCATTTGTTCCAAGTACTGTAGTAAAAGACATCCTAACTCTAGCCGACCACGATAGTAAGAGGGGAAAATGGATTGCTAATTTGTTGGAATATGGAATATATATTAAACCAAAAAAATTAGTGAAGGGACAAGGCTTGGCTAAGTTAATGACACAATCAAACTTGGACTGTCTTGATATAAATATGAATGCAGAAATATCAAAAATTTGTGATGATGAGGAGTAATTAGTCCCTATTGAAGAGAAGTACATTACTTCAGATTGTTATAAGGAGGTAGTTTGTGTTCTACAACATCAAAAAGCTCCCGACGATCTAACAAAGTCCCAAGAAAGGTTTTTTAAACTGAAATCTTTGAGATATTTTATATTTAATAGAAATATGTTTTGGAAGGACACCAATGGAATTTCGTTAAACTGTTTGCTGGAAGAAGAGGATGATAAAGTAATTGAAGAATTCCATAAAGAGGATTGTGGAGCTCACCATTATTGGAAGGCTACATCAAATAAGATTCTAAGAGCAGGATATATTTGGCCTACAATGTTTAAAGACATTTACAAAAGAAATGCTGCATGCCATGAATGCCAAATTTTTGAAGGAAGAATAAAGCTTGTGCCTTTACCTTTGGTTCCTATGTATGTGGAAGCACCTTTTTAGCAGTGGGGATTAGAATTTATTGGAGAAATACATCCATCATCATCAGGACAGCATCACTAGATTATTACAGCAATGGATTACTTCACCAAATGGATAGAGGCAATCCCAACAAGGCAAGCTAGTGATTCTGTAATTATTTATTTTCTAGAGAATAATATCTTGTCTAGATTTGGCTGCCCCATGAAGATTATAACAGATAATTCTCAAGCATTCAAGTCTAAGAAAATGATCAATTTCTGTCATCAATACCATATCACTCTTCGAAATTCTACAACATACTATCCACAAGGAAATGGTCTTGTTGAATCATCAAATAAGCGCATTGTAAGGATCATTAAAAAGGTATTGCAGGAGAACAAGCAATCTTGGCATATGAAGCTGAAGCATGCCTTATGGGCTGATAGAATATGCACAAAGAGGTCAATTGGCACTTCACCATATGAATTAGTGTACGGTGCCAAAGCTATTTTCCCAACATCACTAGAAGTACTTGTCATGAAACTAATTCAAGGACTTGAAGAGGAACCAAATGCCATTCAAAGGAGGAATAATCAGTTGATAGCTTTACAATAGAAGAGAAATGAAGTTTATGACAGCTATCAAAATTCTAAAAACATAATAAAAAATACATTTGATAAGAAAATAAAAGAGGAAAGTTTTCAAATATAATACAAAGTGTTGAAATGGGAGGCCAAAATCGAGGAAAAAGTCAAACATCGTAAGTTTGAGAATTTATGGAAGGGTCCTTTCAAGATAGCTACAATTCATGGGAACAACACTTATATATTGCAGGAAATTGATGGAGGATCATATGCTAGATGGCCTATTAATGGTAGGTTCCTAAAGCATTATACTTGTTGATGTTTGATCAATCACTTATGACATTGTACATATTTCAACTTTGTCAGTTTTATTGCTAATAATGAAAATTTGAATTAGATAACTTGAGCCCGAGGTGAAGGCCATTACAGTTTGAAAAATAAGCTTTCCAACTCAAAAAAAAAATTTCTTTTTTTGTCAAAAAATGGATAGTAGCACTGGAGCTACGGGTTCTTATTGTAGCACAGGGGCACACTATCCCAAGTGGAGCCACTGTTATCACCCTAAAAAAAATTCTAAACTTTGAAATTTTACCTTGCTTTAGTCATAATGTCAAATAGGTCTTGAGTCATTTCATTCTTGATAAAGGTAGGTGATAGGTTTAGAAGTCTTAAAAATTTAGTTTTCATTTCCAAATAAGGTCTTTAATTCTCATCCCATGGTTGAAAAAGGCTCATCATTCATTTAGAAATCATGTTTTAAACTTTTGGAAAAATCCTCTGTAATTAGCCACAAAACCGCAATTTCGTAGCGCAGTCAGTTCAAAAAACCAATTTTGCGCTACGAAAGCGCTGCTAATTTTGTAGCGCATTTCATCGAAATTGCACTAGGTGTGCTACGAAAGCGCGGATTCTTATAAATGTCATGTCAAATCATAAAAACTATCAAAATCCATTAGGTTATCATATAATGACATCATAGTGAGTAAGTTAGGGGTCATTTCCAAAAGATTTAACCATTCATACTCATCATTACTAGCATAGAGGTGTCATTTGTGAAAATAAGTTTCAAGTTTGAAAAGGCTGATATGTGTTACTCGTTCCAGTTTTCATAACAAGCAGTGAAACATATCTGTTTCAAGTTTAAGATTATAGTCATCTTACACCAAAGTTATTCTCGTCTACTATCAAGGGAAGCGGATCTTACTATCAAGCGAGGCTGATCCTTAAATTCTGAAGGAAACAAACAAAAATTCTGAAGACAAGAATGAAAGAGGAGAAAAAGAATTATAGGTCAGGAAATTGTTTAAGGTCTGAACCTGAAAGCACAAGAGTTCTAGTTGAAGACTAAATAGTGTTAGATTTTTTCAGAAAGGCAGGATATTTAAAGTTATGTGAAAAGCTGCAAGGTGGACACAATCAGGTATCAAGAGAATTTGCTTTGCATTTCAATGGTACAAATACAAAGGTGGGAATGTTTAACATGTCAGTAACTCCTGAAACTATAGCTCTAGTGACTGAGATTCCTAGAGGACAGGAAACATGGTTTAAGGGTCTCAAATTTGATATGGAAGCATGCAAGGTGTTTTTAGAGCCAGAATATACAGAGATGGACTTAAATAATGCAATACCCATAAACAACATTAAAGATAGCTATGCTAAACTACTCTTCAATATCCAGAGATATTTCACATGCAAGGGAAGGTACCACAAAGTTTACTCCTACCATTTCAAACTTCTACTACACTTCACGGGTATGATATCTCTAGACTTGCCATTTTTCTTGTATAGAAACATTGCTAAAATGGCTGGTAAGTTTCAACTGAAATCTTAAGAGTGTGAAACACCTCTGTTTCACTATGGTTTAATCAAACTATTGGTCTTGAATGAGCTCCAAATGATTAATAGATATTGGTCATATTTTCTATTTATATGTGGATTTGGAATAGAAGCTCAAACTCCAGTCAATAACCCTAAGGAAAAATAATCTCTACCAGTACAATCCCGCAAACCTGTAGTTACAAGGACAAAAAGGTTTATGAAATTGAAGCCTAGGAAAAAAGTAAAGAAAAAAATAGAAAGGATATCAATGGTCATTGCAGAAACCCCTTCACCTGTAAAACAAGGACTACAAGAAATCAAAGAAGCTACACACCAATAGACAGCTGGCAAGCAAATTCTACAGAGGATTACGAGAAGTCAAGCTGCAAAGTCAAAATGGAAAACAATACTTTCAAAAACAAGTGATAGCCCAGGTTTGAAAGGGAAATTAGATGATAATTTTCATGCAATAGACTTAGAAGAGTCTCCTTTAGTTCATGCTGACTTCATAGGAGTTGATGAAGGAAAATAGAAATGGTGAAATCATCGAAGAAGCTGGAGTTTAAAGATGAAGATGCAACATTTGTTTTCAAGGCTAGGAAGCCTGAAAGTAGATAGTCAAAGAGGATACAGGAGCTTGATACAAAGGTTGAGAAAACAAATGAAACACCTAATTTTTATGGAGAGATAGTATAAATTTCTTCACCTATGTCAGAACATACAAAAAACAGAGTATCTTCAACACAAACAGAAAAAATCAGTCATGAAAGAATGGAGGAGAAATTAAAATCAGCAAACCATGAAATTTCCAGGTTGAAGAAAAGAGCTAGAAAACATGCCATTGAGAAAACAAGGTTCAAGAGGATGAAAGCTATTTGGGAAGGTGAAAAGGTTTCTATACTAGAAATACCTAGCAGTGAGGAACAATTCTTCACTTGGACATTCCAAACCATAAAAGAAGAAAAGTTTGTGAGATTCATGAATACTCATTTGAGAGCTAGCAATAGGAATTTAAGAAGACAAGTTGAATATTTGGAGATTCAACTAACAATATCTCAGGAAAATCTATAGGGACAGTGAAACAGAGTAATTGAAACAGTGTAATAAAGTGATAAATTTATAAGCCATTTTTTCATTAAGGTGAAGACAAATTTTGATGAAGATCATGTTTTTGAGGTCAGGTTACTATGTTTATGAGATATTAACAACCCTCATAAGGTTTAAACATCTACAAGTTATAAATTTTAAAGACCGTTTGGAGAAAACTACTTGCACAACAGTTTCATAGTGCATATAGTGCAAATCTGCTAAAATGCGCTACGAAACTGCTGAAGCAGTCTTTATGCACAATTTCATAAACAAATTTGGGATAAAATATGATGAATTTGGCTTTGAAATTGTTGGTGGAAGTGTGGATATAGCATGAGAAGGATCCTTTGAAGAAAATAGGTCAAAAATAATTGAAAATGGATGTTTAACACCGAGCTACAAAAAGCACTACGAAAACAAGATACTTTCATAGCACAGGCTTATCTTTTACCTTTTTGCATCATTTTGGATTGGGTTTTCTGCACAGCTGAAAGACTTAAGAATTATGGGAATATTTGGCAAACATTACACTTGTAAAACCTGATCCATCAATGATCAAAGTGCTCAAAAATGATAATGAAATGAAAGGGCTGAAAAGCAAGAGACATGTTTCCTAATTTATAGGAAACCATTACTACTCACAGCAGGGTTACTTGAAGTGAATGGTCATCATCTAAATTCAAATTCATGGGATTTTAGGTGTCAAAGCATGAATTAAAGACTAGATAAGGTTGTTAGAAGGATATTTAAGAGTTTCACTCCTATTAGAATTAGGACTTTTCAAAGGCAGTATAGCTGTCATTTTGTAATTAATAGCATGTTTCAGATTAGGAAAGGTGTCAAACACTTTAAACTCGATATCTCTAGTGGAGGATAAGAGAATCCTATCTTGTAAATGTTCTATAAAAAGCATAAGGTCGAAATCCAAGAGGTTGGGCATTTTTATTGGCAAAGACTGTGTGTTATTGTATGTCACTGTTTCATCTTCACTTAATACAGGGATCTGTTTTGACAACTCAAGATTGATAAGGAGTTTATGCTCATTATTGTTCTAATGGCCTTCTTCAATATCTCTATTTGTACTGGTATTTTTATGTCATACTTAGAATTCATTTAACGATGCTCTAACTTCCTTCATATGCAAATGGAATGTGTATTTCGCTGTGTTACTGTTTTACTCATTAACTTAGACTCCAAATGCCTTGACTTCCATGGTTAATAGATTGTGATGTTTTGTTGAAGATTCTTTTGACTCCATGGCCCAATTAATGTTTGCTAATTTGTGATACAACCAGTTATATCATTTTATATTTTTACCTTAGAGTTAGCCTTCTATTCATTAATCAAAAATCATAAACCGTTGAGAGATCCCTCTCAAGTTGAGGAGGCTAAGCCTCAGGCAAAATATTGGTCTGAAACAGTTACACAAAGTCCACTTGATGAGAAGCCTATCAGGTCAGATTTTGTGAAAACATAGGGGGTGTAACTGGAGACTTGTAGTAGGTAGACATGGTTTAGAAGGAGGTTAGAAGATGATATTTTGACAACATTTGCCATATAAATCGTCATGTTACAAGTTTGGCATCTTGTGTATGCATATTCTATTGTTATCCAAGGTATACCTAATATCAAAGCATGCCCATATAGTCTAATTCTTGGGTTGATGACCAAGAAGTATACAGGATATTCCCAAGAGTCTATATAGATAGTAATATCTTCCATTTTCCCCTCGCGCTTGACCATTGATCCGTCGGCAAATTCTAGCAAAGTCGAAGTTGGATTTAAGGTTGTAATACCCAAAGTATTACAGGTCTCATAATTCAAAATGTTAATAGCTACACCTAGGTCTACCAACGTGTTTAGAAAATTGAAACCTTGTATTTGAATGGTTTCCATAGGACTTCCAAGATATTCATAATTGACGGGAACTTATTTTCCATAAATAAGGTCAGATAACGTTCCTACAACATGAACTAGGGTGGATCTTTTCATTTTCTCCTAGGATTTTTTCCACATAATTCTTTGATCATTTTGGCATAAATTGGGATATCACGTATATCTTGGAGGACTAGAATTTTTATATAAAAAAATCAGTTCCTTTAAATTATCAAATTCTGGATAGATGGTTTGTTTCATTATCGTGAGTCTTTTAGGGAATGGAGCAGAATCAGTTATAATTTTCTCAGATTCTTGTTGCTTGACAGTTTTTCCTATCAGTTTTGTTTATGAAATAACCACAGTCAAAGGATTTGTCACAAATTTTTCTCTTTATCCTTTTCTTGTTCTTGATCAACCTTATTTTCTTCAGGAGAAATAATACATTCAGATCTCAACTAGAGCTCACTACATCCGAGGGGTTTATTTCGTAGACCATATTTTAAACGATTTTCATGTACTGGACAAGTCTATAGTTTGGGTTAGGATTTGGCTGAGTTGATAGTTGAGGACGCATCAGAGGTTCAGGATTAGGAGGCAACCAAAATGGAGCGTGTAGTGTAGTTTGGGATTGAGGGATCATTCCTATCGGTGGATTAACCAATCTCATAGAGTGCTGAAAATTTTGAGGCCATATTGGATTTTTCATAGATGTATTACTACATTGTTAGGGATAGGGATTGTTAGCTGGATTCTACCATAATGGGGTAGAGTATTATGAATTTGGCCATCATGGTATAGAAAAATATTGATTTGGCCATGGCAATGTTGGATATGATTGGGGTTTCCACGTGGAATTGAAGGGTGGTTGTCCCTGCCATGTGTTACTAGGATTTTTTGTTGAACATACTGTCTAGAATAAAACAAGGAGGTATCTTGCATCATATCTGAAGGGTGAGATTTTTATTGTTGATGTTAATCCATAGGGTATGTTGGTTATTTTTCCTCCTTGAATTATTTCAATACAACTTTCATTCTAGACAGTGACAGACACTCATTATTTGAATGCTCTTTAGTATAGATAGCACATGTTTGAATCATATCCAAAGGACACTCCCTTTCAATGTGTTTTTTTCGGCAGCATGGAAAAAATATGGTCAATTCTTGTTCTGCCTCAGCTTGCTTCTTTTTAGCATGAAAAACATCTAACTGTGTAATCATTGTGCCCAAAATGTCATTTTTTAAATCTTCTAATAGATTACCAATTTTTTTTCGCGTTACACCACCACCCATAGTTTTGTTGATTTGGGTGAGAGGATCCTATACTTCAGATCTGGCCTGTGTGATGCCATGTGAACACTTGATACACAATTTAACAATATCATCATATTCCTCTTGATAAATATCACCTTGTCCCTTTAAATTCAATGTTTTTATCCAATCATCTTTCATTCATTTTATTAAATATGCTTTTAGTACTTCTTTTGGTAAGGTAGCATAGGGTGATATTTGTAAGTTGTACTCAAATATCTCAGTATATTCTTCTAAAGTTTCACTATATTGTGGTAATTTTAAAAAATTCATCTTTTAAATCACTGGATCAACAATAATCCTGATATTTAGTGAGAAAATATTTTTTTCATCGCATCCCATGAATCTATGTTGCCTCCTCCTAAGCCCATAAACCATCGTAAAGTTTCTCCCTTCCGAGTAGAAGGAAACAATTTCAGATTTTTAGGATCAGTGGTATAATTGTATCCTCTGCACAAAACATAAAATTAGAATAAGAAGGCATGTGGATCCTCTGAGGTCATCCCATGAAAGGCCGAGAGATTTTTTAAAGGGATGGAAATCATCGGAACATTAGCCAGACGATTGACAATACGATATTATAATGTCGAGGTTTTTTTTTGTTTCCCTTAATTTTCCATCTAATAAAAAAATTTCTAGTATTTTTTAGGGATTTTGTGATGAGAGGGTATTATTTGAGCAGGAATATTATATCATTATGATTACTATTTGGCTCTCATGGGGGTTTTACTGCATTGTTTAATTAAGGTATTTCAGGCATTTTTCCTTTTACCAGGATCACAGGAGATCAAGATTCTAAATATTGTGAATTTTCTCCACTAGTATCTCCTTATCCTTCTTTTAAATTACAAGAATTTCCCTCTTTGGAAGGACTCGAGTGTTGGATAAATGTGCTTTGAAATATTTACTCATATCCTTGATTTTTACTATGAATCTCAGTGTGGGCTATAGTTGGCGATCCTCCTGCCGGAGGAATTATCGTAGAGCCCTTCCCAGATGTTTATTTGGGTCCTACTTATGCTTGAGATTAATATTTCCGAATAATTTCATCAATAAAGGCCGTCCTCCCAAGGCTCACCAATCCCTAGATTTTTTGTAGTTTTTTGTAGTGTTCTCTGTTTTACTACTACTTGATTCCTATTATTTTTCTTAGTCATACACATTTACATAGCCTAAGCGTATCAACCGAAATTGGGTGCTAGGTGGAAGCTTTTTACTTGTCATGTGTGTAGGTTCTTGTTAGGATTATCTAATCGTAAGCGTATGAAAAAATCTCACTTTAGTTGTGCATAGAAAACAACCCTAACATCAAATATGGCTACCAATTTCTTTAGATCTGCAATTAGTTGACCAAGAAAAATTCTACAAAATCCAAATCTATGAAATTAAAAATATTAAGCAACAAATAATAATAGTTGCACCATGCATCCAATGAACAAGACAATAACTTTTTTAAATAATTTTTGTATTTATGATACATGGGAAAGGGAACATAGAAAGATGTTACCAGTCCCCCTCAATGGGATGGGTTCTTGTATGTCTTGAGCACTTCAAATCAAAGATATCTCTCTTTTGATGGTGTAGAAAACCCAGAAAAAAATCGAACTCAAAGGGAGCTCACAAGAAAAATGGTAGAAAAATATGACAATGATGGAGGATCAAAATTAGACCAAAAGTATAGATCCAAAGTGATCTTTAGGCAACAAAAGGTAGTGAGTGAATGGAAAAACCCTTCTATTTATAACAAAATATTGAGTTAGTCAATATATTGGTGCATAATTAAAATATTATTAACCAAACCTAGATCCAACTTTTATGGAATATTTTATTATATTTGTTGGAGGGAAAAATAATATGAATTTGGTCAAATCCCCTTATTTGTAAACAATAAATAAATAAATGATTTATTTATTATTTTAAGAATGTGGTTGAGTAATAATTAAATAAATAATGATTTATTCAATTATTTATAAATGATTTAGTCAAATTTAACAAGGAATATTATTTAAATAATGTTTTAAATCATTATTCCTACAAAATAATAAGATAAATAATGATTTATCTAATAATTTCCCTGTTTTGGTTAAATATGACCAGGAATATTAATTAAACTGTTGCTTAACTAATTATTCCTTGAGGAAAATCAAACAAATAAGGATTTATTCAATAATTCCTCATGGGGTTTCCTGTTTAGACCATAAAAAACTTAATAAATTATGGATTACTAATTTATTCTTCATAGTGAAAGAAATTTTACTTAGGGTAAAATTGGTCTTACATGGTGTAATTTGCTCCATCTAATAGTAATAGGTTAGACAACCAAAAATTGGTGTAACAGATTTCCCCCCAGCATGCGAGCGTTGGGATCTAATCGTATGACTAAAGTACGTTGTAAGAACTCAATCACTAGACACCGAAGGGGAAGTCAGAGAGAGAGAAATAAGGTAGACTAAAGCGCTAGAGGACAAGACCCTGAGGAGGCGAGACTTACAGGTGCAAAAAGTCTTTTTTATGGGTGAGTACCTATTCTACAACAGGTGGGGGAGGCATATATATGCCCTTTGAGACAAAGTACAAAGAATAATTTGTCCAATAAACAAGGGACTGAATGATATAGTATATGCTAGCATAAACATGAGCCAGATAAACAATATGATAATATATCCCACATACATATTGTTCCTGGGATAACAACCAGGACTTATACAATAATATTTGAGTACTTGAGATATAAGTACAACAAAAGAGGCCATGTAAAATAGGAAAGGGCTCTAAAAATCTCAATGATACATGCAAACTAAAAGGCACTGCAAGCGGATAAGGCCGAAACCATCAAATATATGGAGCTGCATCGAAGGCTATTATAGGGAGGTCATCTAGGTATGTGGGGGGCTACCTGAAGGGCCACACCCTCATCAGGTCTGAAAAATATCACACACACTCGGGAATAACTGGTACAATCTGCTGCATAACTGAACCATAAAGTATACAGATCTTGATCATGTTGTAAGGAGATGGAGCTAAGAAACAATCATGTCAAAGGGAAATAAAGAGTCCCTTTGCCTGATTCGAGGCACCGAACAAGAGTGGCAGTTGGAACCAAGGTACACTGCCCTGTAGACATGTATTCTAGAATGAATGAGATGATGTTGACAGAAGGAGGTCTGCCATAGATGAGGCAATAAGGATCCTCAACTAATGCACCAGAGATAATATTAGACCGACTGATAAAATGACACTAGGGATGATGGTGGAAATGGGGTACAGAGTAGCGGGCTGACGACTTCCCTTTTTAGAGCATGAAGGGCATGGATGACCTGGCAGAAACTGACACAATATCAAAGGGGATAGGGGACAAGATGACTGAAGGCCACAATGGGCAACACAAAAGAGGAACCAAGCAATGAAGGATGGAGGACTATAGAGGGGTACAAAGGGACTTGAGATAGACTCCATGGATGTGATGATGACTCAAATCCACTACTCTAAAAAAGGGTGACTCGATGATGTGGCCACACATAAAAGATCTAGTGGGGACCATAAAAACATGATTACAAAATGGTTACTCTTGATGAAAATCGATACGAGAATGGAAAAGTATGGAGGCAAAGTGGTGCCCCAAGTACAAGTGTTTCAAGTGAATAGATTCAATTTTGAGGAGTCATGAAGTGACCCTTCTTGGAAAAAGGTTTCCAGGTGAAGTATCAAATCACAAAAAAATAAAGGATATACATTTGAGAGCTCAGTGAGAGCTTTCCACAGTGCGGACGGTTTGTGAAATTGAGCTATGATTTGGCCACAGCGAGAAAAATATGGGGTTTCTTTTTTAATAAGGCATTTTCCCTCCAAATTCACTCATTTGGAGGAGAGAAGGCCCTAAATCTTGCGGCGATCGTAGCGGAGAAACCAACGACTTGAATCGAGATCTGTCAATTGCTGAGAGCTGGGTTTTTATGGTTGAATGTAGTATTTCCTTTAGTACACTGAAAAGTATGATGGTTTTATGCAGATATGGAAAAATTGAGGATCAACTGGAGAGAGAGAGACATGGACACATTACGGTCAGATATCAGAGAGGATCATGGTGTTCGTACTGCATTGGCAAGGTTTGGTGTCCTGAAGTTTGTGAAGAACCCATTGATGAGAGCTGGAGATCCCTTGTTGGCTCAGATTGTCAGTTATTGGGATTCGGAACATGAGGTATTTATAGTGCAAGGGCACCAGATCGAGTTGAAAATCTAGGATATTTATTTCCTAACTGGTCTCCCACCACTTGCGATGGTGGGGAATATGCAGCCAGTGTTACCGCAAGGGCGGAACATAATGGAGTTTGTAGATTGTCATTTACGTCTAGGTATCCATGTGAAGGGAACATGGATACTGATCGGGGATCTAGAGAGACTAGAGACCCGTACTGTGGCCATAGTGGTGCTACGGATCCTGGGAAAATAGGCACTCCACCACATTACCAGGGATCAGATGATGCTTGTTGAGAGTGTTCTGAGTGGGACCTACTATGGGTGTGCCCAAATGATTTTGTCGTCATTGAAATGATAGTTGTATCTATGCAAGTGGAAACTGAACCATGACTGTGCGTACGGCACAGTATTGTGCTCGCTCTTCTTTGAGAACATCCCAACACTTTGACCTCGCATACAGATCCAGAATGAGGACCCGAGAGATCCCAGGATGCGGTGGTGGGGGTGGCTACTGTGCAAAGGGGGAGGTGGGGTAGTCGAATGGGTGTTCTGATTAGTTTTTTTCGCTCATTGGGATCAGATGCCACTGTATATGAATAAATATCCCTATAGTGGGATGAGTTATCGTGGGGACCTATGCCACTACCACCTGGTCGAGTATCGGGGCCCGATGGTAAGTGAAAAGTTGCTAATATTTTATGTGCATTTTAAAGTTTCAGAATATTGCATATGGTACTGATTCATTTACTTTTGGTATGCAGATACAGCACTGGTAAAACCAGCTGGGTATATAGGACAACCTATAGTATCAGGGGTTGCAGGACCTAGCGGGTCGAGAGCACCACAAAAAGAGGATGCAGTGGCCCTCCTAGAGGACATCCATTGTAGATGTGAGAGGCTTCTGACCAACATTTTAGAGCATGGCTAGCAAGACTTGGATCACCAGTACATAGAGCCATGTATTGGTCTACCCTTGGAGTGGCGAGGGGTCATGTGGTGCATGGCGATGGCCGGACAGGGGATGGATGATCTACGAGTTGCAAGGCCAAATCCATTGGCTTGGGATCCTCTAGATATTGATTAGGTGGAGGGGCATGTGGTGCCCCCATTTTTTAGTTTTTGTAACATGCTATGTGTATGTCCTATGTACCAGATTTAATGGACTCTAAAACATTTTTTATGACACATATAATGGATATGCATCGTTTTTATGATTTGTGTTATTGTCTTGTGTTAAATGCGTGTGTTAAGCACCAATATAGAGTATTTTCTGCAATGCTATCTACGTAGTGATTTTGTGCTCTAGGTACATGACTAAATGTAATTATTTCAAATTCACGCATCAAAAGCCTCACTCATAAATATCTTCTAAAAAGGATAGGATTATGCACATGATATACACCATTCAATTGCATGACAAGAAGCAAGGATTATAAATGAACATGAAGGTGGAGGATGCAATGAGAAAGGGCATCAACTAATAATCCTCGCACTGCATCATATTCGGCTCGGTTATTGGTGGCAGTACCAAAGCATATGCCGTTCGAGAGAACAAGTGAATGTAAGGGTGTAAAAATGGCCCAATCTGTCGAGGCTAGATTCCGGGAGTAGAAACTTGCACCATTGGTATAACTGATATAAGATGTGGATGGGGGGTCCATCTAAAAAGTGCCACAAGACAAAAAATGGGAAGATGATGAACAATGTTGGCAACCTGAATGCAAGGTAGAAATCAAAGAAACACTCCTAGAGGGAGTGCACTAGGTAAGATGTCTACCACCCGCACACTGATGGGTAGGTGGTGTGTGGGAGCTGCCATGGGGGTAGTTGGTATTCAGGTTGCGAAAGTCACCATAGACATGGATGGTGCCATCCCACTTATGGGAGGGAAATATGAAGTTAGGGGTGGAAACAACATCCATGATGTCGTCATCATAGTAGAAGATGGGGTGACTAGAGGAAGAGAGACCACATGACATGGCGAAGCTACCTAACTCATCATCATGAGAAGAAAGGTTCACATGCACATCGTCACGGGGGGTGGCAGAAGGACAAGAAGATAAGGTATCCGCCAATGTTGAGCCCAGGGTGATCACTGAAGGCAGGTCTAGCAAAATAGAAGGGGAAGTCCTGGAGGGAGTTTCCACCATGGATCTCATGAATGATGATAGGTAGAGGATGGTGGCCATAGGCTCCATCATCTCGACATCAAGAGGGATAATTTCAATGGGAGCGGGTAAATCCTCAGGTTGAACCATAGCATATTGTGCAAGGACGGGAGAGGTGAACTGGTTCTGTTCAATATCATACTCTCGAACTACCTACAGAGAGGCATGGTAATGCATGAGGTAGGGACAATGGTGGGTATTGTAGTTATATCATTCATCACTTCCCTAGGAAACCTAAAAAGGGGGATCACCCAAAGCATAAAAGGGAAAAATACTTAAAGGAGAAAATGGGTTGATGTGAATAAAAATCCATATAAAAAGGGGGACAAGGCATGATATACATTGTAGCCTTATGGTAAAATTTACACAAAACAAAGGAAGATAAAGGTGCAAGATAGTTGGACAAAGCAAGACCCGCCCATGCTCTAAGTAGTCAAAAGAAGAAAGGCACGTGAAGAATTTCCAGGGGGCTCAAGGATGGCAGGGGGAAGGATGAAGCACACCCCCCCGGAATGATGATGACGTAGCATACGGTGGGATCCGAGAGAGTTTTTCCATGGGGTGATGGTTGCGGGCTTAGAGCCGCTACAAGACCCCGCCGGAATGCTTGGCAGGCCCGACCACAGAGACACCTGGCACTGTGAATGCAACGATAAGGTAAGTCCTAAGACACCCGGTACACAACCAGCACCAGTATTTAACCTGGCGCATGGTATACACCTAACCGAAATCTAATAACCAATAACCGAATGCCACACGTCCCAGTGTCAGCGTACTTATGACGCCAGCCCTACAAGTGTCATCCTAGCCTCGTTTTTCAGGTAATTTAAAGCTGTTTAACCCTGCTCTGTGTTCACTATGGTAAAATAATTTCTTTTATGGGATAGTGTATTGCCAAAATGCGAGCGCCCAGTACCAGGTCTACTAAGTCGCTTTCAACTTCCCTGCGTCGTTCTCTACCGAACAGTTTCCTTACTGTGTAGGTATTTCATCCCTCTTTCACTGTCTAGTTTCCTTCCACTTTTCATTTTCATATGGTCATGGGTAGAATTAAGGTTAAGAATTTGGAACTTGAAACCCCTCAATTTCGCGAGTTTAGGGATGCTCCTAGACCAGAGCGATTCACGGACCTGCAAGCTCACATTTGAGACCCCCAGTACCCTTTCTTCATCAGTAGCGTTAAGCATGACCTATTTAGGAAACATATAGAAAACAGGGATAGGTTCAGAGTTGTTTTTTCGGGGTTATACCACCAAATTACTCCGCCTGTATACCGAGTTGTGGAATTGATATGCTGGATCAGGGAAGCGTATGATGAGCACCGAGACATGTTCCTATCGACTCAAGGGAACAAGATATTTAGTATATCTCCTGAGATCATCAAGAAAGCCCTCTGTTATCCTCCCAGTTCTAACTATATTAGTTTCACTGAAATTTCTTTATCCCGTCAGTTTTCCAAGCTACCCTGGAGGCAGCAGAGCGATTTCATCGCTGCTATTTCCGATTCTCACCTTACTTCTTTCCCATATTCAAAATCGGTGCCTCTAAATACATTCAAAGAAGACCTTCAGCCAACACTTACCCTCATTACATGGTTTCTAGGTATAGAAGGAGCAGAGCGAGTCACGAACGAATGTGTAGCCCTTTTATGGTTAATGTCATAATCAGGTGTTTTTTTGGATATCCCTGATTTCTTTGCCTCCACCATCCAAAACCAGTTTCTAAACCTCTCAGCCATTGGCCATTTTCATTTTTTCTCCATGGTGTTCTACCTCTTCATTTTCCAACAGGCTGATAAGTTTGAGGGTTTGGTTCTGGAAAATTTTTCTAGGATAACTTCCCAACCAAAAACCATCTTTGATTGGAACCCTGCAGTACATCAATTGGCTAATGGGGTGGCTTATTAAAATTTCTTGAATGAATTCATGACAATAGCCTATACAATTATTCACAACAACCCTCCACCTAGGATTTTTCCTGAACAGAGGAGCTAGCTACAGTACAGTGAGGAAGAAAGCATAGGATATTGGTACCTATTTGATGACTACACTAAGATCAAGGTTTACGGTGCAGAGGTTTGCCCTTACATATTGCCATTTTTTCCTGCCATGTGGATTTACGGCTTGGAGTACCTCTAGCAGACCTTGAAGGCTAACCAACTCCACTTCCTCCGTGCGAAAAAGGGGTTGATTCTTAAAATTCCTACAACCAACAGCCCCTTCATTGTTAACTCAAGACATGCCCTCCCCATAGTGGAAAACCTGCTCAGGGGTATGGATTTAAGGCAAGGGAAATCTTGGCCTTATGATCCAAAAGGCATCATCTCAAACAAGAGGAAGAAGATTAAATCAACTACATATGCTCACGAAACTAGACCCTTCATCGAGTGGAGAGCTAATATCGATACCTGGCCTTTTCTTTCACGGATGAAGACTGATTCATCTGTGGCAGGGGAAAAAGGAGAGACTCATTCAACACAAGAAGTAGGTAAGAAATAGGGTGAATAAGCTGGAGTCATAGGAGAAGAATCTTCGCCCTCTAAAAGGCAGAGAACAAACAATGAAGAAGCTGTCAGGGGAGAGCTGTCGCTGGAAAAAGTAGCACTCTATGGAGAGTTGGACAAGGTAAAAGTTGGTTTTGTGGTAAAACATGATGGTCCATCATTGTCTAATTTCTCAGAATTTTAACAAGCCATCTCTATAAGTAGGTCCAAGGTGGGGAATGAAATGAAGGGGAAGAATAGAACTATCAGGGAGAAGCACTGGTCGAAATTGGAGGGATATGTAGATAAATATCATACTCGGTTTTCTACCGAGATTGATATGGATAAGGAACAATTGCTGATGGTCATGACTGAAGTGGTACTCGATCAAGAGGCTAGGACCACCAGCTACAGAGCTCTAGAGGTGGCAGTAAATATGTCACAAGTTCCCCCGATTAATAAATTCAATCTGTTCTAGTGTTTAGGTGATATGCTAAAGGATGAGGTTGTGAAGCTCTCCCTCACTCTAAGGAAGCTACAAACCAAGTACAACCAAGTGGTCGAGAACCTTACAGTGGAGAATACTAATGCCCGGGCACTCTCAAATGACCTGTGGAGTCTTCAAGCAGTTGTGAAGGGCAAAGGGAAGGATAAAGCAGATCATCAAGGTCATGTCATCTCAAAGTTGCAGAAACAGGTTGTAGCCTTGAAGCATAAACTAAATATGCCTGGTTTTCACCATGTGAAAACTGCTGAATTAGCCCAGATAGAAAAGGACAAGGCTGACCTAGTAGACTCTCTAGCCAAGGAGAAGGAAGAGAGGGCTAAAATTTCTAGTGAGATGACTGCCCTCCAGGAAAAAAAAGGAGAAATTGAAGAAAAGCTAGGACACACAAGTATGCTCCACCCCACCTCCTGAAGGATCCAGCTCACTCTCGGAATAGCTAACTATAGCGCTGGCCGAACTTCAAGTAGCAGAGAAGTAGGTTCAGATAGCACAATAGAAGATCCATGAGCTCGAGGCCCGTCTTAAGGAAAACACCAAACTTGTAGTATCTTTGCAAAAAGGGATAGAGGAGGCGAAATAGGAGAGGTTGCGAGAGGAAAAGATGATCAAATACCTGACAAGCCGGATGAATGGAAACATCACCCTCTTGGAGGCCTGATGCTTAATCTGGATAGACATCGTCATGGAGGTAAAGAAGCATTGGGCTTTACTGACCCTAATTGAAGAATAGAAGGTCGCAGTATGTCAATTTAGAAGAACTCTACATGAAGGGTATACAGATGCTTTAACTAAGGTTGAAAGCACCGAAGGTATATTTTCCTCCTAAATTATTTGAGCTTAGCAGAATTGGCCAAACGGGGAATCAAGGACAGGTTCAAGGAGGTGGCAGAATGTCAGAGGGTTATGGAAAAGGAAGCCGCGCGCAACCTTGCACTAGGTAGTTTGGAAAGGATGGTGACAAGCTTGGGATAGTTTGAAACAAAATGGACGGAACTAACACTCGCCGGCCTCCCATCATGCTGGGAGCCTACAAATGTTGTTCTTCAACTGTTACTAGTATACGAGTGCAGGCTAATAGAAGTGATGAATTAGACTGATACACCGTCTGAGAAGACCGCTTGGCTTAAGGCGGAAACCATAATTGCAACACTCGGTAAATAATTCTCTCTCCTTCGTCAAGTTAAACAAAGGTTTCCCACTCAGGCGAGTTATGTTGAACTGACATAAGTGCATATTCTCGTCGACGCTTTCATTGCAATACCTGATCCTACAGCTGACACCTGACAGAGGTGTAGCGATTATACGATTTCATCAGCCACCGCATATGCTTCTCTATCCACTCTATCTGCGAGTAAGAAAGCCAACTCTTCTACAACCACCGTACTGCCTTCTCCTGTTGCAGCCTCGACTCCGTCCCACCACCAGCAATGCTAAATCATAGTTGGGCCTACGTGGCCTCTTATTTTATTCTCTTTTACTTTCAATTTCGTGTGAAACACATATTTCACTCTTGCAATTTTTATTTTCAGTTAGTAGGTTGTTGTATTTTCATTAGAAATGGCTTCAAGCCCAAGTTGTAAGATGATGGGAGGCGTTCTACCGCATCATCAATTTTGATTTTTTGATTAAGACTTGAAACTGCATACAGGAATGCAGAAAATATATTTTCCCATAATATCTTTCTGCGTATAACACATGAAAATGTTATAAAAGCAGAGAGGAAAGACAGATACAGGGTTCCATATTTTCTGAAAGACTCACTAGCTCAAAAACTCTGTGTATGTATTTTTTTATGAATTCGATAGTTGATGTTGAAGATCCCATTGGGATTCAGTAATAGAAGATTTTGTTGGAATTGGGGATTCCAATTGAGATGATTTATAGTTCGTAACCCTTCTCCTTGTTCTTAATATAAATGTTCATTTTGTATCTCTCCATACTTATGGTGTCGTATGTTCTGGTATGTGAGTGCTCCCATGTTTTAATGTGAATTTATCATAGAAGATACTTATATTTACTCATCTATAGCGCTGTAAATATAGCTCAAGCATAACACTATGTTCATTTCCATATCTCCTCCATTGTTCTACTGATAATAACTATTCGGATTTTTATCCTAGAATAAGCCCAGTTATAGTTAATATCTCATCTCATTTTTTGTCATAGTCTCCGCTCACTTATAACTTGATCATTGTATGTTCATTTCACAAGTGGCCCCCTTTACAACACTATGTTTTAAAGCTATCTGATGCATTTACTTATTGAGTTTCATATTCAATCTCTACATTTTCCTTCTTGGCTGTGATTACATTTAGAGTCTCAGTCCCATTTTTATCAAAGCAATTCATTCGTTGATACTAGCATGAGAGCCCAATATTGTCAACTGCAATCAGTTGATTCATATGCTCCTTACATTTAAGATGTCCTAGGAATTGCTATTTATACAACTCAAGGCTGTCTCTAGGAGTGAAAATAGGTATAATGGCCATGGATATCAAATAAGTCACAAGGTTGGTTGGTGTGAATAGTCATGGGGTTCTTGGTTACAGCCGAGGAAGAAACAGAGGCTTCGGGGACCGTAGACTTAGGGAATGTGACATTTACCATGGGCTTGATACGAGGAAATTTTGAACAATGATGGGTGGCATGACTGACATCATCACACAAAGCACACGGGGGGGTACGCTTTGGAGGCTAAGGAGGAGCAGGGTTTGTCGGGGTAGCCTTGTTTTTAGTTTCCTTCTTGCGAGCTCTTGCCCCTTCACCCGCAACTGTCACAATAGGAGTAAGTTCCTGTTGAGGTGGTTGAGCCATGGTAGCAAAGGGATGGTTCATCGAGATCGGTTGAACCCAGGTCAAAGAAAGATAAGGTTTGGGATGACCAAGTTGGTTATTGGTTGGGGGATCAATGTACCAGACTAGGATCTGCAGGGTCATGTTAGGAAGGGATAAGGTAGCCATAACAGGTACCAAGAATACTCTAGGGAGGGGAGCTAGGAAAAATATCTGCCCAGAGGGGTAATGGCCAGGCGAGATAACTCTGAGATGGTTAGGGCCAAGAGGAACACTAATAGGAGGGTAGAGAGGCTCATGGGTACCAAGTGTAGATGAGGGGCCTGGAGGAGGGGGTTTTGAAGGATGAATCGAGGTGCTAGGAGTAGGTTGTAGAGGGTAGTACTGTTGACTAGTCAAAGCAGGCCACTTGAGGGCAGCCCAAGATGATTGCATCATGCAAACATTCGACAAGTTGGGATTAGAGACAGGACGAGAAAGACCAGTGAACCAAGAAAAGAGGAGTCTTTGTAGAGTCCGAGTGAAACACTAGTCAAAGGTTCAACTGTTTTTTTTATTTCCATCGAAGATATGATGGATTCATGGGAGGTTTAAGACTTCGGTTCATAATATGTCAACTGGTTGATGGTGACAATATTTCCATTGTGAGGAAATCACATCTTATGGTAAATCACAGATGGGACAACAAACATCGCATAAGTGTAGCTAAAACCTAATAGAATGTTGTAATATAAAGGGGCATCAATGAATTCTATGTCAACACAAACAGTCCTACCAACAAGAGTAATAGGAAAATTGTAGAACAGACCTATGGGCTGGGAAGAGTGGCCATCCCACGCTCGAAGGGTGATAGTGGAAGGGGCCAACTTCGGAGATCCGAGTTACTTCCAAACCGAATCTGACATCAGAGAGGTGGATACCCCTTCATCAATGATACAATGGGATACATTCGTATTCCGGATCTTGACAAGGATTTGGAAGGCGACGGAGGCAGGAAGGGGAGGATGTTCTGATCGGTCAACATCAAAGATGATCAAAGAATCATCTGAAGGATCCACAGTGCCCATGGTTGTTAGTAGAGCTTTTCATTGTGAAGGGCATGTCTGGACTAGGAGTTCCAGCGTTGAGATGGCTACAGGAGATTGTGCCAAATCATCTAATATACAATACGAATGGGCAGCTTTGCTATAAGAAGTGTTTTGGCGTAATGGTCCCTTGGGGATCCTGGTATGAACCTCCACCATAGGTTGAGGGATCTGTAGAGGACCATTGGTTGTTGAAAGAGGCCTTGTGGGACCTAAAGAAGGGGGCTCGGGGGCAGACGTAGCGGGAGGCTTGTTGTATTGACAAGACCAAGTCTGAAGCTTGAGGTCAACGATAATGCATTGGTCAGAGTTCATCATGAGAATCTGGTAATTAGAGGTACCAAATAGAGGAGGTTGAGTGGCCTCCTAACCTTCAGGGGGTTGGGTAGCCACGAATCCTTGCTGGGGGAAAGGATTAGTAAACACAGTTGGTTGGATAGGTGCAGCATTGGGAGGAACTGAAGGGGAGGCTTGTTGTCCTCCCGATGCTACTTGAGTCTCCAAAATATGATGCATCTAAGGTAAAAGAGGACAATCATGGGTGTAGTGACCATAAATACCGCAACAAGAACAAGGCTTATTCATGTGAACAAGCCTTTCTTGCTTGGGTTGAGTTCCCTGTTGTTGGTTAGCAGTGTTAGGTGCATTCCCTTGGGGACTAGGTCCTAGATTACCTGGGGAAAATTGATTTCGGGTGCCTTCCTCTTCTTTTTGGAAGTAGGAGGATTAGTCACACCCTACTGTGCATACACCTACCCCTAGGGGTGGGGGCTACTATTGCGGGGGTTAAGAAGGCAAGGGAGGCAGAGGTGCTAATGCTGGAGGAGCTGAAGCACCAGGCTGTCGATACGAATAATAAGGAGGTTGGTCAACATTATCGTAAACAGGTTGGGAAAAAGGAGGAGGGATTCTGTATCTTAGATACATGATACTTGGAGGGGGAAAAGTGCTGGAGGAGCTGGCCCATCCTTGAGGGAAACCATAACCCATGGGAAGATGATTGTACGGATTAGAAAGGGCTCCAACGATACCTTCGGTGGCATGGGATGCCCCTGGTGCGTTGGCACCAATGGGTCTAGGGGGATCAGGTAAGATGGTATAAACATAACCAGACTATGCATAGATCAGGTCATATTTTAATGAAATCTCGAGAGAAGCTTCTTCGGCATAAGGGAAATGAGATGCGACATCTTTACTGATTGTTGGCAAAAGGGATCTGAGAAACTAGTCCATGTAGACATGGTCTTTGAAGGTAGGGGCTAGACATAAGCTCTTTCTTCTCCACCATTCATGGACATGATCAGATAGGCAAGTTGTAGACAATAGATGGAAAGAGGTCAAAAGTCCAGTATTAGTGTCATAACGAAGGGAAGTTGGAAGTAAGACAGAAAATCTCAGGAAAGAGTCGCAAAAGTAGTATGAGACGAGGAGGCCTGGTCAACATACCACTTAGAAGCTTTTCTAGTAAGTGTACATTGGAAAAACCGAAGACATATAGAGTCATCAGTGATGCAGTTAGAAGAATACCACATGTTGAAAGATAAAACATGGTTTGTAGGATCCTCTCGAGCAAGACCTTCCATATAAGTGAGAAAGGGAGCAATCATGCAGTCCCACTAGTAGTATTTTGAGCACTAGGGCTGGGGATACCACCAGCATTAGGTCCTGAACCTGACATGGTGAATATGAAAGGGGGAGAAATGTGAATAGAACTAGAGGGGGAACCCAATGAACCAGAAGCAGTGTCAGAATGGGGACTCGGTGGAGGACTAACTCGAATCCTACGTGGAGGAGTAATTATTCCTAATAGAAATTGATGATGAAGGCCAAGAATTCTCTGGGATAAATGCCTTGGGGGCGCAATGATGGAAGAACAAACATGAATCAAAAAAGGAAGAGAGACCAACAACGGTAAGGAGGTGTAGGATCAAACGATTACAATTTTGAAACAAGGGTAGAGAGGTGCGGGATCAAATGATTCCAATGTTATAGTCTTGGACTAGCAGTGTAAACCAAGCGCTCTTCACTTATGGTGTGTGTGTGTTAAGTGTGTTAATTTTAATTTCTAAACCTAGATGTGTTTAGAGAAAATATAAAAAGTGTGTTGTATAACTGTAAATAAATTTGCAAATAACAGTAAAGTAAATTGAATATAACAGAAAATAAACAGTTAAAGATGCATCAATCTAAACCCAAGGAGTCGGGCTTCCCAAAAACTAGTCTGTGGGTGGGCCAAAATCTAGTCAAAACACACAAAAATAGCCAATGGATCTAAAGTCAGGAGTGAAAATGATCTACAGGTCAGATCTGTTAGAAATAGGTGCAGAAAGCAACAAAAAAAGAGAGGGAAAAGCGTTGCCAATGAGGTGGCGAAAGGCTACAAGCTGAAGGGAAATGGAGGGGACCCTAGAGGAGGACCAAAAAAAACTGAAAAGAGGTGTTTTGGATGGATGAATAACCAATCTAAAATTGATCTGAAGGTACAAGAACAGATTTGAAAAAAGGTTGAACACACTGAAATCTGAGATCACCTGCTTCAGCTAAACTCTTGCTAGAAAGGTGGAAGCGTATTGAAGCCCTAGGGGGCTAGGTTCCTACATCGATGAGTAAAACAGAGAAAGTACAGGTCCAAGATGGGTGGAGACGAAGGTCATACAACCTAAACAACAGGCCAGACAAACCCAAAAAAATATCAGAAAATTTCCCGCAAAAAGTATAGGTTGCAGTTTCTGACCGTTTTTCAGTAGAGGTCGCAGGTTTCAGGCAGTTTTCTGCGTCCTCGAGGTTGAAATCGTAGGTTTTGGCCCAAAAAGTGTGACCTACACTTTCGACACTCTCGAGAAGAGGTTTTAGAAAAAAAAGTGTCATCTCAACTACGAATGATACCTGTCACCTGCGCAATAGGCCCAGAAACATGGAAGTTAGAATTTTTACTGTTTTAGGGTTTTAAAGGTTAAAAAAAACATCAATAAAAGAAATAAAGAAGATGAAGAGAAAACCTAGGGTTTGAAGTAGCCAGTCATGAAGGCATCTGAAAAACGACAACGGTCATAATCGTGAACCCTTTTGGAGTGGCCAGTTGTTAGGATGAATTCTAGTCACAAGCATACGAAAAAACTCACTTTAGATGTGCATAACAAACAACCCTAACGTTAAATATGGCTGCCAATTTATTTATATCTACAGTTGATTGACCAAGAAAAATGCTAAAAAAACCATATCTATGCAGTTAAGGATATTAAGAAGAAAATAATAAGAGTTTCACCATGCATTTAATGAACAAGACAAGAATGTTTTTAAATAATTTTTGTATTTATGACACCTGGGAAGGGAACATAGAAGGATGTTACAAGTCCCGCTCAATGGGATGGATTCTTATATGTCCTCAGTGCTTTAGATCTAAAATCTCTCTCTCTTGATGGTGTAGAAACCCAGAAAAAAATGGAACTCAAAGGGAGCTCACAAGAAAAATGGTACAAAAATACGACAATGATGGAGGATCAAAGTCAGACCAAAATTATAGATCCAAAGTGATCTTTAGGCAACAAAATGTAGTGAGTGAATGGAAAACCCCTTCTATTTATAAAAAAATATTGAGTTAGTTTAGATATTGGTGCATAGTTAATATATTATTAACCAAATCTAGATCCAATTTTTATGGAATATTTTATTATATTTGTTGGAGGGAAAAAAGAAGTTGAATCTGGTCAAATCCCTTTATTTGTAAATAATAAATAATTAAATGATTTATTTATTATTTTAAGAATGTGATTGAGTAATAATTAAATCAATAGTGATTTACTCAATTATTTATAAATGATTTAGTCAAATTTAACAAGGAATATTATTTAAATACTGTTTTAAATAATTATTCCTAGAAAATAATAAGATAAACAATGATTTATCTAATATTTTTCCTATTTTGGGTTAAATATGACCAGGAATATTAATTAAATTGATGTTTAACTAATTATTCCATGAGGAGAATCAAACAAATAACGGTCTATTCAATTATTCCTCACGGGGTTTCCTTTTTAGACCATAAACAACCTAATAGATTATGGATTAATAGGTTATTTTTCACAGCGAAAGATTTTTTACCTAGGGTAAAATTGGTCTTACATAGTGTACTTTGGTCCATCTAATAGTAACAGGTTAGATGACCCAAAATTGGTGTAACGATTGTTACCTTCTGTCTTCAAAACCCATCCTTCCATAGATACAATATTTTTTTTTTAAAACTCCCTGACATCGACGCCAAAATGTTGGGCACTAAGATGACTCGTAAAAATCAACTTAATCCTACCTTCATTAATCTTATAAGCCGAGGATTTGAATCTTTTATTTCAAGGTTACCGGCACAATCTATGCAAGGATAGATTCCTATATTATAAAAGTGTGTAAAGCAATCACTACAAAAGAATGACAAGAAGCATTAATCTCATCTAATCGTTATGTTAGTGTCAGTCTTTGCAGCCTGTCACCAGGGATCAACATGAGCTCTTACTATGTCTGGTTTTGTAAAATTTTTTGCACATGATGTTCAGCACAAAACATGTCACAAGTGTGTCCATCAGAAGAATATCGGAAAAATATTTCCAACGGTATATCACACTCCCGTAACCAGCTTCCGGATTATAAGATATGATCAAAATGAATGAGTGATTCTTGGTTATGCATGTTTTGAGGTCAGTTGTTGCACACAATGACAAGTTTAGTACAAAATCATTTTGTAAATTAATGGTAAGGAATTTCTCAAAATTGAGAGAGGTTTTTTTTCATCACATAGCAAATAACAAAAACCTCCTTCAGTTTACGCACAGGTGCTACTATGTGGTAGATATACAGTGATATTTGGAGCCTACATTAAAACAAAGAAAAATTTTCATATTTTTTTACTAGTTTAGTCATTTTAGTGCGCGGCCATTTTAAAACAGATGGAAAGTAATTTTGAAAAACCCAAAGAGGTTTTTGTTAAAAACAAGCCATGTAACAAAAACCACTTTCATGTTATTCAAAGAAGTCATGAATTGGGATATATGACTAGATCTTTACAGTTCAGTTTTACAGATTTAAATTTTTAATGATTTTCTGTTTTAGAGATGATTTTGTGGAACAGATTGCGAGCAATGGGAAACGAATTTCCCCAATTTGAGAGAGGTTTTTCTCAAAAATGACCTTATATACAAAAACCGCTTTTAGTTTTGTAACCGGTGCTATGGTTTAGGAGATACGAGTTCCTCTTCAACACCTATTTTCAGTAATTCGGCCCAAGTTTAATGTAACTGATTCTATTTTTAAGAAAATGGTTGAGCTCAATTCCCTTAGTACAAGGATGAGAAAATGTATATATTTTATGAATTTCATAATGTAGAGGTTGGATTTTTGCAGCAGAGGGAGGCTACTATTGGATTGTGTAAAGTTTTCCTCGAATATTATTTTAATAAAGCTTTTTTCAGCTCTTTAAATTTGGGATTCATCACGGTGTTTAATGTGCAGCATGTTTTTCTTGTAAATTCATTTCCATACTTTGTTTTTTGTGATAATTTGTTTACACAATTCTCTAAGGGAAGTGTTAGGAATCCATCCATGCACGATGCTCCTCTCACAATGATTATGTTGTTTGATGTAGTGGTTATTTTTTCAGAATCCATCCTCTGTTAGATGCTCTGTTGAGTAACCCGGTGCTTCTCTTTCTTCTAAAGTTGTCACTGTAGATCCATCCCCTGATTGATGCCTATAGGGCAGCAATATTTTCCATATTTTCTTCTCTCATTACATCTTTAATTTTGATGTACATTGCACTTACTTTTCCCCAAGTTTTCCGGCAGAAACTAGCCCCAAATTCATAGCCCAATAGTCCCTTCTCTTGCTCTTTTCAACCCACAATTTTCAATCAAACCCTCCTACTTATATACCTAGCGTAAAATTAGCTTTCATTTCAGTCATCTCAAGCCCTATTGATACATTTTTCCTGAGATTTACGTGGAGAGAGCCCTCTCCTGTTCTGGTAGGGCTAGCTACCAGACTGAGCGTGGTTTGGTGTTACCCTGAATCCCGCCTTCCTTCAGCCTGAGGTGGATTTGGGCGATAACATAGTGGCGACCATACTGGGGAGAAAATGATTTTATTTTTAATTTTATTTGTTTTATAAACTACATACGGAGCCTGAAGTTATGCCAGGTAGCCTTCAAAATGGTTTTTCTTTGCATTAGCGGAAGTAGATAAACGCTGCTTCAGTCAATCTCCGGTCTAGTTTGTAAACGTAACATCTGACTTGCAAATTGCCTCAGTAACATGTATCAAGTTCAGATCTGATTGTTTATGGTGGAAAGTAGTCAGACACATATGAAGGATGAAACATTCACCTGGCGAATCCAACTCAATCCAGAGATTCCAGTGTTCACTGATCCATTCATGCACTAAAATAAAATGGTAGGGTATGTGGAAAACCCTGTGCTTTTTGAAGTTTTAAAAGAAGTTAGAGATTAGTTAGTGGATATTGAAATTGATGAAGTATTTTTCATTGTCGTGCTTCAATTTTTGAGATCTCTGAAGTTTCCTCCGAAAGCTAAAACTGGTTTCTTTGAGTTAGTTGTTGAAAAATTTGAGAAGGAGATTCAGTATTTAAATGATCAGATCCAATCATATGAATTCCAAGATCCAAAAAAGTTCTTGGAAACTCTCCCTCCTTCAAAAAAAGAAACAATAGAGTTTCCCGTGGATATTTGCATTGATAGTTTGTAGCTGGAAGCATGTATTGAGGATTTGGGGCAGCAAACAAAGTCTGGTTTTTTCGATCCTATTGCAACATACATGGAATTTTTTTTCATTTTGAATGACAGATCAAATTGTCTTTTGCATAACCAGACTTTTTATGTGCATGTATGGCTGTCATCATTTACATTTGTGTCCAGGTTGAAGCACTTTCAAGCAGCATCCTTGTCATAGTTACTTGATTGGTTGATCTTGCATTATAGCGTTACTTGATCTATTGTTTTTGCAACAAAGTAGGTGAGATTTGTAAATAAATAAGCTTCCAAATGCAACATTTTAGTTTCCGGTATTTGTTTATGTACAGGTTGCAGTATGTATATGTTTTTGGATAAGGCATTGGTCTGCTCTCCCAAAGATCTGCTGTTCTTGGCACCTCCAAGGAGCTACCATCCCCATTGGAGCCAATGTTAGTGTCAGTATTTGCAGCCTGCCACCAGGGATCAACATGAGCTCTTACTATGTATGGTTTTGTCAAATGTTTTGCACATGATGTTCAGCACAAAACATGTCACAAGTGTGTCCATCAGAAGAAGATCGGAAAATTTTTTCCAGCAGTATATCACACTCCCGTAACCGGCTTCCGGATTAGAAGATATGATCAAAATGAATGAGTGATTCTTGGTTATGCATGTTTTGAGGTCAGTTGCTGCACACAATGACAAGTTTAGTACAAAATAAGTTTGTGAAATCATGGTAAGGAATTTTTCAAAAGTGAGAGAGGTTTTTGTTCATCACATAGCAAATAACAAAAAAATCCTTCAGTTTATTCACAGGTTCTACTATGTGGGAGATATACAGTGATATTTGGAGCCTACATTAAAACAAAGCAAAATTTTCATATTTTTTACTGTTTTAGTCATTTTAGTGCGTGGCCATTTTACAACAGATGGAAAGTAATGTTGTAAAACCCAAGGATGTTTTTGTTAACCACGAGCCATGTAACAAAAACCTCTTTAATTTTATTCAAAGAAGTCACGAATTGGGATATGTGACTAGATCTTTACAGTTCATTTTTACAGATTTAAATTTTTAATGATTTTTTGTTTTAGAGATGATTTTGTGGAACATATTTCGAGCAACGGGAAATTAATTTCCCAAATTTGAGAGAGGTTTTTCTCCAAAATGACCTTATATTCAAAAACCACTTTCAGTTTTGTAACAGGTGCTATGGTTTAGGAGATATGAGTTCATCGTCAACACCTATTTTCAGAAATTCGGCCCAAGTTTAAAGTAACTGATTCTATTTTTAAGAAAATGGTTGAGCTCAATTCCCTTAGTACAAGGATGAGAAAATGTATATATTTTATGAATTTCATAGTGTAGAGGTTGGATTTTTGCAGCAGAGGGAGGCTGCTATTGGATTGCGTAAAGTTTTCCTCAAATATTATTTTAATAAAGCTTTTTTCTGCTCTTTAAATTTGGGATTCATCATGGTGTTTAATATGCAACATGTTTTTCTTGTAAATTCATTTCCATGCTTTTTTTTTTCTGCTAATTTTTTTACATCATTCTCTAAGGGAAGTGTTAGGAATCCATCCACGCACGATGCTCCTCTCACAATGATTATGTTGTTTAATGTAGTGGTTATCTTTTCAGAATCCATCCTCTATTAGATACTCTGTTGAGAAACCTGGTGCTTCTCTTTCTTCTAAAGTTGTCACTGTATATCCATCCCCTTATTGATGCCTACAGGGCAGCAGCCTTTTCCCTATTTTCTTCTCTCATTACATCTTTAATTTGACTGTACATTGCACTTACTTTGCCCCAAGTTTGCCGGCAGAAACTAGCCCCAAATTCATAGCCCAATAGTCCCTTCTCTTGCTCTTTTGAACCCACAATTTTCAATAAAACCCTCCTACTTATATACCTAGCCTAAAATTAGCTTTCATTTCAGTCATCTCAAGCCCTATTGATACATTTTTCGTGAGATTGACCCGGAGAGAGCCCTCTCCTGTTCTGGTAGGGCTAGCTACCAGACTGAGCGTGGTATGATGTTACCCTGAATACCGCCTTCCTTCAGCCTAATGTGGATTTGGGCAATAACACGTTAAAGAAATAATTTATTCGTAACAACAAATAAGCACTTCTATTGATACAGTCCTAAGATTCACCGAATAAATATATACTAAATAATCAATCACTTTATCTATTCCAAAATACTTCAACAAATCATGTGCATAAGGAAAAATATTTAGTCACACAATTTCTTAGAAATATTTGTTTTCTGAAATAACTTAAGGAACTCACACAATCATGCCTTTAAAATTATATTACTGATTCTCACAATTCGATCAATGATTTTAGGAAATGCATAGTAGAATTATGAGATGTAAATTTTAATTTATTAACTACTTATCAAAAAGGGAAAAGTAATTAATAGTATGAATAATGCTAATATGATAGGTAAACAACTAATAATGATACACAATAGATAGTATATGCTCTAGGGACTGGGCCAAAGGTCTCTGGAAGAACTACCTTGGATAAACTCAATATAGAAGAACTAAATTAAAGTCTCTCATGAATTCATTAACTTCAAAAATTTTACAAAATAATATTGATAAGTTTCAAAGTCGGATTTATGTTTACAATACACATTGAAAACGTAAAATCTAGCATCCCTTATATTTTTACTATTGTCTTATTTATTAAATTTAGAAACTGATAATGGAGCTATCCCGAGAATCAAAAGATTCTTAGGATTGCTCATTTAACTATAAATTCTTTGAATAGTAATAAGTAGTTCTCCTCAATTTATTTCTTTGACCATGCTCATGCCTCAAGCTGTAATTTTCCATAATTAAGGAAACAACCCATCCAGATAATTCTCCATTATCTTGAAGGAACGACAATCCTTAAATTAAATAAATCTACACACAAATTTATTCAAATTAAAACTTTCTTACATCTAAAACACTTAAATAAACTATACTATCGTTAACTAATTGTCATTATCCTTTTCTTCTCAAATCATTGTAAACTAAGGATAAAACTCCTAAAAACATAATATTTATTAAGGAAATGAGCAGATGAATCATACCATTTCCATGACCCAACAATGTGTACTTTCCTAAAACTTTCAAATTGTGATATTCATGGTGGAAGCTACATGCTCATAGAAATGGAAATTTATTTGTTAACTTTTCGTTCTTTCAACAATGTTTTTTCAAACGGTTAGGAGTAGTGGTTGTGCAAATAAAACAATAAGAGTATGTATGATCAATTGAAGAGGTTTAGGATGCTGAATTGTAAACCAACACCAACTCCAGTTGACATATAAACAAAGCTTAACAAAGTAGATATAAGATCTTATGTAAATCCAACTCTATTAAGGAGATTGGTTGGTAGTCTTATGTATCTTAGTGATGCTATACTAGACATTATGCATGTAACATTTTTTATATCTAGATTTATAGAGTCTCCAAAAGACACACATTGGTAAGAAAGAAAAAAAATTGAGATATATTTCTGGAACAAGTTATGGCATAATATATTGTAGCACAAATAGTGACATTTTAGATGGAAATAGTGAGCGTGAAATTGCAGGTAGGATTGATGACATGAAGAGTACTTCGAGATTTGTTTTTACTATTGGTTCCGGTGTGACTTCATGGGCATCCAAGAAGCAACCCATTGTCACCATCTCATCAGTAGCATCAAAGTATGTAGTAGCGACAATAACAAATTTCCGATTCGTTTGGTTACAAAAATTGTTCGATGATCTATAACGAAAACAAGAGGGACCAACTACACTGTATTGTGAAGAAAACTTAGTAGTAGCCTTATCAAAGAACCATGTCTTTCATCTGAAAAATAAGAAAATTGATACGAGATATCACTTCATCAGAGAAATTGTGAACAATTGAGAAATCCACTTTGAATCTTGTAGATCAGAAGAAGAATTAAATAACATATTCACAAAGCCATTAATAAGGGGTATATTTCAGTTTCAGAGAGAAAACTTAGGTGTTCTAAGCCTAGTTGCGACTTAGACCAGTACAAAGTAATTGTCGAGATTAAGGAGGAGTGTTAGAGAATAATATTTCCCATTAAATAAAGAGTTTTAGAGAATAATATTTCCCATTAACTAAAGAGTTTTAGAGAATAATATTTCCCATCAACTAAAGTCATTGAGTCCAGTTTAGGTTATCAAGTAGAGTTAGGTCTTAGTTCGAGTTATTTTTCGAAATATAACTTTAGCTATGAGTTTGTGTGAGTGAGGTGTTAGTGATGTGGCAATCATGTGTGGGCGAGCTAAACATTACCATAGCTATTCTTAGTCGTTTTGGGTCTTGATAATAATGTACCTTTGAACAATTGAATCAAACTCACATTTTTATTTCAGTGTGTTAATTTTTAGTTTCTTACTTTGTGCACATATCAATCTATCAATCATGATCATTGTCTTTAAGAGAATTAATCTAAATCTTTAAATAAATTTGTGAAATTCATAAGTTAAGCACCCATTGTTTTTTTCCAATTCTTCATAAATCTAAATATTTACGTATATCTATGTTGACCGTGGATTTGAGCTACGAAAAACCCTAGTACTCTCGATGGAAAAAAGACAAAGACTCTATTAAACACCACCAGAAGGTGCACCTAGTGTTGGTGTAGACTTCGACTCACTGTAATGGCAATTTTTAGTAGTGGCAAAAACTCTGCCAACAATAGCTCATGGTGTGTATATTCCTGAAACCTTGAAATTGTTATCTTCATGGTGGTAGTTACGTGCTCATTTCAATGGAATTTCCTCTCTTATCAGTTCATTCTCTCAACAACGGTTGTTAAAACTACTATGAGAAGTTGTGCAAATGAAACAGTGATAATATTTTAAATGGTGGTGTGTTTGAAAGCCTTTATCGGTGTTTATTTATCAAACAAACCATGTTATTTTTTGGAAAGGGAGAGGAGATAAAACACAAATTTAACACAAATAACACAAAATCTCTAACTCTTTTATTGATAACATAAAATATTTTAATTACAATGAATCTCGTGAAGGGTATTTAACATTTTCCAACTAGAAACTTGCCAAATATAACTTGACATGGAACAACACGCTAAAGTCGACTATCACTTAACTCTACTTGACTAAACACACAGTTAACTGACTCTCTTATTTTGTAATATTCCAAAAATTAGCATGCAACTAATAGGAATATTAAATTTTTATTTTTGCACCTAGTAGATGAATAAATGGGGGAAAGGACCCATATTTGACTTGTATTGAAATAAAATCCCTCTTGGTGTGAAAAGGGGATAACTTAGTGGATGGATTTTTCACTTCCCATGTGTCAACAGGAAAATAATCATGTTGATTTAGTCAAGTTGACCAAGTCAACAACGCAACATGGAGGAGCAGTCTTGAAAGAGCTTACAACGCAGTTTTCGAGGGAAAGGATTCACATGGTGTTGGAAACCCTAATAGGTGGGACCCAAGGTGAGGAGGCTCACAAAAATTATAAGGAGGAATATAGGATAATTTTGATCTTAGCTTATGGATTATTGATTTTAGTCTGCTTAGAATATTTTCAGCCTACTACTGTTTAGCAGAGTTGCAGTGTTGTTCAGCACAAGGCATTCCTACTTAGGGATTCCTTCTCCTTCATTGGGTGATATCTTGGAGGAGTTATGTTATTCATTCTCCACATCCGAGCTTGTGGCCTAGCATCCTCCTTCATCCATAGTGTTATTCCTATAGCAGGGGACGTTGTGTTGCAGGGTGTTGCAGTGGGAGACTCACAACACCAGCTCCTGAGCTTATCTTTCAGAGGAGGGAGCTCCCCTTGCTTTGAAAGATCTGTATAGGAGGTTTCAGAGATTATTTGACATCTTGGAATGTGGCCACATCATTTTCCATCCTCTAAAGCACAATTATCTTTAGAAGCTGCATCATTTTCTTGGGTGCAGCAATAGTAGTGTTTGATCCCTTGTTTGTGGGCTAGTTCCTTGGAGGAAGGGCCAACCCTTCTCTCGGAAAGATCTATACTTAATTATTTCTCTTTAACTTATATATTTCAGTCACATATATTTAGTGCTACAGTAAAACTACATTTTTCAGATCCATATCTGCAGATCTGCATTTTTGTACATTGTACTCTCATGTAACCTTTGCTGGGTGATCTTATTTTGTATAAAAAGGAAGGAATCTCCATTTTCTCAGCCATTGGATGATTTTACACTCCTAATATCTTATTTATAATCATTTTCTCCATAAAAATTCATTAAAATAACACATTTATTGCTTCAGTACTTTCTGCATGAGCTAGGCTATTGGGTTTGGGCTTATTTGAGCTGCATTGACTTGGGGAGATATGTTTATGTTGGCTAGGGTGATTTGTTTCACCTCTAATTCTGCATGTGAGTTTTATATGATGTATTCTAAGGGATCCAAGTCCCATTTCTCACAGGTATAGCGTTATTTTATGAAGAAAACTGTTTATGCCCTATATTGTTGCATTTCCCACTCACGAAGGAGAATATAGGCCATATACTTGCTAAGGACCCCTCATCTACTGGAGAGATGTTATTTTAAATATAATGAGCTGATCTATATTTCCATTCTCATGAGTTTCTGAATCTCCAACTTTGGAATATCTTAAGATATTCTATTTGTTGTAGAAAATCCATATTTTGGGATATTACAGTGGTATCAGAGCTACCATCTTGGCTGAACCTATGGATTTCAGATCCAATTAGAATATAAGAAGAAGAGGAGAGAATAAAAAATTATTAAGAGTATGATATTACTCTTATCAATTTTCAGATCTAAGAGAGAAGGAGAAAGATGCAATGAAACTCCTAGAGGGTTTCAAGGAAGAGAAAGCTGCAGTGAGACCACTAGAAGGTTTCGAGAGGAAGAAGAAGATACATGCACTTCCTATTCTCATAGAGGAAGTGAAGAGCAAGAAAACCACTTAGAACATGAGATCCTGAGTGGGTATTTTGCAAAATACAAGTGTCAACCTAGGGCTCTCAAAGAGACCCTAGATTTCCCTCAGTTTATTCAGCTGAGAGAAGAAAGAAGACCATGTAGTAAGAGAATGATGAGATGAAATAGATTCCTATTGTCTACATTTTATGGGTCACTCAAGTGTGCAACAAAGACTTGGGTGATGAAATTAGAAGCATTTTTCTTACTACATCCAGTAGTGGAAAAAGAGGCTATGGAGTTTTCAGCGCTGCACTTGGAGGGCAAGGCAAGCTCTTGGTGGTTCAGCCATGTGATTAATGCAAGGGTATCTACTTTTTCTAATTTCAGTCATAGGGTGATTAGAATATTTGACAGTGAGAGATCCGAGAAGGATGAGTCCTCTTCTCCACTTGAGGAGCCTTGTACCAGCACTGTCACAATCATGAAGGGGAAACCATCTGTACCAGTAGTTGGATCAGCCAACACATTGAAGAGAGGAACTCTTGCAGCTCTACAAGAGGTTCCCAAGACTCACCAAGGTATGCATGCGTTTCCATTTCTGATCATTTCATAGAATCTTATGCAAAACCTTGGAAAATTGTCCTCACATTGTCAAGGATCAAAACACATTGCTGTGGTGGAGTAGCAAACTTGCACTTGGATGTGTGACCTTAGAGGGATGAACAATCATTCCATTTCACCCCTATTGAGTTTCATGCAGCATGAGGAGTTAGGGTGCAAGATTGTGGAAGGCCTGGTGAATATTGTGCCACTTTCTGTTGGTGTTTTCCCTTCATCACACTTGGATTATTTTGGATTCAAGAGGTGGATTGATGAGAGGTATTCTCTAGGGGATCTCCAAGGGGTTACATCTCAACTTCCCATGAGGTGTAAAGAGGCATATTTGCTTTGGGAGATTGGTAGTATGCATTGGGAAGATACCAAGGGGAAGAATGAATGGAGACATCCACACTTGGATGACTGGAGGTGGATGGAGAGAAAGAGGCTTGTGAGCCACTTGAAGATCTATGACATAGGGTAGTAAGAAGCAAAGTTGTGCTGGATACTTCTGAGAGAGTTTTTCCATCTTGGCTCATATTCTTTATCAAGAAGTAGGGAGGCATGGCATCGCACCCAAATGTTAGAGAAAGAGACGACTTGTTTGTACGGGGCATCATACAAGTTGACCATCATGATCTTACTCCATGGCTTGTATGAGGGAGAGATGAGGGAGCATCAAGAGTTTTTGTTGTTGTGGTTGCACTTGGGAGAGAATGGGCAGAAATTTTCCCCTACTTTTCATAGAATTTCCAAAGATAATGTAGGCACATTCAAGGTGCAAGGAGGCTACCCTTAAACATTGAAGGATCGTGAGGGACTTCCATGTAGGAAGGAGATCTTCTCACATAGCAGCATGATGGTGGATGGCTTTGGCATATGGAATGTCAAAGGGAGGAGTCATGGAGCCTTGTTACTAAGGCCTACAACACTTTCACATACAAGTATGTTCTTATTGATGGAGTATTCCAAGGAGAGGATGTGTCCTTTCTTCTTGCAGATTTTTATGAGGAGACTCTCATGGAAGGACTCATTCATGGACCCCACTTTCATCCAAACCACTATGTATGGTAAGAAATTAATTTATGTACTTGTTGATTACTCCATTGAGTATCTGTATCTTCTCACCATGTATGAACAGTGCATTGCTCCACAAGAGAGCAAGAGTATTTTTGGGTTTCATGGTCACTATAGGGCCAATATTTATAATGATAGTAGCCCATATATACATGACCTTGGGAAAGTGTTTCATTTTTTTTATTGTACATAGCTGATATATATCGTTTCTCGCTACTTCATAGTAGATGAGAAAACATGCATAGCTGAAAATTCCTTGGGAGACAACTTGCCATTTGATGATCTAAATCAGCAGTTGAAAGGACTGCGCTGTATCCACCAAAGAGACCATGTGTATCATCCAAACTTGCACAGAAATTCCAGCCATTTTCTTATTTGGATGCCATATGGTGATGATGTGCCATTCATCTTGTATGGAATGGGTTGGGCTGGAATGGCTCATGATTTTGGAGGAAGGGTCCTTGGAGACTCAATATTCTTCTTGCCATTGGAGGGTAATCATATTGCAGCCTGAGATCACCATTCCCTCTACACTTATCATGAGTGCGGAGGACGAAAACATGGGATAGGGCATCTTGCCTATCATGTTCATTTATTCAGCCCACCTACACTTCCTAAGCCAAAGGTGGAGGAATTCTTCATGAGTTTCCATGTTGGAGGGTGACTCACTTCATATGGATGATAGCTTGGGGGTGGAGGTTTCTCTTGGGGATGAGGATTTCCCATGCATTTCACACTCCATGCCTTGAGAGGACCTATAGATAGCACATAGTTGTCTCCTTGAGTATGTTAATTTTTCATGATGATAGCCATTTGGGATGTGCACCAAATGCTAATTTTTTTTGCTTGGGAGAGGCACTATGAAATTTCATTGTTGAGACAACATCCTATTCTTTTGGGGAGTTCATCATATGGAGATGTTACAAGAAGAGGGAAGGATAATTTATAGTTCTATCCTTGCATTTTATTGAGGAAAAGAAACATTTTGGAGGGGAGGACTGTAATATTCCAAAAATTAGCATGCAATTAATAGGAATATTAAATTTTGATTTTTCCACCTAGTAAATGAATAAATGGGGGAAAGGACCCATATTTGACTTGTATTGACATAAAATCCCTCTTGGTGTGAAAAGGGGATAACTTAGTGGCTGTATTTTGCACTTCCCATGTGTGAACAGGAAAATAATCATTTTGATTCAGTCAAGTTGACCAAGTCAATAGTGCAGCATAGAGGAGCAGTCTTGAAAGAGCTTACAACGCAGTTTTCGAGGGAAAGGATTCACATGGTGTTGGAAACCCTAATAGGTGGGACCCAAGGTGAGGAGGCTCACAAGAATTATAAGGAGGAAGATAGAATACTTTTGAGCTTAGCTTATGGATTATTGATTTTGTTCTGCATATACTATTTGCAGCTTCCTGTTGTTTAGCAGAGTTGCAGTGTTGTTCAGCACAAGGCATTCCTACTTAGGGATTACTTCTCCTTCATTGGGTGATCTCTTGGAGGGTTTTTGTTATTCATTCTCCACATCTTGGCTTGTGGCCTAGCATCCTCCTTCAGCCACAATGTTATTCCTGTAGCAGGGGACGTTGTGTTGCAGGGTGTTGCAATGGGAGACTCACAACGCCAACTCTTGAGCTTATCTTTCAGAGGAGGGAGCTCCCCTTGCTTTGCAAGATCTGTACAGGAGGTTCCAGAGATTATTTGACATCTTGGAATGTGGCCACATCATTTTCCATCCTCTACAGTGTAGTTATCTTTAGAAACTGCGTCATTTTCTTGGGTGCAGCAATAGCAGGGTTTGATCCCTTGCTTGTGAGCTAGTTCATTGGAGGAAGGGCCAACCCTTCTCCTGGAAAGCTCTGTACTTCATTCTTTCTTTGTCACTTGTATATTTAAGCCACATATATTTAGTGTTGTATTAAAACTACAATTTTTAGATCCATATCTGCAGATCTGCATTTTTATACATTGTACTCTCATGTAACCCTTGCCGGGTGATCTTATTTTGTATAAAAAGGAAGGAATCTCCATTTTCTCAGCAATTGGATGATTGTACACTCCTGATCTCTTATTTCTCATCATTTTTTTCATAAAACCTCATTAAAATAATGCATTTCTTGCTTCAGTACTTTCTGCATGAGCTAGGCTATGGGGTTTGGGCTTATTTGAGCTGCATTGACTTGGGGAGATCTATTTATGTTGGATAGAGTGATTTGTTTCACCTTTAATTCTGCATGTAACTTTTATATGATGTATTCTAATGGATCCAAGTCCCATTTATCATAGGTAAAACGTTATTTTCTGAAGACAGTTGTTTTATGCCCTATATTGCTGCATTTCCCCACTCAGGAAGGAGAATATAGGCCATATATTTGTTGAGGATACCTCAGTTACTGGAGAGATGTTATTTTACATCTAATGAGCTGATCTATATTTCCATTCTCATGAGTTGTTGAAGCTCCAACTTTGGAATATCTTAATATATTCTATTTGTTGTAGAAAATCCCTATTTTGGGATATTACATATTTTAATTAAATTTTTCATGTGAGAGTTAATTATTTTTTTTAACACTCCCCCTTAATTACGACCGCTAAACTAGGACATGACTCAGGAGAACACAAATATGCTTGTCAGTCTATGTCTCAACTAGGCATACAACACCCAAATTTATTTTATGAAATGAAAACCCATATTTTGCTAACGACTTAGTAAATATATTAGTAGATCACTAGATTTACAAGGCTTCAAGTGAAATTCTCCATTTCTCACAAGTTCTCTAATAAAGTGATATTTAGTATCAATATGCTTTCTCTTTTGATGAAACACATTATTCTTGGATAATGCAATCGTTGAGGTGTTTTCACAATATGTTTTTACTTATCCTTGTTGTGGATGCTTGAGTCCATCCAATACTCTTCTTAACCACACTACTTGATATGTTCTTGATGTTGATGCTACACATTCTGGTTCTACAAATGATACTGTCACAATAGTTTTCTTATTTGATGCCCATGAAATCACACCTAACCTAATATGGAGCACATAACTGGAAGTGCTCTTCCTATCGTCCAAACATTCTGCAAAATCGCTATCTATATATCCAATAAAATCTTTTTTTTTGTACCTGAATACATTATGCCACAATGTCTAGTTCATGTTATGCATCTCAGAATTTGTTTTCCCGCACTCTAATGTGTGCCTTTTGGAGTCTCCATAAATGATCCAAAATGGATTTAGTTTTTCCTCCAGATAAAAGTCTTCAAATGTAGATGAAAATAGGAACAAGTTGAATTGATCGTCGACATGACTCTAATGGTGTGAACGACTTGTAAAACTGATTTCGTATGAAGAAGTTGTGGCTAGTCAATTTTTATGACAAATAAGGGAGAATTGACAAAAAGTCAAAATCAAAGTCAAATTCAATGGTCAAGTCAATGGTCAAGATGATGTCAGCGGGACACATGTCACCTCGAGTATATGCCACATGTCCAGGGTGATGTCAGCAAATCAGTGACGTTTCAGATTTTGATTGGTTGGAACGAGCCAATCTGCGGTTGACATGTGGTAGCCCAGATTTTGCCCAATATGGCCTCATTTCCAAAATTTTGGGGATCTGGAAAGATTGAACCCCTGACCTCTCGGAATGCCAAAGTTCTTGCCAGAGTCCACTCACTAGATGAACCAGTGCATCATTTGAGATTGAATGTAAAGATTCAATATTTGTTTGAATAGGGATTTCTCGTTGGAAAAGGATTAGACGGTCAGGGTCAACCCCACGACCGTCAGATACCTTACATATGGTTTAAATGCCGTGTATATACGTTGCCAAATATTTATGTAACCAGCGGAACCTTATCATATAGAGCTGCATATATATATATATATATATATGTTACCATATATATTAACACAACAGATGGCAGATATGAGGGAAGTGTCATGTGGAGGTTTCGACCCGCCGACCTTCCAAAACATATAATACAATGCTTTCACAACATAGTCGATGACCAACTCGCCTATGGTGGAGCTTGGAAAACTAAGCCACTGAAACCTGTTTTCAAGGTTTGCATAGACGAACCAGTGGAAACTGCCAGCATGAAGTTCGAGGTGGTTTTGTGCAGGAAAGGTGGTTTTTTTGAAAGGAAAAGGTGGTTTTGAATTTCTCCAAGGGTTTTGGAGGTCACAATGGTCGAATATAAGAAATTTTATACTCTTTTTAGTCGAAATTTAAAGCCCGTCGCAATGGTGAGGCCCATTTTCTCATTTGAGCTTATGTTTTTGAGCTCATACATGTAAAATCATTTTGAAGACAAAATAAAGCGGTCAGCACTGGAAGCTAAGGACTCAAAGACATAGCCAGGAAGTTTGGTGAACTCCGTTATTATATTTTTGTTTTGTTGATGTGTTTGAATGTGTTTTCATTTTCTTATATTGTTTATGTTATTCGCAATATTATCAATATATTTCACTAAGTAACATAAGCTACTCACATAGATGTCAATAATACATTTTTAATAAATAATATCAAGTGGTATCAGAGCTTCAGGTTAATTTTTAAAGGTTTGAAAATGTCATGTGAAGATTTGAATGCTTACAAGGTCAAAGTTCAAACGAGGAGAAGGAGAACTTGTTGAAGCAAATCCAGAGATTGGAAGGGTATTTTCACAAAGGAAGATGACAGAAGAAAACAGATTGGGAACAGAAGCTCAATTCATGGACAACTTCATGAAAATATATTCGATGGTAGAAGAGATGTATAAAGATTTTAAAAAGGGAAAATGTGAAGGCACTTCATCACCTAAACTAGAAAAAGAATCGAGGGAAAAGCCTCCTACATTATTTCCACCATCTCCTCCATCATCACCATCATTGTCATCATCGTCCTCTTCTCACAAATCTAGTTCTTCTAAAAAGAAGAAGAAGAAATCCTCTTTGATCAAATTAGATGTAAAATTTGATTTGCCAATTTATGATGGTGAGATTAACGCTGAAAAACTTGATAATTGAATAAGACAAACTGAAGTTTATTGCAGAGTATAGAAAGTTGTTTTAGAAAGAAAGAAGATCTATCTTGCTAGCCTTCATCTTGGAAGAACCACACTTGTTTGGTGGGAAGGAAAGACATAAGCAGATCTCCAAAAGCATGGTAAAATCATTTCGACATGGAATGAATTTTTTTCTGCTATTAAAAAAAATAATTATCCTTTGGATTATATGAAAGAAGCTATGATGAGTTGGAAAATATTGCATCAGTTAAAGGGTCAAAGTGTGCAAAGTTACACTCAGGAATTTCGTAAAAGAGCTTTGACACTAGGCATATCATTGGACTCACCAGAAACATTATTGAAATACATAGATGGCTTACATAGTTATTTGAGGCATACCATACTGATGTTTAATCTGACTAGCCTAGATGATGTATCAGTTCAAGAAACTCATTTAGAAGCTATGGGTAAAAATGTATTGAATGATGTTGGAAGGTCATCTATATCTATTGAAATAAAGAATAAAGAAAAGAAGAAACAAAAATGGAAGGAAAGGAAAGCGAACATTGTGAAGAAAGAAAATCCTACATGCACTCACTATATGAAAGAAGGACATGATGAGGCACACTACTAGGTACTACATCTAGAATTGAAGCCTAAGAAGTTTGGAAATAAAGAGCGAAAGAATCTTGCTACTATGCAAAATTACTTGGGATCATATTTAGGAGACGAAACAACAATTACAGCTACAAGTATAAGAGGTAAAAATTCTCAAGCATATACAAGTACTTCTTTGCATTATGTTGATAATGAAAATTATGAGAGGAAAAGAAATGAGCTATTTCATATTAGAGTTGTTTCCAAGCATACTAAAATTGATACTTTGTTTGATAGTGGCTCTCAAGTTAATCTGATTGTTGAATCAATTGTAAAGAAATTGGGCATTGAAACAAAACCTCATAAAAAGCCATACCCATTGGGTTGGGTTCATGATAAAACTATACATGTTACGAAACAATGAAAATTTCATTTTGCAATTGGATCAGAGTTTGTAGATGAGGTTGAATTAGATATAGTCCCATTGGATATATCTAGAATTGTACTAGGGGGTCCATACTTGTATAATAGAGATGTTGTATTCTATCGAAGGGAAAATAAGTATCAACTCACTAAAGATGGAGTCAAATATGTATTAAGAGCTCATAAGATCAAAGATAACTACTCTCTCATAAATTCACAACAGATGAAAAGAATTATAAATTCAAGTAAACAATTTTTACTTATGATTGTAAAAGCAAAGTATCTATATAAATCTTATGCTTTTCAAGCATGTAATCCTAAACAGAAAGTATATGTAGTTAAATTTGTTTCTGATTATGATATTCTGTTTCAAGAGCCTAAAGGGCTTCCTCCCAAGTGACAGATAGAACATGAGATTTATTTGCAGTCGAATGCTCCTCTTCCTAACATTGGAATGTACAAGTTATCAACTCTAGAGAATGCAAAAATAAAGAAGCAGGTATAGGAATTGTTTGATCAAGGGTTTATTCGACCAAGCACTTCACAATGCAGATCACCTATTGTGTTGGTACGTAAAAAATAATTTTCGTGGAGAATGTGCATTGATTTCCGAACATTAAATAAAATAAAAATAAAGAATCGTTATCCTCTTCCTCCCATTGACGATTTATTATATCAATCGGAAGATGCAGTTTACTTCACTAAGTTAGACTTGCGAACCAGCTACCTTCAGATTAGGGTTTCAGAACAATATGTATGGAAGACTGCTTTCAAAATGAAGCAAGGACTCTATGAATGGATGGTTATGCCTTTAGGCTTGACCAATTCTCTAGCTACATTCATGCGTGTCATGAATGATTTTTTTTAGGCCATTCATTGATTATTTTTAATAGTCTACTTAGATGATATTCTTGTTTTTAGTAAGACATGGGATGAACATATAAAGCATGTAAAGCAAGTTTTAGATGTGTTAAAAAGAGAAAATATCTTTGTAAAACTGTCAAGATGTGAATTTGGTAGGACATCTTTAAATTACTTAGGTTATATTGTAGGTGATGGTGAATTGAAGATAGATCCCTCTAAGGTTGAACTTATTGTAAATTGGCCTAAGCCCAAGACTGCTACAGAAGTTAGAAGTTTCTTAGGGGTAGCACAATACTCGAGAAAATTTATTGCTAACTTTTCTTTGATTGCAACTCCTCTACATTCTTTGACAAGTGTGAAACAAGTGTTTCAGTGGGGAGGAAAACAACAGAAAGCCTTCGACACATTGAAAGAAAGGATCAGTACAGTGGTAGTACTAGCACTTCCAGATCTTCAGCGGCCATTTGAGACTGAGATAGATGCAAGTGAATATGCCATGGGTGTAGTGTTGATGCAGCACAAAAAGCCTATATGCTTTCATTCTAATACATTCACATCAACAGTAGTTAAATATCCTACATACAATAAGGAATTATAGCATTAGTACAGAGTGTTAAAAAGTGGAAACATTGCATAATGGGAAAAGAAACAATCATACGTACAAATCATCAACCATTAGAATATTTACACTCACAAACTAAATTTCAACAATCAAGACACTATCGTTGGAAGGGTTTCTTACAGTAATTTCATATTGTAATCAGATATAAGAAAGGCATACATAATAAGGTTACAGACATGTTATCAAGACCAATCATAAATGCATCCACAATTCTTAAGCATAATTCAGTAATGCACGAAAGCTCTATTTAACAATATGCTCAAGACACAGATTTTAAGGATTTATATGCAACTTTAAGTCATGGAAAGCAGGTAGAAGAATTGGATTATTTCATAAAGGACAAACTGTTATATCATTTGGAAAATTATGCATTCCACAAACTGAAAGCGTTAATGTGATTCGAGAAGCACATACTTCTCTAATTTGAGGTCACTTTGATGTAAGTAAAACAATTGCACAATTACAAAGATTCTGTTATTGGCCATGAATGAATGAAATAGTTTCAATATATATTAAAGGATGTAGTATGTGTGTTATAATCAAGCCAAGTAACAGAAAATTAGGCTTGTACAATCCACTTCCAAATACTTCTCGTTCTTGGGAAAGTTTATCCATGGATTTTGTTGGGAGATTGCTAATGTCTAGAAAAGGTCATGATTATTTGTATGTAGTTGTGGATAGGTTCATTAAGATTTGTATTTTGACACCATGTACTAAATAGGTCACAGTTGAACAAACTAAAAAAAATTTCTTTGAAAATGTATGGGTTCATTTTGGGTTACCCACCTCTATTCTATCTGATCAAGATTCTTGATTTTTCGAAACAATTTGTTCAAGTTTATGGGAACTCATGGACACAAAGTTAAAGAAGAGCATGGCATTTCATCCGCAAAACGATGGCCAGACGAAAGTGGTAAATAGGACAGTGATACACTTGCTTCTAGGTTAGTGCAGCAAGCATCATAAGATTTGGGATGAGTATTTGTGTTATGTGCAACATGCTTAAAACCATGTGAAACATTCTTCTACTCAAAGATCTCCATTTGAGACTTGTTTTGGTTTTGTACCAAAGTCTCACTTGGATTTTTTCTTTGATAAATACATAGTAGTTGATGGACATGGCGATGTGGACAAAGCAGCCAAGTTCATTGAACAGATCTAGAAATTCACCAAGAAATACAGGAACATCTGGAAAAGAGCTTAGAAAAGTATAAAGTGAGGCACGAAAAGCATCGATTTGAGCATAGTTTTCAAGTTTGTGATCAAGTATGCTTTTACATCAGAAAATAAATACTTCAAGGGGAAGGTGAAAATTTGAAACCAATTAGATATGGTCCTTTCAAAATTCTTGAAAAAATTGGTGAGAATGCTTTCTGCCTAGATCTACCAGCTTATATGCATATCTATTCTATCATAAATGTTGAAAACTTGCAATTGTATGACCCTTCATTAATTGAAGATCCAGAAGAGAAAATTCAAGTACCTTCCATTGAATATTTTTCACCAGAGTATCTCAATGAGTTGTAGGAGGACAAAATTCTCGACATGAGGATAAGGACTTCACTACGAGGATAAGTTGAGTATCTTCGAGTTGGGCTTAAAGGTACAAATCCAGGTAAAGCACAATGGATAGAAATTGGAAAAGTGAAGGAAATATATCCTCACTTACTTGATAGATAAAAACAACTTTTGGTGGTCCAAAAGCTTCTAGTGGGGAGGAGTGATCCAAAATGGATTCATATTTTACTCTTGATAAAAGTCCTCAAATGCAGATGAAAATAGGATCACGATGAATTTCTCGTCGAGAGGATACCAACGGTGTGAACAGCGCATAAAACTGAGTTTGTATGAAGAAGTTGTGGCTAGTCAAAGTTTATGAAAAATTAGGGCAAAATGAAAAGAAAGTCAAAGTCAAAGTCAAAGTCAACGGTCAAGTCAATGGTCAGGATGATGTCAGCAGGACACATGTCATCCTGGGAATACGTCACATGTCCAGGGTGATGTTAGCAAGTCAGTGACGTGTCAGAGTTTGATTGGTTGGAACGAACCAATCCGGGGCTGACACGTGGCGGCCCAAATTTTTCCCAATATGGCCTCATTTCCAAAATTTTCGGAATCAGGGAGGATCAAATCCATGATGTCTTGGAATGCCAGAGTTCTTGTTGGAGTCCACTCACCAGATGAACTAGCGCATCATTTGAGATTGAATGTAGAGATTGTGTATTTGTTTGAATCAGGATTTCCCGTCGGAAAAGGGTCGGATGGTCAGGTTCAACTCCACAACTGCCAAACACCTTACATATGGTTTAAATGCCACATATATATGTTTCCAAATTTTCATGTAACTACCAGAACCTTATCATATATCGCCACATATATCTATATATATATATATATATATATATATATATATATCTATATATATATATATATATATATATGTATGTATATATGTATGTATGTATGTATGTATGTATGTATGTATGTTACCATATATATGACAGAAGGTTCGAGTAGAGTTTTCGACCCGCTGAACTTCCAAAACATATAATACAATGCCTTCACAACATAGCTGATGAACAATTCACCTACGGTGGAGCTTCGAAAACCAAGCCACCAAATTTTTTTTTCAACATTTGCATAGTCGAACTAGTGGAAACAACCAATGTGCAGTTCGAGTTGGTTTTGTACAGGAAAGGTGGTTTTTCTGAAAGGCAGAGTGGTTTTGAATTTCTCCAGGGGGGTCTGGAGGTCACAGTGGCATAATATAGGTAGGTTTTTACTCATTTTACTTGAAATTTCAAGCTCGTCGCAATGGTGAGGTCCATTTTCGGATTTGAGCTTCTTTTTTTGATCTCATACTTATAAAAGCATTTTGAAGACAAAATAAATTGGTCTGAACTGGAAGCTAAGGACCCGAGGACGTAGCCAAGAAGTCTGGTGAACTATGTTATTAAATTATTGTTGTGTTGATGTGTTTGAATGTGTTTTCATTTGCTTATTTTGTTTATGTTATTCGCAATATTATCGATCTATTGCACTAATTAACATAAGCTGCTCACATAGAAGTCAATAATACCTTTTTAATAAATCAGATCAATCAATATGGAAATCAAACTCACTCCTTGTGTAATATATGGTCTTGTAGCTATGAGATACATGAGGCTACCAACCAATATTTTGAATAGAGTTGGATTGTCATCTAATACTTCGTCATATTTGCTTAAATTTGTACCTATTGCAACTAGTGTAGGGGTAGGTCTGCAATTCTCCATCCTAAATTTTTTCAGCAAATCTTTAGAATATTTATTTTGTCATATAAAAATTCATTTTTTAGATTTCTCAACTTCTATGCCAAGAAAATATTTCATGAGACCAATATATGTCATCTCAAATTATTTCATCGTGGTTGCTTTAAATTCATCTAACTCAAGATCACATGTAAAAATCATGCCATCAACATATAAGGAAACAATCAATTTTTGTCGATGCTCATTTACTTTGTATAGAAGGTAAGCTCAATTCTTCTTCTACAAAATCAATTCTTAATCATGTAGTTTTCGATTCTGCTATACCATGCTCTAGGTTCATGCTTTAGTCCATAGGTTGATTTCTTCAACATCTTCTTTACCTTTAACTTCATAATCTTGAGTTTGTTCCACATAAATTTCTTCTTCTAGAATTCCATTCAAGAAGGATGATTTCACATATATCTAATATACTTTCCACTTTTTCTAAGTTTTTGTGGCTAGAAATGATCCTACAGTATCCAAAATGGCTACCAGAGAAAATGTTTCTCCAAAATCTATTCCATGTTGCTGTGGGAATCATTTTCTACAATTATTGCTTTAAATATGTCAATTTCACCTTTCTCATTCAACTTTGTCTTGTACACCCACTTCACACCATTGAGCTTTTTATCCTTTGGTAAATTAGCCAAATCCCATGTATCATTCTTTTTCAATACATTCAATTTATTCATCCATGGATTTCACCCAATTTTCATATTTGATTTCTTCTTCAAACAAAGAAGGTTGGAATGCCAATAATGAAAAATTTGAACTAACATCCAAATCATCATAAATATATTTTAGACTTCTCATCTTTGTCTTACTGTTGCTTGATTCATCACCTACTTAGCTACTAGGAGAATTTTGGTCTGTTTATCTGCTTGAAGATCCATGATGCTCAGAAAATCTTGGAGTCCTTGCTCGTGTGACTCTGCTTGGTGTCTGCTCTTTTGATTCCTGCTGCTCCTTTTCTTCTACTCCATCCTCATCCATTAGTGGATCTTGTGCATTGATTGTTTTGTCTACAGTCCCATTACATGACTCTTGTTCTTTGAACACAACCTATCTACTAATTATGGTATTCTTGGTGACAGGGTTATATAATTTGTAAGCTTTTGACTGCTCACTATAACCAATAAATTAGAATTTTTTGCTTTTATCATCCAACTTTCCTCTTAGCTCTTTAGGAACATGTGCATAAGCTACACATCCAAACACTTTGAGATGATATATGATTCAAGACATACATGACCATGTTTCTTATGGTACTATATTCATCACACCCTTTTGGTGCTTTGTTTATCCCATAAATAACACATGCAACTTCTTTTTCCCAATACTCATTAGACAAGTTTCTTGCTTTCAACATGATCCTTTCCATATTCATAATGGTTTTTTTCTTTCTCTTCTATACCCCATTTTAATGTGGTGTGTATCTAATTGTAATTTTTTTATGGCTATATGTTGTTTGTAGAAATCATGGAAGGCCTTTGAATCATATTCTCCACAACAATATGATTGAAATACCTTGATCTGTCAATCAGTTTGGTTCTCTGCTAAGTCTTTGAATTCTTTTAACTTTTCAAAAGTTTCAAACTTCTTCTTCGGGAAGTAAACCCAAGTTTTTCTATTATAATCATCAATAAAAGTGAGGAATTAACAACTTACACCAATCGACTCTCACCTTATAGGTACACAAAATTTTGTATGCACCAACTAAAGTGGTTTTTTTTCTCTGTATGAAACTCCCTTTCAAAAACTTTCACAATGTTGATTTCCTAAGTTGCAACATTCACAAGTACTAGCATGTTTTTTATGGGAGGTAGCCCTCTTACCATCTGTTTCTACTGCAACAATCTTAAAGCATAAAAGTGAAAGTGTCCAAAGAAAAATTTCCATAACCAATAATGATCCAGATTTATGTAGGAACTTAATAAAATAAAAAAATAGACATAAACACAGAGATGCAATAGAAAAACACTTCATTTTATTAAAATCAAATGACTAAAATATGTTTACAGACATAATGGAAATAAACTAGCTAGGATGTTGGTAGTGTATCTCTTAGAAGAGATGGGGCGTCTACATACCTCTGAAATGTGTTACAATGAGGCTCGAGGGCCTATTTATTATTGAGAAACAATGGAGAACTCTAAAAATCCAAAAACCTAACCCTAGGAGATGAAGCGCTAAACTATGGGCCCCATTTGGGTAAATTGGTGTTTCAACTTCCTAAGGATGTAACTTCAGCATACAATCTCCGTTTGACGCATATTATACCTTGTTATAAATATCTATCCGAGGAGGACAAATTTCATTTTGAGAAACATTGCAAAAAACGTCGTTTAGGGCCTAAAAACAACTCCATAAGTTCATGACGTGAAAAACTGCTAAAAATAGTAAGTTGTGCTGCAACTTAAAAACTGAAAGAACTGATGGTGGGGGTTCAAATGGAATAGGTGGGTTGCCACCAATATCCACCTGGATCATTAAGGCCCCAAACGACTCCGAGAGTGTAGGATCCAAAAACTTGCTAAAAATAGTAAGTTGTGCCGAATGTGAAAAGTTGCAAGAATTGATGGTGTGGCTCCAAATGAAATAGGTGGGTGGCCACCGATATCCACCTCAATCATTCCTCCCTCCTTAGGAAGAAATGGTCCCCATTGCGTTGAGATCCTCCATGAGATGAGGAAAATTATATTGAGCTAGGTATTTTATTTGTCGAAGATGTCATAGACCTACGGGCGGATATGCTAGATGCATTTAGTAAATTTGGTTTCTTTATCAAACTCAGACAGTACATGTGTGGATTTATTATATGTATTTGCAGGAGGTATGGCAACATTAGGTGGAGGTGCATTGGGGGTCAGATCAACGGAGTGCTTGTCCTGACAGTGTAGAGGAACCTTTGTGAGTGAGGATAAAATGTCATCGTATTCCTCCACGACTTTTTCCATCTACTGTAGTTGTGCAGGGGAGCCCTGTTCTGAGGTTATGGCCACAATATTCTTCTTTACCTGTGAGCGAATTTTAAGGAAAATAAACTTCCTAGTTTGGGAAACAATCTTACTGCGTTTTTTTGCAGTAGTCAAAGAGATCACAGGAGGCAATACTACCTCTGGTATCTTGTATAGGTTATTTCCCAAAGTAATAATAACAGCACCAGGCCTAGACTCATACACAACATGTCACCTCCACAAGTATGGTTGGCCTAATAACACATCAACTACATCAAGAGGAGAAACATCACACAATACCTCATCCATGAATGGCTTCATACTGTTTGAAAGCCGACAATGCTGGCGGATGCGGAGATATCTCCCTAGGTGAGGCCACCTGATGGGATACATCTGTGGGTGTGATATGGTCGGTAGGCCGAGCCGCGACATGACCTATGCTGAAATGAGGTTCTTTTGGATTCCGCTTGTTATCACCAAAATCGTACCTGATTCACTGCTGATCAGAAAACTTGAGTGTAACTATTTCAAACCAATCTTTTCACTGAGGCTTAGCCTCCTTAGCCTGAGAGGGCTCTCTCAAGGGTTAATGATATGGAATAAAGATATAGATAGATGGCTAACTCTATTTGTTTTGATTTTTTGTGTTTACAAGTTGGAAAGATGGAGGCTTGCTACCATTGGGCTATGGAGTTAGTGACAGGAATAAAGATAACAATAGCTCTTCTTGTGGAAGCTAAGGCTCATATATATTTCAATGAAAGAGTAACACATTAAGGAAAATCCCAATAACTTGAAATTTTAAAGGAATTTAGAGCAGTAATACATGAATTCTGAGTAATGAGACATCAAGGTTATGGAAGAGAAATATTTCAAAGATAGAGCATAAAACTCATTGAAAATACACTAAGAATATGAGGTGAAGAAAAATTGTATGTTACTGTATATATCAGTCAATCCAAAGCTTTACAAAGTAGTTTTCTTGGATAAAATTTTCCAACTTGTAGGTTGAAACCAACATTAGCATGTATACATTGGGATTATGGAGTCAAAGAAATCTCAGAATATTAGTGAATCTAATTGACATGGAAGTTGAGTCATATCAGGGTTTTTAGTCATGAGACATACACTTGAAACATGTAAAAACATAGTCAGTCCATTTATAAAGGAAGTTAGAGCATCTAAAGATGAGTTATGAGTAATATATATGAACACCATTGAAAATAAGATATATAAGAAACAATGATAGAACAGGAAAACACTAAAAATCCCTTTTGAATCTTAAGTTGATCAAGTAGAAGCTCTCTACATTAACTGAAACAGTCCTTTTACAATATGCACCAGTTTTGCCAAAAATTCTCCAACGCTTTGCTAATTTGACCCCTTATTATTTAATAGACATATTAAAACATTAGATAAGCTTCTCCACAGCTAGACACATCGAATTCCTATCTTTGACACCTATCCTAACCATAAAACATGGTATTTATTACAAAAACAGTGTAAACATAATACAGGGTCCTATTACAAATAGAATTAGAACTCTTTTAACTCTACTATTTTTTTTTTTATCTAAACTTAATTACATCATTTGCCACCCATATTTCCATTAAGTCTAATCCTGATGATGAGCTCCAACCTGTTATGAACATGATATTGATGATGTTGATTTCCTGCAATTTAGGAAACTGCTCCACTGTTTTTAGGCTTAGGATCCTTTTAGTTTTTTGAGATATTCTAACCACTTCCAACTGATAATTTTGAGGCGAATTTATGTTAGGAACATGACTAAAATATTTCCCAAGTCATCCCTTAGTGCCAGTTGTTCAAAATCCACTTCAAACTCTCCAAAATAGTGAAACAGATCTACGCTATGAAAACATCCCAATTTCGTAGCGCTTTTTTTGTAGCGCAGTCTTTTTAACATTTTTCATTCAAAATTTTGGATTCTTCTTTTCAGATTTATCTTCCTTGAAACTTAACACAACTCCCTTAGCAATTTCAAGTGAAAAGTCACATTTTTTCCTTTCCAAAATTTAAGAGAGAGAGTGAAAAAGCATGCTACAGCAGTTCCGTAGCGCATTTCACTCATTTTGCATTGTTGGCTCTATGAAACTACTGAGTGAGAAGTTTTGTTCAAAATTTTCAAAAATAAAAATTTGAAAATGTGCCAAAAATCAAATCAACCTAATTACAACATATAAAACCAAAATATGAAGTAAAAAATACTTTCATAATAGCCTTCATGAGATTCCTTCTTCATTTGCAAATTTTTCCTGTTTTTCCCTGAAAATTAGGTCTTGGGACAGAGCTTATATCTCTTACTCCATGATGTATTTTTAGAAACTGAAGACGGTTTTTGTAGACCATGATGTCTTGAATAAAAAAATCTCTTGGATATTTGAAACACATCTCCTACTATCCATAAACTACCTTTGAAATATACATGTAAAATAGGAAAACTTTGTTTCTAAAAACAGGGCTTAAATGAAATCCTTTTATCTCCCAATGGATAACACCTGTGAGAAAATTGAGAGAGGTTTTTGTAGCTGGGGATGTGATGAAGGCAAAAATATTTCAGAATTCCAAAACACACTTCCATTTGGTCAAAAAATGAACTTGAAATTGACTGCTAAAAATTCATGTATAGGACAATTTATTAACATCAGTTTCGTAGTTCATTTTAATTTATCAATTTATCCCACATCCTAATGAATTTGAGGAACCTGAGAGAGGTTTTTGTATTTAGTTCTGTTAGGAGGAAATATGTCTTTCATTTAACCTAAATTATTTTTAAGTTTTTCAGAAAAAGCCTTGGAAGTTGAGAGATACAAAACCGCGCTTTTGTAGCGCCTGTAGTGTATTTTTTGCATTTTGTGCTACGAAAGTAGTAGCTCTTTCATATCGCAAATCTTATTTTTTGAAATAGTGGCACTACGAAATGGAGGATTCTTGGCTAATTGTATAAATTTAACCCAAAACCTTATGGATGTACCCCTAGATGGAAAATTTTAATATTTGATCATGAAATGGACCTCTAAAGACTTTATTTCAATCCAATGATGACCTTTAAACTTATAAAAACTCTAACCTACCCTTAAACAAATCCTAAAATGACTTTAAAATCCATTTTAGACCATGATCAAAAACAAATTTGACATAATGATGTTTCAAAATTTTCTGGGTGATAACAGTGCCTCCACTGGGGATAATGTGCCCCTGTGGTACACTAAGAACCAGTAATTCCAGTGCTGCTATCCATTCTTTAGCATAAAATTATGAAATTTTTCCAAGATCCTCCTCAAGCTCTAATGGCCTTCACCTCGGGCTCAATCTTGATGATCATTGCATAAAAAACAACTTCATACCTACTGGAAGGTGCCCATTCACTTTTGAGATTATTCATATACTCCTACCTACCCTATCAATTGCAACTCTCCACTTTAACTCAATCAACATGAAACTTGCAATGAAGCCAATCATTGATTTGATCTGACGCTTGAACCTCTTGATTTCACTTGAACCCAAAGTAGACATGATATTGCAATGACCAAGGTAACTTAGAATGTATTTGATCTTCATAATGAAAATGAAACTATAAAACTGGACTGAAAAACTCTTCCATGTATTCAGCTATAGGGTCAAAGAAGACCTGATATTTCTTATGATATTCATAACATTCTGTAACTTTGGACAGCTCATATATGCTTTTTTCAACCACATAGGATTTCATTTGTATGTCATCAAACTGTTGTTCCAACTGATCCTCAAATACAGTATATTCTTTCTCATTAATATGATTATTATTTGATGTAAGATGATTCAGGGGATGACATAAAAGATCAACCCTTTCCTTACCCTGATGGTTATAGAAATTATCTTCCAGTATTTCCTCTTGTCATTTGTAATTATTCTCATACTCCTGATGATCAAAGAACTGACAAATTTGCTGCAAATTTTTGTCAAACTCAGAGGATGTAACATGGATTTCATAAATAAACTCATGCTGGGTTTCATTTTTATCTAAAAGAGATGCTATCATTTCTTCTTGGTGTTCTTATTGGTGATGAAAGGTATTGTTATGAAGGGACTCTAAATTTTATTCATCCATGAACTCATCATCTTCATAAAAATTCTCCAAATATCTAATAAAACTCACAGAGTGCTTACAGTAGTCTTTAACCAGCAAAAAAGAGGGATGATAGTCTTTATAAATCTCATAAAATGCAAAATGGAAATCAGAAAGATGATATAATGAACCATTTAGCAAGCTCTCATAACAAGACCATGATTTTCCTTCCAAAGTGGCCATAAACATCTTCATGAGACAATCCTAAGGAAAATTAACCTTAAGACTGTGTACATGCATATGGAATCTAACCAAATGAAGAGCAACATTGTCTTTCTTTTCATCTTTAAATATTGGAAGATCATCTAACCATTCAACCTTTGTTATAGGATTTGGAAAGCTAGGGATATGAGACTGATTCATAGGTGCATAGCTGGAATTTTTTCTTGCAATGGAATTCATCCTGAAACTTCATCAAGCTACTGATCTTCAAGCAGTGGAGTCACCTTGAATCTATGAAAAATTTGAATTCTTCAACATTGGAGTCGCCAAGGTAGTTGCAGCCTCGAATAGATTCTGAGATCTTTCTACCTTCAAGAGTTCAGCTTCATAATTTTCGGGAGATGTATGTCTTCAGATTCCCGGCAGAGGCACCAAAATGTTATCACCGAAATCATACCTGATTGGCTGTTGATCAGACAACTTCAGTGTAACTATTTCAAACCAATGTTTTGACTGAGGCTTAGCCTCCTCGACCTGAGAGGGCTCTCTGAAGGGTTAATGATATGGAATAAAGATATAGATAGATGGCTACCTCTATGTGTTCTGATTTTGTATGTTTATAGGTTGAAAATATGGAGGCTTGCTACCATTGGGCTATGGAGTCAGTGACAGGGATAAAGATAACAATAGATTTTCTAGTGGAAGCTAAGGCTCGTATATATTTCAATGAAAGAGTAACACATTCAGGAAAATCCCTATAACTTGAAAGTTAAAAGGAAGTCAGAGCATGTAATACATTAATTCTAAGTAATGAGACATCAAGGTTATGGAAGAGAAACATTTCAAATATAGGGCATAAAACTCATTGAAAATACACTAAGAATATGAGGTGAAGAAAAGTTGTATGTTACTGTATATTTCAGTCAATCCAAAGCTTCACAAAGTAGTTTTCTTGGATAAAATTTTCCAACCTATAGGTTGAAACCAACATTATCATGTATACATTGGGATTATGGATTCAAATCAATCTCAGAAAATTAGTGAATCTAATTGACATGGAAGTTGAGGCATATCAGGGTTTTTAGTCATGAGACATACACTTGAAATACATAAAAACACAGTCATTCCATTTATAAAGGAAGTCAGAGCATCTAAAGATGAGTTCTGTGTTGGGAAAAATACTGAGAGGGGGGGGGTGAATCAGTATTTACTGCATATTCAAAACTTTTTACTTTTTTATTCCTTAAAACCCATACGCTACTTTGCTGAAGCCAAGTAGCGTATACACGCGGATATCCTTCATAAAACTCGTGTAGACACAGAGATCTAATTATGCCATTAGCTCTTCACTTATATCATTCCATCATTCATTCATTAGATGTTCTATAAACTGTAAACATGTGCAGTAAGAACAGAATAAACCATTACACAAAGCATCACACATGAACACCAGGATTTTTAGGTGGAAACCCAAGTCGGGAGAAAACCACCGCTGCAGTTGCTCAGCCTTCAATATTTTATTATAGAGAAAACATATTACAACATATGTGCTGGCGCAGACTTGACCAGCACGCAGGCACCCACCTGCGCTCGTTTACCAGCCTCTCCTGGAAGGGAGCTCCAACCCCCTGACTCGTTTACCGGCCTCTCCTGGAAGGGAGCTACGACCCCCCGATCTCGTTTACCAGCCTCACCTGGAAGGGAGCTACAACCCCCTGACTGAAGGCTACAACCCTCAGCACCACCTTGGACCACGTTTCATCAATTTTCACACTGGATCCAACAAATTCAATAGAACAACACTTGCAGGCCACATTTCATCATATTTTCAGACTGGACCCTTTCCATACTTTTAAGCACAAACATACATCACCAACAGATACTTATCATCACAGATCAGATAGCAGAAACACAGCTGAACATTTCAGATATTTCATACCATTTGCTTCAGCAAACCCTAGTTTGCATACGCGCTTTCCCTTCACTGATGTCGCGTGTACATGCGCTTCCGTCCACACAAACTAGCGTATACCTCAGTGTATATTTCATTGCGCATACGCGCTTTCACTTCAGCGAAGCCGCGTACATACGCGCTTCCTCCGCGGCAAAGTAGCGTATAGATCTTCAATCATTACAGAGCAGCATACTTCTTCAGATCAGATATTCAGTTCAGATTTACCCTTTTACTTCAGCCAGATGTTCGCCTAGATGTTCGCCTCATCATAGATCTAATCACTCCATAAACAGATCTAGCAAATACAAGTACATTTCAGATCTAAAGATCCTGCTTCATCATTTCTTCATAAGTGCTTCATAGATTCAGATCTATCATCAAACCTTTACCCTTTCCATACAGATATACTTCACAGAGAAGTATTCATTCAAGCTCAGACATCTTGCACCCACACTCATGTTTTGCACAATGAATTTCTTCTCCTTATATAGGTTTATCCTTTTTCAATACCATGAGCCCCTTTTTCAATACCATGGGCCAAAACAATACCATGAGCCCAAAACTTCCTGGACGGGGTCAATTAGGCGGATCATTACCCAATACCATGGGTCAATACCATGGTGGTTACCCTTGGTTTTGCACTTTTTGAGCGCTTTAGCCCATACGCGACTTGGCACGTTCTTTTCCGCGTGCATACGCGACTTTCCCTAGGCCAATCCGCGTATACCAAGAAACATACTCTTTTTCATCATAGAACTAGCACATGATGAATTCCTTTCTTCATTGCCTTCTGTACATACTGTAGATACATCAGATTTGGTTCATCAAACCATATTCTATCAAGCACAACTTCATCAAGTAAGTTGCCATCATCTTCATCAAGTGGGTTGCCATTCATGGACAACACTCATCATCATAGTGCTAACAAACATCATTTACCAAGTCCATTACGTCAAGAATAACTTCATCAGGTGGATTGCCATCAAGGACAACACATGTCAACAGTCGCATGTCTTCATCTTCATTCAGTGGGTTGCCATCAAGGACAACACTCTGCATCATATTTCCAACAATCTCCCCCTTTGGACTTGATGGCAACCCCGATGGTGTTTGGTTACCATAGCAGATAGATACCATGTCACTCTCCAAAAATGTCACTCTCCCAAATATTTGACATCATTATCTTCTCTTCATTCAAACACCATGTCACTCTCCCCCTTTGACATCAAGGGCAAAGGGCGGATCAAAAACCAACACTCTCCTCCTTATGTGGAAGAAACATTCTGCAGATCTGATATGTGCTGAAGTGGCCAAGCTCCCCCTGAGTACATGTTGAATCTTCAAACAGATTTGTCAATGAAGTACATGACTCTATGAACTTCCTATCACCAAAGACTCATACTTACATCAAATATCCAACCAAGTGGATTTACATATGAGACTCAAGTACCCAACCAAGTGGGTTTACACATTTCAACTCAGCTACCCAACCAAGTCGGTTTACAAAAAAAAAATTGACTCAGCTACCCAACCAAGTGGTTTTACAATTTGACAAGTCCTTACATGACTGAATATTGAAATTTACATCATGAGTCTCAACAAGACCTTTTCATCAAACCACAAATATAACTTTTAAGACCAACACCAGAAAGTCCTCAAGAAAGAGAACATTTTTTCAAAACCATCATAATGCCAACACTGCATTATACTCAGCAAAGCTAATGCTCCCCCTGAATCTGAGCAACCAAGCAATATTTCCAAATGACTAAGGCTCCCCCTTAGTTTGTGCATCCTAAAAACTTCCACCAACAAATCATCAATGCATCTTCATCAAAACATTAGAAACAGAATTATGAGAACTGGAATACCACCAGAGATACCAAACAGTATCAGAGATACCAAACAGCACTGCAGTTGTGCTGAAGTGAGCTGACTCCAAGCAAAAATTGTCAGCAATCAAGAATTGTCAATATCATGTGAAAAAGAGCATCTAACATGGTTTTTAATTATATTTTTGTGTTTGCTATTTGATTTAGATTTTGTTCATTCAGCTGCGGAATCTTGCCACTTTCCGCAGCTGCTGCAACTTTCCGCGGCTATTTTGTGAAACTCTATGCTACAGGTGTCTACAAGGAAAACGAGCCACATGGGCAGGTCAGGAATGACGTGGACATGGTTCGTGTCCTATTGGTTCAAGCAAACTCATCCAAAGAAGCCGCGGTCAAAAGCGTCCACATGGAAGTCAACCATGGAGTTTCATGTCGGCCGGACTCTGTTTCGTGTCACATGAAGACCCATACGGCCGTTTCTAAGCCTGCGGAGGTTAAATCGACATCTGTACAGGGTTCTAGAGTCGAATTCAAGCATCCACCTTTCATAGATTTACTTTCCAACACGGCCATGCTCCTATATCCGTGGACGTAGTGGTCTACGTGCTCTCCACTAGCATGAACTTTAGGAAATAGTTATAGTTTGTTGTTATATATATTGCGTTTGCATACGCATATGAAGTTAGTCGATATTAGTGAATATAGTCTCTGTTATCTTTTGATTAGTCTGCTCTGTAGTGATTACGCTGCACTTGTGTCGTAACATTACCACTCTGTAATGACTGCTTTTTAATATGAGAAGACTCTGTTTTTCAACTTAATTCGTATTTGAGGACCGTTGCCAAGGCTGTGTAGAGGGCCCCTGCTCAGCTAAGGTTTTGTGTATTAGTGTATATTTCTCATTTCGTTTCTTTAGAAATCATTGTATCATAATCCATCCATATGTTCATACTTTGCAGTTGTTTCATTTCTTTTTATACATTTCCATAATTTCCATTTCATTTCTGTCTTTCATGCTTTATGATTGTTAATCACTGATCAGTGTTTATGTTTTTCAGGTTTTAGATAGGCAGCCCGGGCATTTTTATAGCTTTTTGACTAATGACATGGATCTAACATTGTTCTGCTGCTAGTTTGTTTTTCATAGCTTCTGTTTAATTTCAGTCTTGCTTTGTTCATTTCAGTTTTGCTTATCTGCTTTAGTAGTTAAATTTAGATATATTAAGCTGCTCATAGCATCTTCAGTTGCCTCCGAAAGCCACAGCTGGACTGATGGTGAGGGACTGCATTATGAAATGTGTAGTTTAGTATTAGTTTCTTTGCTGCAAATTTAGATATACTAATTTGCTCATAGCATCTTCAGTTGCCTCCGAAAGCCACAGCTGGACTGATGGTGAGGGATTGCATTATGAAATGTGTAGTTTAGTATTAGTTTCTTTTCTGCAAATTTAGATATATTAAATCATGCATGACATCTTCGATTGCCTCCGAAAGCCACAGCTGGACTGATGGCGAGGGATTGAATCATGAGTGTATGGTTTAGTATTAGTTTACTTTCTGCAAATTAAATATCAGTTACTCAAATTGTTTATGATTACTTCCGAAAATCATAGTTGGACTAATGATGAAGGGTCAGAAGATAAATTGATGTAATCTGATTTAGATTTATTTTGTTGCAATTTTGAATTTCCTTAAGCATAGTTCTTTTGTGTTTAGTTGGCAGCAAGAATAGTTTGGTTTTCATGCTCACTAGTTTACTGTTTTGATTTATTAGATTAGCAGCACCTTTTCATTTCAGCAGTACATTTTTACTTTCTTTTGAGTCTTGCCATTGTAAATTTCAATTTGCTTTTTAAAGTTTCAAGTTGGTAAATCATTATAGGGGATATCACTTCCTTGAACAAATATAACCAAACTTGTTTTCATTTTAGAATTTCCATTTCACCTTAGAAAACCAAAAACGAAAAAAAGTTAAGAAATAGGTTATCTTGCACATATAGTGCGCCGCACTTCATCAGCTTACGAATCCCGGATTGACAAATTAAATGCAGCAATTTAGGACACACTAAATTGACCAAACATTTTGGCGCCGTTGCCGGGGAAGTGTAACTAGGTAGCCAATTTCTTAAAAAAAAAAACATAAAATCATAAAAGAAGGAAAACTTGATAACTTCTTGAAGTATGCTCTCCTCTTGCACCTAGTGTGATCTGGAGGATCAGAAAAGAGAGTTATTGGTTTAGTAATTTCTTAAGTATGCTCTCTTCTTGCACCTAGTGTGATCTGGAAGATCAGAAAGAGAATTATTAGCCCAACTTTAAAAAAAAAATAAAAAAAAATGACATGCATAGAGCAAGAGATTCTAGGGGAAGGTTTATAGCTAAAGCCAAGAGTTCGATTTTCACAACTCCATCTTCTTCAAGGCATAGACCCGATTCACCACCATCTACCCCTAGCCTTAAGATTTTTGGAAGTCAAGGAACAGCTGAATTAGAGGATTCTCCTATACCACCTACTAAAACCCATTTAGAAAACAAAGAGACTTTCTCTCATCCTCCCTTGGTAGAAGAACTAGAGGACTATAAGGACTCTAAAGAAACTATCATGGCAGAGGAAGTAATAAATAGAGGTGGAGGTAGAAGAGGAGGAAACAATGGAGATAACAGTGGTGAAGGAAATAATGATAGAAATAGGGATTTGTTGGGATTCCCTATAGTTGATGAGGAAACTCATGCAACAATGAAAAATATCTCACCATCTGTTCTCCCTAACTTTTATGGATTGCGAAGTGAGGATCCTGAAACATTTCTGTTTGAGTTTGAAGTTGTGTGTTGAACTTATGACTATATGGAAGATTCTCAAAAACTCAAACTGTTTCCTTCAACATTGAAGGGATCTGCTTTGAAATGGTTCATGGGATTAGCCACTCAATCTATTAAGACTTGGAATGATATGAAACAAACATTTTTGGCTAGATACTTGGACTATTGTATGCCCACCAATCACAAGGATGAGGTATTCAAAATGATGCAAAAAGAAGATGAAAATTTGGAAGACTTAATTGAAAGATTTCAATACAACTTGAAAAGAGCAAAGATGAGCAAATTAGATAATGAAACCTTGAAAGCCCTCCTATTAAAAGCCATTAGAGATGAATGGATAGAAATTTTAAACATGATGGGGAAAGGAGACATTTCTCAACTTCCATTTCATGATATAACAGAACTATGTATCCATCTCTCAAGAGGAAAATCTAAAACTGGAAAAGGGCCTAGGGATTCTTCTCTTATTAGGGCTAAAAAATCTGCAACTGGATCAGTAAGTAGGGTAGAGATTGGTAATATGCTTGATGAGTTTAAAACTGATATCTTAGGGAGTCTTAGTGAACAACTAGACACCCTTAAAATCCAAAACAAGCAGAAAGCAGAAACAGATGCTTTAGCCATCTTTTGTCCGAAATGTAGAAAGAAACATGCTTTAAGGGAATGTTCCTTGGATGCAAAAGTTGTAGAAACATGTATGATTTGCTCAGAAAATCATGAGATCAAGGATTGTCCTTCAATTCCTGGACTCAAAGCTGTTTTTCAAGAAGATCCAAATTCAGTAGAATCTCTCTGTTTTGTCGCAAGGAGACCTTGGCAGGGACAACAATCTCAAGGGTTTAACAACCCTATGAATTTTCAAACCCCACCAAATTGGAATCCTTCGCAACAACCTTGGCCCCAACATCAAAATTCATATCAGCCATGGGTACAAGGGATGCAAAATCCTTATGGGATATTTGCTCAATTTTATCAATATCCTCCATCTTTTCAAAATCAACAAGCTCCACAACTTCCAAACCCAAATCCACAACTTTCATTGCCATTTCAACAACAACAACCTTCTCAACAAAATTCAAATCCTCAACTCATGCTTCCATACCAACAGAAGACAAATCAACTTCCAGCTCAGCCATTGCCAAATCCTAACAATAAGATTCCTCAAACTACTTATATGGTAGAAGGACAACAATTTCCTACCTACATGATTGTTCCTCTCAACGATGTACAACTCAGATCTGGTAGAGTTTTAGAAAAACCTTCTATAGATATTCAAGAGCAAGATACCTCTGAGGAGGACTCTCTTCAAGTCAATAAGGGTTCTGAGGAAGAAACTCTTCAAAATCTAAGCATGCAAAAAGAAAAATAAAAGTTAACACCCACAACTCCTATAGTTGAGCAACCAACATCTTCATCTACACCTCCTTTTCCAGAAATACTACAAATTGATAAGGGGGTGGAAAAACAAATCTTGTTGCCTAACTATGACTTTCTAGATGAATTGAAGAATGTATGTATCAAGATTCCATTGCTACAAGCCATTCGAGAAATTCCTATTCTAGCAAAAACCATAAAGGAGTTGAGTTTCAAAAGACCGGGAAGGAAACTAAAAGACACAAGAAGAATCCACCTGGTAGGAAAGATTGCAGACATTATGATGGGAAAAATTACTATGCAGAAGTATGTAGATCCAGGAAGTCCAATTTTCAAGACACATATAAATGGGATAGAAATTCCAAACACATTGATTGACTTAGGGGCTGCTATCAACATTATGAGTAGACAGACTATGGAGCAGCTAAAACTTCCTAACCTTCTTTTTACACCTACTTTATTGCAACTTGCAGATCGATCAGTTATTAAACCAGATGGTGTATTAGAAGATATTTCAGTTTCCTTAGATTCTTGGGAATATCCAGTAGACTTTATGATTTTGACTCCCAAGAGTAATCTAGGAGGACACCCACTTATCTTAGGAAGACCTTGGCTAGCCACAGCTGATGCTTTTATTAGTTGTAGATCTAGAGACATGTACATTTCTAATGGTAATTCGACAAAGAAATTCAATTTGTATCCTCCAGCAAGAGCAATCACAGAAATAGGAGACAATGAATGGGTCGATGATAAGAACACTATACAACCTGTCTTTACCATTTCTGAAATCAGTGAGGATAGTCAAATTCTGAACACATTAGAGAATTTTGAGATATTTTCAGAATATGACCCCACACAATTTCAGTTGGAATCTGACATAGAATATTTATCATCAAGACAAATGTCTCTTTACTCTATGGAAGATTTTGGTAATTCTGCTATTGAAATTTTTCCAGAAAAGACATTGAATATCAACAAACATTTGGAGAAGTCACAACAAGAAGAACTAACCAGAATCTTGCAAAAACATTCTACTGCATTTGCATGGGAGTATACTAACATGAAAGGTATTGATCCTAAGACTTGCATCCATCATATCTATATTGAGGAAAACAGTAGACCAATCAGACAACCTCAAAGAAGGATGAATCCAAATCTTAGGAGATAGTGAAAGAAGAGCTCCAAAAACTTCTCAATGTAAACTTCATTTATCCAATTTCAGATAGCCGATGGGTTTCTCCTTTGGTTATAGTACCTAAAAAGAATGGTAAATGGAGAGTATGCATTGATTACAGGGAGTTGAACAAAGCAACTTTGAAGGATCACTTTCCTTTGCCTTGTATTGATCAGGTATTAGATACATTAGCAGGTAAAAAGTACTTTTCATTTTTGGATGGTTTTAGTGGCTATAATCAAATTCAGGTAGCACCTGAAGATCAAGATAAGACCACATTTACTTGTCCATGGGGAACTTTTGCCTACCGAGTGCTTCCTTTTGGGTTATGTAATGCACCAGCAACATTCCAAAGAGCAGTACTAGGAATTTTTTTTGATCTAATCCATGATTGTGTAGAGGTTTATATGGATGATTTTACAGTTTATGGTAATTCATTTGAAGAGGCATTAGAAAATTTGAAAAAAGTTCTTATAAGATGTAAAGAAACAAACCTTTCATTAAGCCATGAAAATGCTTTATGATGTTTACTGAAGGGATTGTTTTAGGACATCATATTTCAGGAGATGGGATTAAGGTTGATAGATCAAAAGTTGAAGTCATCTCCAAATTGCCTATTCCAAATTGTCAAAGAGATGTTAGAAGTTTTCTAGGATTTACTGGTTACTATAGAAGATTTATAGAAAAATTCACTAAAATAGCATCTCCACTCTTCAAATTTCTTACAAAAGACTGTGAATTTAAATGGGATCCTGATTGTCAATCAGCCTTTAAAACTTTGAAAACAAGAATATCTGAAGCACCTATCTTGAGAGGACCAAATTGGAAACTCCCTTTCCATATTTCTACGGATGCTTCAGATACAGCTCTGGGAGCTGTGTTGGGTCAAAAAGATTTAGTTCCTTATGCCATTTATTATACCGGTAAAAATTTGACTCCCACAGAGTTAAACTATACTATGACTGAAAAAGAGTTTTTAGTTGTTGTTCATGCAATCAATAAGTTTAGACATTACATAACAGGATATGAAACTTTTATTCATACTGACCATTCTGCAATTAGATATTTAATGAACAAACCTGTTACTAATGGCAGAGTGACAAGATGGATTTTACTTTTGCAAGAATTCAATATTACTGTGTTGGATAGACCAGGAAAACAGAATACAGTAGCTGATTTCTTGTCTAGGATTCAGAATACTAAAGAAGATTCTCCTGTAGAAGATAAATTTCCTGATGAATACTTGTTTGCGGTAACTATTAAGACCCCTTGGTATGCAGATATTGCTAACTATTTGGTTACAGGGAAACTACCTTCACATTTATTTCCAAGAGAAAAACGAAAGATTATTCGGGAGAGTTCAAAATATTCATGGATTTCTAACGAATTGTTTAAAACAGGGCCAGATCTTGTGATCAGAAGATGTGTCAGGGAAGATGAAATGCCTGATATTCTTAAGGCATGTCATGATGAACCATGCGGCGGACACTTTGTAGACAAAAGGACGGCTTATAAAATCCTTTCTTTGGGATATTATTGGCCTTCCCTCTTCAAAGATGCAAAACAATATGTCAAAAGGTGTGATAGCTGCCAAAGAGTAGGGAAACCTACCCTTTCAAATGAAATGCCATTGCAAACACGGGTACTCATTGAACCCTTTGAAAAATGGGCTTTAGATTTCATTGGACCTATTAATCCACCATCTAAGCAAAAGAAGTATATATTGGTTTGTACTGATTATGTTACTAAATGGGTGGAAGCTAAAGCATTAGTATCTGCTACTGAAAATTCAGTTGTTCATTTTCTTTATGAGGATATTTTTACTTGCTTTGGTGTTCCAAGAGAAATTGTGACAGATCAAGGAAGCCAATTCACATCCAACTTGGTGGAGAAGTTGATGGAAGAATACAAAATCAAGCACGGAAGATCTACTCCTTACCATCCGCAAGCAAATGGTCAAGTGGAGTCCACAAACAAAGTTCTTGAAAGTATCATCACCAAAACTGTTCATCTACATAGAAGAGATTGGGCAGAAAGGCTTCCAGAAGCCTTGTGGGCCTACAGAACTACATGGAGGAATACAGCAGGACATTCTCCCTATGAACTTGTTTATGGGAAAGAAGTCTTGCTCCCCATTGAGTTCCAAGTCAAGACCTTCAAGATAGCAGTTCAGTTGGGGATGGACTTATCGGAAGCCCAAAAGCATAGAATGGAGCAGTTGAATGAGCTAGATGAGATCAGACAAGAAGCAATTTTAAGAACTGATCTAGTTCAATATCAAAGAGCTAAATGGCATGACAAGTACATCAAAGAGAAGAAGTTTCAAGAAGGAGATTGGGCATTGTTATTTGATTCCAAGTTTAAAAATTTTCAAGGAAAATTTCAGACTCATTGGCTTGGGCCATATGAGATTGACAAGATCTTTAGCAATGGAGCGGTAAGAATCAAGACCATTGATGAGTTTCAAACTCCTCTTATTGTGAATGGCCACAGATTGAAAGTTAATCATAAGCCACTCCCAAAAGAGGATTTTGTCAAAGTGTTTCAAGAGAATTCTGCAATCAGGATGGTACAGAAGAATTCTTCTTCTCTACCAACCTAGCTTTTGTTCTTTTCAGCCAAAAAAAAAAAAAAAAAAAAAAAAATTGTATAAGCCTGAAAACCAATCACTGATTGGCAGTCTTATACAGAAAATATAGGGTGAAAATCAGGAACACCTGACACTCTATATTTTCCAAAAAAATCTCTCTTTCATTTCACAAGTTTTGTGATCATTCACTCCATTCCATTCCACTTCATTCCATTTCATTTCACTTCATTTCACTCCACTCCACTTCATTTCATCCATTTCATTCCATTTCATTAATAAAAAAATATTTTTCATGACCATTTCCATCTGGTCATTTGTCATCTGTTCATTTCCATTCATCCAAGTAATAGCTGTGTCAGTTTCCGCAGCTGACATCTGTTTCCGCAGCTGACTCCAGTTTCCGCAGCCAGAAGCAGATTCCGCAGCTACTACTCTGTTTTCAAAGAGAATGTACAGTCAGATGTTATTTTTATAATTATGAAATAAAATGCAGGAGAGAGGATCAATGGAGCATTCAAGACACCAATGGAGATCAGTCAGTTGAAGACCAAGGGAAAAGGCAAAGATTCCAAAGGTATGAATAAAATTTATTTCAAATAGTATTGAAAAACACATTTTTATATAGTTTTGAACCATGAGCTCTATCCATTACGCGCAATGATTATATTGACAGTTCTGTAACCTTTCACGATCTCCATATTATCCTCTTGCATTTATTCACAAACAGTTTCATCATTAAACCTCGATTTTCACTCATGATCCAATATCCCACCGGTGATAATGAAGCGTATTTGATTTGACCAAGGACTCTTACAAGCCGCATCAAGTCACAACCGTTGATTGAAACGTGTTCACATTTATTTCGTAGCCACCAAAATTCAAAATGCGGTTGAATGTGTTATATTCTATCAATCTACTCAGTCCTATCTTTGTTATGTTTTCGAAACCCCACTCTGTTCTGTTTTACTCCGTTTCGTTCCTTTTGCTCATTCTCACTCCCGTATATCTACCCACAGTCTCACTCCATTCCGTTTATGGTTCTCATTCCCATTTTATGATACATCCCCACAGCCATTGTGCTCGTTCCTGAGCATTCAACCATTCTACTTCCATTTGAAACCCTCACGAAGGAAAATTTGTGAAAAACAGAGAAGTGAAATGGGTAAATTGCTAAGGGCAGAGCCGGAAGGACCGAAGTTTATAGAGGGATATCCGCAAGCAAAGGAGATATTGAAGAAAGCAAAATGGCTGCGTTTTATTCAGAAATTCAGAGGTTACCACAAATAAGTTACGAAAGCATTTGCAAGGTCGTTTGATGGCTCAGAAGCAGAAATTGGAGACCTCAAGTTTGCAGTCAATGAAGCATCTATAGCAAAAGCCACGGAACTTCTTCAGGAGGGAGAGCGTTGGTTCAAAAATAAAAGCATCAGTGATGAGGCATGGAGAACAATCTTACGAAACCAAGGTATGGACATAACTGTTTTTAAGAGAGGAATTCCTGTGCATGCATTGAAGGAAGAATGGGCCACTTTACTGCTAATTGTTCAGAAATTCATTACATGTGAAGGTCGTTTTGGGTCCATGTACATGTACCATACCAGGCTATTAATGAAATTTCTAGAAAATCAAACTCTCAATCTCCCATATTTTCTATTCAATAGCTTGAAGAAAATGGCTGTGACTGTTCAAAAACACTTAGGAGATGTAGAGCCCCATCTATATCACCACGGCCTTATAAAAATTCTGATTGAAAAGGAGCTAAAGGAAAGAAAAGACACATGGGAACAATTTCTAGTTAGAAATTTCTTTGAGGAACCTCAGGAAATTCCTGAAGGTAGTTCAATAAGAAGGAGTAGAAGAAAAAGAATAAATGTTGAAACCCAAATTACTCCTACTCAGGAAATTCCTGCAGCTAGCACAACAAGAAGAAGTAGAAGGAAAAGAACAATTGATGAAATCCAAAACACTCCTACTACTACTATGAAAAGAACTGATAGGGAAGAGAGATTGGTAAAAAGAAAGAAGAAGGAAATCAAGGGTAAGAAGCCAATAACACCAAAAGGGAAAGAAACTATTGAGGCTGTACATAAAACTCCTTCTTCTGAAGAAGAAGATCATCAAGTGCTATCAGAAAGATTAGTTTATCTTCAAAAACAGTCATCCATGCCCAAGAAGGCAGAGAAAGGAAAACAAAAACAAAAGGATAGTGTACCACAGCGTGTGAGGAGAAGCAGCAAACTAAAGGGAAAATTGAGAAAAACGCAAATTAAAGGTCCTTATTTCATTGATTTGGGTGAGGAGACATCTGAACAGTCCCCAACTGACCATAGTCCATCTCAGTCAGTTAGTGAACGTGGTTCATTTCATTCCCAATCAGACAATGAGCATACTCCATCTTATTCTCAGAAAAATATTGATGTAAGCCCTCCTCGGCCAGATTTTGAACATAACTCTCCTTTACAGCATTTTGGGGACATCCCAATAAAAATGATACCTGAAATAGACCCCAAGCAGCAGGAGGTATATGACTATATATAATCTTTGGAAAAGGCAGCCACAGGTCCAAGTACTTCTTCCATTCAGCCACATACATTGCAGGATGATTTGGTCCAATCATTAAAACAGGAAATTTTTGAGCTGGAGCTTTTAAATAGGCACATCAAAAATGAAAATGAAACATTGAAAGAACAAGGCAAGCTGGACAAGATCATCCATGATAATACTATGTTACATTTGGGAATATGGCAAAAGAAGAATAAGAAATTGAAAAGGAAATGCCAAAAATTGAGCAGAGCACTTGTAAATATCAAATTTAGGTACTTAATGAAGAAACCCAGAATGATGGCAGTTCCAAGGAAGAAGAGAAGAGGATTGGATGTGCTGGCTGAAGTATCAAGGCACATGAACTGAACAAAGAGTATCAAAATTTTGGTTGCATGAGGACATGCAACACCTTCACAGTGGGGGTATGTTGAGTCCCAAATTTGCATCTTTTCCATACACTTTTCCATACCCTTTTCACTCACCTAAACCTCCCAAATTGTCAATATCATGTGCAAAAGAGCATCTAACATGGTTTTTAATTATATTTTTGTGTTTGCTATTTGATCTAGATTTTTTTCATTTAGCTGCGGAATCTTGCCACTTTCCGCAGCTGCTGCAACTTTCCGCAGCTATTTTGTGAAACTCTATGCTACAGGTGTCTACAAGGGAAACGAGCCACATGGGCAGGTCAGTAATGACGTGGACATGGTTCGTGTCCTATTGGTTCAAGCAAACTCATCCAAAGAAGCCGCGGTCAAACGCGTCCACATGGAAGTCAACCATGGAGTTTCATGTCGGCCGGACTCTGTTTCGTGTCACATGAAGACCCATACGACCGTTTCTAAGCCTGCGGAGGTTAAATCGACATCTGTACAGGGTTCTAGAGTTGAATTCAAGCATCCACCTCTCGTAGATTTACTTTCCAACACGGCCATGCTCCTATATCCATGGACGTAGTGGTCTACGTGCTCTCCACCAGCATGAACTTTAGGAGACAGTTATAGTTTGTTGCTTTATATAATGTGTTTGCATACGCATATGAAGTTAGTCGATATTAGTGAATGTAGTCTCTGTTATCTTTTGATTAGTCTGCTCTGTAGTGATTACGCTGCACTTGTGCCGTAACATTACCATTCTGTAATGACTGCTTTTTAATATGAGAAGAATCTGTTTTTCAACTTAATTCGTATTTGAGGACCGTTGCCAAGGCTGTGTAGAGGGCCCCTGCTCAGCTAAGGTTTTGTGTATTAGTGTATATTTCTCATTTCGTTTCTTTAGAAATCATTGTATCATAATCCATTCATATGTTCATACTTTGCAGTTGTTTCATTTCTGTTTATACACTTCCATAATTTCCATTTCATTTCTGTCTTTCATGCTTTATGATTGTTAATCATTGATCAGTGTTTATGTTTTTCAGGTTTTAGATAGGCAGCCCGGGCATTTTCATAGCTTTTTGACTAATGACATGGAACTAACATTGTTCTGCTGCTAGTTTGCTTTTCATAGTTTTTGTTTAATTTCAGTATTGCTCTGTACATTTCAGTTTTGCTTATCTGCTTCAGTAGTTAAATTTAGATATACTAATATGCTCATAGCATCTTCAGTTGCCTCCGAAAGCCACAGCTGGACTGATGGCGAGGGATTGCATTATGAAATGTGTAGTTTAGTATTAGTTTCTTTTCTGCAAATTTAGATATATTAAGCTGCTCATAGCATCTTCAGTTGCCTCCGAAAGCCACAGCTGGACTGATGGTGAGGGATTGCATTATGAAATGTGTTGTTTAGTATTAGTTTCTTTTCTGCAAATTTAGATATATTAAATCATGCATGACATCTTCAGTTGCCTCCGAAAGCCACAGCTGGACTGATGGTGAGGGATTGAATCATGAGTGTATGGTTTAGTATTAGTTTACTTTCTGCAAATTAAATATCGGTTACTCAAGTTGTTTATGATTACTTCCGAAAATCATAGCTGGACTAATGATGAAGGGTCAGAAGATAAATTGATGTAATCTGATTTAGATTTATTTTGTTGCAATTTTGAATTTCCTTAAGCATATTTCTTTTGTGTTTAGTTGTTGGTAAATAATTATAGGGGATATCACTTCCTTGAACAAATATAACCAAACTTGTTTTCATTTTAGAATTTCCATTTCACCTTAGAAAACCAAAAACGACAAAAAGTTAAGAAATAGGTTATCTTGCACATATAGTGCGCCGCACTTCATCAGCTTACGATTCCCGGATTGACAAATTAAATGCAACAATTTAGGACACACTAAATTGACCAAACAGTTTTCTGCAATAAAACCTGTGTGTTAACAATTGCTTCCAGTTAAATAATTTCAGTGCTCATTGGCCATCGAATTGTCTTGAATTGATATTGTGAGGAAATTTGTTTAACTATGAGGCGATTGAACTCTGTGCATATATAACTACTAAGTTGAACTATTATATATATTCTGCATCCCTCTGTCTATTTTTTCTCTCAAAATTGTTTGAACAAGCTCTGTTGAATAAATCTCCACTCATAGAAGAATTCTGCGTAAAATTGTGATCAACCAACTCCATCCTAATGATAGTGAAAATCCCGTCGGAAGAGAATTACATTTGTTTGTTGTTAATTGGAAACCTTGCCGAGGATAGACCTGAGTTAACGGAATAAGAAGGATGGCGCAACCCCGAATTAACTTTGGTTAGTCACTATTCCAAAACTGGGAGTGGATTGCTAAACCAGACTGCCCATATCACACCGCTTTTGTGGAGTAAGTGGTATTTTCTGTTTGGGAGAGATTCCATTGAGTATTCGACACATGGCAAGGGTGGACCCATGAAAACCGCTATCATTGCACGCCATCGTACGTTAACGTTCGACCAGGGAGGCCGCGCGATATTGTTGAACGCTATCGATCTGGGAGGAAGCCATCGGACGGTGGTCGCTTTCGGAAGTAGTGCGAAGGATAACCAAGGTATGACGCATGAATTTGATTGGAATATTGATCATATATGTGGGGCCCGGAGCCAAAGTTTTATTACAAAGCCATTTTTTTAAAAAGCGTTGGGTATTAATATAAAGTTCGGAGATATAATTTAATTTTCAAAGGTTGTTGATAATGTTTATTTATCGAATTCCTTGAATTTGATAAATAAAATTCCAAGAAAAGAAAGAAGACCACGTGGAGGAAAACTAGGTTAATAGAGGAAAGTGCTGACTGAACCACAAGAAGATACCATCTCTCCTGAGGGGCCGACTTTCAGTTTTTCACCGTCATTTGTGGTATCAGAGCTGTTGTTTTTAAGTTGTTTTTGCAAAAAACTAACATGGCAATCTGAGTTGGTAGAGGTGCTGGCAGAAGGAGACTTGTTGCCAACGTAAAGGTGTTGGAGATTTTGCAGAGGTTCGGGGCCAGAATGGATGCCATGGAGCGAAGACAGCTCGGAGATCCTGAAGACATTAGTGAACCTGAAATAGAAGAAGCTGAAGAAAATTTTGAGATTCCTCTTGACTTGAGGCTCCTCAGAACTGTTCTGGGGTCTGTAGTTAAGCCCAAGATTGAAGTATCAAATTTTGTAGGAGGATTGAATCCAGAGGAGCTGGTGGACTGGATTAATGAAATGAACAAGTGCTTCGACTATGAAGAAATAAGTGAGGATAAAAAGGTCAAGTTTGTAGTGACAAAGCTGAAAGGACATGCTGCACTCTGGTGGGATGGAGTGCAGGCAGAAAGGAGGAGAGTTGGAAAGAAACCTATCAAAAGCTGGACCAGAATGATGGCTAAATGAAAAGGTAAATTCTTGCCTAGTGATTATCAGCTAACATTATTTATGAAAATGCAGAACTTGAGACAGAGGTTGCTGATATTAAAGGAATACACAGAGGAATTCTACAGAGTGAGCATAAGAGCTGGGAAATTTCAAGACACACCAGAGAAGACTGCCAGATATGTGAATGGTCTCAAGCTGGAGATCCAAGATGAGATTGGTCTTCTGTCTCCTAAGACAGTGGAAGAGGCCTAACAGATGGCCTTGAAAGCAGAGGAGAAACTCCTGAGGAAACAGTCTGCCAAGAAGAGAGGTACTTTTTGTGGAAAGGGAAGTCAGGGTGGTAGAGGAAAGCCTACTACACCCAGGGATGGAGCTAACAGTAGCTCACCTCAGAATGCATCTACAGAGGATGATGCAAGGGGCAGAAGGGGTTCTTACAGAGGAAAAGGAAGAGGAGGAAGAGACAGAGGCAGAGGTAGAGAATTGAGGTGCTATAGATGTCAAAAAGTGGGAAATAAGCACTATGAGTGTCCAAAGAATGTGGGTGCTGGTCCAAGAAATGTTGTTGTTTCCTAGGCTAGAGAAGAGGCAGAAATTGAAGAAGAAATTCTACCAGAGAGGGGAGAGTCCTTGGTGGTTAATAAGGTCCTGTTGAAACAGACCAAAGAGGTCACTGAGCCTGCACAAAGGAAGACTTTGTTTAGGAGCATATGCAAAGTCCAAGGGAAATTCTGCCATCTAGTCATTGATAGTGGCAGCATAGACAATCTGATTTCCACTAAGGTAATAGAGAAGTTGAAGTTAAAGACAAGGGAGCATCCAACTCCCTACAGGGTGTCCTGGCTGCATAAAGGGCCCCAGCTAGTTGTAAAAGAACAGTGTGAGATAGAGCTGCAAATGGGAAAATACAAAGATAAGGTCCTGTGTGATGTAATGCCCATGGATGTGTGTCATATACTGCTGGGTAGACCTTGGAAATTTGACAGAGCAGCAGTGCATGATGGCAAGAAGAACACTTACAAGTTCTTCAAGGATGGGGTACATTGTACATTGATACCCATGGAAGAAGGAGAGCCATCCAGCAGAGTGATTGATCCAAAGACCTTGTTGCTGAGCAGGAAGGAATATCTGCAGTAGATAGAAGAAGAAGAGGTATTTTTTGCTTTATTTTTCAAACCTAAGGTAGTTCTTACTTCTACAAAGATTTCTGATTTTCCAATAGAAATCCAAGAGATGTTAGACAATTATTGTGACATTGTTGTGGATGATTTACCTGATGAGCTGCCACCTGTGAGAAAGATCAGCCATCAGATAGATTTTATCCCTAGTTCAAATCTGCAAAATAAGGCAGTCTACAGAATGACTCCCACAGAAAATGAGGAAATCAGGAGACAAGTACAGGATTTGGTGGACAAGGGACTGATCAGAGAATGTTTGAGTGCATGTGCAGTACCAGCAATATTGAGCCCAAAGAAAGATGGAGGCTAGAGAATGTGTACTGATTCTAGAGCAATCAATAAGATCACAATCAGGTATAGATTCCCTTTGCCCAGAGTTGAGGATTTAATGGACTATTTGAGTGGTGCTAAATATTTTTCAAAGATAGATTTAAAAAGTGGATACCATCAGATTAGAATAAGAGAGGGTGATGAGTGGAAAACTGCCTTTAAAACAAATGAAGGACTATATGAATGGATGGTAATGCCTTTTGGGTTGTCAAATGAACCTAGCACTTTTATGAGACTTATGAATGAAGTATTGAAGGAATTCATTGGTAAATTTGTGATAGTATATTTGGATGATATATTAGTTTTCAGCAAAACTAAAGAAGAGCATTTAAGGCATATTAATTATGTCTTGAAGAAGCTGCACCAAGAGAAATTGCTGATAAACTTAAAGAAATGCTCATTCATGAAGGAAGAGTTGGTCTATTTGGGTTTTGTTGTTTCTGCAGAAGGATTGAAGATGGACCCAGAAAAGGTTAAGGCAATTGTGGAGTGGCCTTCACCCAGAAATGTTTTTGAGGTAAGAAGTTTCCATGGACTTGCCAGTTTTTACAGGAAATTCATAAAAAAAATTAGTAATATTAATGCACCCATAATTGAGATAATAAAGAAGAGAAAACAACCATTTAAGTGGACTGCTGAAGCAGAAAGAAACTTTAAACTTTTGAAGCAAAAGATAACTGAGAAGCCTGTTTTGATTCTGCCTGATTTTACCAAACCATTTCAAGTGAAGTGTGATGCCAGTGGGGAGGCCATTGGAGCTGTGTTGAGTTAGGATGATAGGCCTGTAGCCTATTTCACTGAGAAGATAAATGACACCAGAGGAAAGTATTGCTCTTATGAGAAGGAATTCTATGATATTGTTCAGGCATTGAAAAAGTGGAGACATTATTTGATGTTCAGGGAATTTGTATTATATTCTGATAATCATGCTTTGCAATATATTGTACAACAGCCCAATTTGAATCATAAGCATGCCAAATGGGTTGAGTATCTCCAAGGTTTTAACTTTTTTTTGAAACATATAATTGGCCAAGTAAATAAAGTAGCTGATGCTTTGAGCAGGAGGAACATGCTTGTTCAAGAAACCAATTTTGAAGTTGTAGGATTTGATTTTCTCAAAGAATTGTATAAAACAGATTCAGATTTTAAGGAAGCATTTGAGGCATGTTGTAATCCTGTTCTAAAAGATAGAGGCCAGTGGCTGGATTATTTCCTGTAGGAAGACTTACTATTCAGAAGGAACCAATTGTGTGTACCAAAATGTTCCATGAGAGAAAACTTGATTAAGGAGAAGCATAGTGGTGGACTTGCTGGACACTTTGGTATTGATAAAACTTATGAGCAGCTGAGTCACTTCTATTAATGGCCCAAGATGAGAGCAGAAGTGGAAAATTTTGTGAAAAATTGCAAAATCTATCAATATGCCAAAGGAAGGAGCCAGAATGCAGGATTGTACACAACCTTGCCTATCCCAGACAGGCCTTGGGACATGGTGAGTATGGATTTTGTTCTAGGATTTCCCAAGACTCAGAGAGGGAATGATGTAGTCTTTGTTGTAGTGGACAGATTCTCCAAAATGGCACATTTTATTCCATGTTATAAAACTAGTGATGCCACCCATGTTGCTAACTTGTTTTTCAAAGAAGTTGTTAGATTGCATGGGTTGCCCAAGAGCATTGTTTCAGACAGAGACACCAGATTTGTGGGTCATTTTTGGAGGACACTGTGGAAGAAACTTGGTACCAAACTGAGTTTCAGCTCAGCTTATCATCCTCAGACTGATGGACAAACTGAGGTAGTGAATAGGAGTCTAGGAAATTTGTTGAGAAGTCTTGCAGGAGAGCATCCCAAGCAGTGGGATCATATTTTGCCTCAGGCAGAATATGCATATAATGACTCACCAAACAGAAGCACAGGGCAGAGTCCATTCCATATTGTTTATGGAATGCACCCCAGAGGAATATCAGAGTTAAGAAATCTGGGAAAGGCAGAGCTAAGGAGCGCAGATGGTGAGGAATTTGCTTCAGAGATCCAGGCCATACATGAACAAGTGAAACAGCAACTACAAGGCAGCAGCATCAAATATAAAAGCAGAGCAGACTTGAGCAGAAAAGAAGTTCATTTTGAAGTAGGAGATCTGGTTTTGGCACACTTGAGAAAGGAGAGATTCCCAAAGAAGCAGTATAACAAACTGAAGTTCAAAAATATTGGGCCATGCAAGATACTTAGAAAGTTTTCTGCAAATGCTTATGAGATTGAATTACCTCCTGATGTTGGAATATCTCCCATTTTTAATGTTGCAGATTTGTACAAGTATGAGGATGATGGTGCAGAAGAAAGATCAACAGACAAGGGAAAAATTGAGTGGAAAGAGCAGCTACCTCCAGCGCAACCATTGCAACTAGAGAAGATATTGGACAAAAGGGTGTTCAAGAGGACCAGAGGACAAGAGTACTTTCAGTACTTAATCAAATGGAAGGATAAGCCAGAGGAATATGCCACTTGGATGACTGAAGGAATGTTGCAGAAGATAGGCCGATCAATGGAAGAGCTCATGGACAAGAGCCCATGAAGAAAATTGCCCTCGGGAGTCTGATGCAGGGGCATTAGACACTAGCCAGCAATGTAGGAGGTTTTTTCCACATGTTGTGGCTAGGAGGGTTCGAAAAAATTTGAATTGTAACAGCTAGGTGTCAATACCTCAGCTGACTGATTCATTTATATTAGTTAGAATTTGTAGAAGTTGAATAGTTAGATTCGATCCATCTGTCATGTTTCAGTTAGTTGAATTATTGTAATTAGGATTTTGATTTTCTAAACGGTCCTCATAGAGGAACCGAAGAGACACATTGTAATGTATATAAATTTTATCCCTTGGATGCATTGAGGGAGAGAGGAGTTTTCTGCAATAAAACTTGTGTGTTAACAATTGCTTCCAGTTAAATAATTTCAGTGCTCATTGGCCATCGAATTGTCTTGAATTGATATTGTGAGGAAATTTGTTTAACTGTGAGGCGATTGAACTATGTGCATATATAATTACTGAGTTGAACTATTGTATAGATTTCGCATCCCTCTGTCTATTGTTTCTCTCAAAATTGTTCGAACAAGCTCTGTTGAATAAATCTCCACTCATAGAAGAAGTCTGCGTAAAATTGTGATCGACCAACTCCATCCTAATGATAGTGAAAATCCCGTCGGAAGAGAATTACATTTGTTTGTTGTTAATTGGAAACCCTACCAAGGATAGACTTGAGTTAACAGAATAAGAAGGATGGCGCAACCCTGAATTAACTTTGGTTAGTCACTATTCCAAAACCGGGAGTGGATTGCGAAACCAGACTGCCCATATCGTGCCACTTTTGCGGAGTAAGTGGTATTTTCTGTTTGGGAGCGTTTCCATTGAGTATTCGACATGTGGCAAGGGTGGACCCACGAAAACCGCTATCATTGCGCGCCATCGCACGTTAACGTTCGACCAGGGAGGCCGTGTGATATCGTTGAACACCGTCGATCTGGGAGGAAGCCATCGGATGGTGGTCGCTTTCGGAAGTAGCGTGAAGGATAACCAAGGTACGACGCGTGAATTTGATTGGACTATTGATCATAGATGTGGGGCCCGGAGCCAAAGGTTTATTACAAAGCCATTTGTTTAAAAAACGTTGGGTATTAATATAAATTTCAGAGATATAATTTAATTTTCAAAGGTTGTTGATAATGTTTATTTATCAAATTCATTGAATTTGATAAATAAATTTCCAAGAAAAGAAAGAAGACCACCTGGAGGAAAACTAGGTTAATATAGGAAAGTGTTGACAGAGCCACGAGAAGAGACCATCTCTCCGTAGGGGCCGACTTTTAGTTTTCTCATCGTCACCAATCCCTCTCGTTTTGTAGTGGAGTAGTTGCGCTCTACACTGTTATTACCCTTAAAAAAAATTCTAAACTCTGTAAGTTTACACTATTTTAGTCATAGTGTCAAATAGGTTTTGAGTTACTTTAGTCTTGATAAAGGGTAGGTTATAGGTTTAGAAGTCTTAAAAAGTCAGTTTTCAATTTCAAATAAAGTCTTTAGGTCTCATCCCATGGTTGAAAAGTCTCATCATTCACTTAAAAATCATGTCATCAACTTTTGGATGAAACCCCTGCAATTAGCCACAAAACCGCAGTTTTGTAGTGCAGTCAATTCAAAAATTGAGTTTTGTGCTATGAAAGCGCTACTACTTTCATAGCACAAAGTGCGAAAAATGAACTATGTGCGCTACTAAAGCACAGATTCTTAAAAGGACATGTCAAAGCCCAGAATTTGTCAGAAATATGTTAAGTTATGATAGGGTAACGTCATGGTGAGTCAGTTAGGGGTAATATTTGAAATGCTCAACCATCCATATCCATCATTACTATGGCAGGGGTTTCATATTGAGAAAATAAATTTTGAATTCGAAAGGTCTTGTCTATTTTAGTCATTCCAGTTTTCATTTTCTCATATTAAACTGTGAAACATCCTTGTTTCAAGCTCAATATTATGGTTTTTCTATACCAAAGATATTTCATACATTATCAAGCGAGGCTGATCCTTTTTCAAGCAAGGTTGCCAAATAAAATCAAGAGAGGCTAATTATCAAATTCTAAAGGAAGCCAACAGGGTTTTTCTGAAACAAGTATGGCTGAGGAGAAAAATAACCATAGATCAGGACATTGTTTGAAGTATGAACCTGAAAGCAGAAGAATTTTAGCTGAAGACCAAACAGTCATGAATGCTTTCAGTAAAGAAATTTTTTTAAATTTCTGTGAAAAGCTGCAGGGTGGACATACTCAAGTATCAAAAGAATTTGCATTACATTTCAGTGGTACAAATACAAAGGTTGGGATTTTAAATATGTCAGTGACACCTGAAACCATTGCTCTAGTGACTGAAATACCTATAGGATAGGAAACATGATTTAAAGGTTTTAGGTTTGATATGGAGGCATGCAAGATGTTTTTGAAGCCAGAATATGCAGAGCTGGACTTGAATAATGCAGTTCCTAGAAACTTTATTAAGGATAGCCATGCCAAACTACTGCTCAACATCCAGAGATATTTCACGTGCGAAGGCAGGTACCACAAAGTTTACACCTATCATTTCAAACTCCTATTACACTTCACAGGTATGATATCACTGGATTTACCATTTTTCCTATATAGAAGCATTGCTAAAATGGCTGATAAGGTCCATGTGAAATCCGATGACTGTAAAACATCTCTGTTTCACCATGGCTTAATTAAATTGTTCGTTTTGAATGATCTCCAGAAGATTAGTAGAGATTTTTCCTCTTTTCTATTTATAAGTGGATTTGAAATGGAAGCTCAAACTCCAGCTAAAAACCCTAAGGAAAAGGAAAATCATCCTCACCAGCAGAATTCAATCAACCTATAGCTGTAAGGACTAGGAGGTTTGTCAAATTAAAGCCAAGGAAACAAGTGAAATTTAAAGTAGAAAGGACACCAGTGATTGTCGCAGAAACCCCTCCACCTGAAAAACAAGGGTTATAGAGTATCAAGGAAGCCAAACATAAACAAACAGCTAGTAAGAAAATAGTCCAGAGAATCACAAGGAGTCAAAGTACAACATCAAAAGGAAAGACAGTGGTTTCAGGATCAAGTGACAGCCCAGGTTTGAAAGGAAACTTAGATAATATATTACATGCAATAGATGTTGAAAATGGCAACAAGAAACAGTGAAGGAGGCCTCCTGAAACATATTTCCTGATCCTATTTGGAAAGTGATCACCTAAACTAGGTGTGGGACCACACAGGTGATTTTTGTCGAAAAGTCTATTTTTAGACTATGTCTATTTTTAGACATATAGATCATGGTCTATGAGTTGCAGGATGCTATTTATGGATGATTGGTCGAGTTCGTAAAAATATATGGACCTATATTTTTAGACATTGGGCAGTTTCTATTTTTAGACTGCTGGGCTAAAAATAGAACAGTCGAATATTATTAGCTCTTAATAATATTTGGACTATAAACATTATCTTATCCTCTTGGAGCACTTCAGTTTGATGCTTGGATGTGGCACATGCAGCTGACAGAAGGAATTACACTATTCCTAGGGTCTAAGTGGAGCTATTGCATGATGACTTTAGTTAGAACTCATGTGAGTGAGTTTGGTGGAGTTGATTGAGGAGTTGATGGAGTTGTGTTCAGTTTGACTTAGTTGAACTAGTTGTATTTAGTCTAACTGATTAATACACTAGTGATGAGTGGTGTGAATTAATTATTAATTAATTCACTAATTATTAACTCATAAATCAACTAAATAATACATCAGTTAACTTCAGTGCATGGACAGTTCAGTGGAGACCAGTGGAAGAGATAGGTGAAAGAGCAGGTTTACTATCAGTTGTGACTATAGTTGTGCATGAGATTTGCACAAGATTTGATTGAGATTGCCAATGAGAATTGCATAGTTAAAGATAGGGGGATTTGATCCTTCATCTGATTCATTCTCATCTTGGATTGCACAATAGAGGCAGGCAAACAGTGAAGGAGTTTTGAACCTGTGACTTGTTCAAAACTGAGCTAGTTTGTGTGTAATTTTTGGAGATAGTATTGAGTACTTGTGAGGATTATTGTACTATGATTGTTACATGATTCTCTATCATTATATTATACAGATAGTTGGGGGTTTTCAGCTGTAAGCTTTCCCCATTACATTCTGTGTTCATGTGTGTTTGACTATTGTGTTTATGTGCGCATGCGACTGTTTCTATTTCCGCATATTAATGATCAATTGTAGAAGAGGTTATGTGTTATGCATGAATTCGAATTAGTGTGTGACCAGGATAATCTCGGTGAATAAATCTTCATTATTCAGCAAATTTCTACATGGTATCGGAGCGAGATTGATCATCGGATCTATTACAGTGATTACAATTATTTCGGTGGACAGAGTCTATAAGCGGGCCAGGTAGCCTCTGGATCCATCCTTTCTCTGAAAGGTGATATATCCAGTAAATGCCCCTACAGTCAATCTCTGTGCTAGAAATACTTTGTTTTCACAGATCCAGAAGCAGTTGAGTTTTGAGCTTGGAATTCGAATTTGCAACAGTGTTTTCTTGGTGTCGAAGTCAAAATGTCTTATCAAGGTTTGCGATTGGAGTATTCCCTTGAGGGCAGCTCGAATTATATTTCATGGAGAGATAGGATGGAGGCAGTGTTATATGATAACAGGCTGAAGGATTTCATAGATGCTGAAGTCCCAAAGCCTACTGATGCTGCTCAAGTTGAGGCTTGGCAAAAGAAGATGGCAAGGTGTCGAAGGATTCTGTTGCAGGGCGTGAAGGATCACATTGTATCCAGCCTGCATGGAAAAGCTTCTCCATACTTGATGTGGAAAGCATTGACAGAATTGTTCTAGAGCAAGAGCAACCAGAGGAAGTTGGTGCTCAAGGATAAACTCAGGAAAATTAAGATGGAGAAGAATGACACTATTCCAGTATACTTGACAAAGTTTGTCCCTTCTGCGAGGGGATGAGCTTGGGAGTGTAGGAGTTAGTGTGGATGATGAGGAGGCGTGACAGCAGCTCCTCGGGCTTACGAAAGTTGGCATGAATATCGGGGCAGAGTGTCAACTCCTGGACCTCTATTTTTAGACATTGGGCGGAATCTATTTTTAGATTGCCAAGCTAAAAATAGAACAGTCAAATATTATTAACCCTTAATAATATTTAGACTATTATCTTATCCTCTTGGAGCACTTCGGTTTGATGCTTGGATGTGGCACATGCAGCTGACAGAAGGAATTACGCTATTCCTAGGGGTTAGTTGAGCTATTGCATGGTTGACTTCAGTTAGAACTCATGTGGCAGAGTTTGGTGGAGTTGATGAGACAGTTGGTGGAGTTGTGTTCGGTTCAACTTAGTTGAACTAGTTGTATTTAGTCTAACTGATAAATACAATAGCGATGAGTGGTGTGAATTAATTATTAATTAATTCACTAATTATTAACTCATAAATCAACTAAAGAACACATCAGTTAACATCAGTGCATGGACATTTCAGTGAAGACCAGTGGAAGAGATAGGTGAAAGAGCCAGTTTACTATCAATTGTGACTATACTTGTGCATGGATTGAGATTGCCAATGAGGATTGTGCAGTTAAAGAGGGAGGGATTCAAACTTGGATCTCATTCATTCTCATCTTGGATTGCGCAGTAGAGGTAGGCAAACAGTGGAGGAGTTTTGAACCTGTGACTTGTTCAAAACTGAGCTAGTTTGTGTGTAACTTTTGGAGATAGTACTGAGTACTTGTGAGGAGTATTGTGTTATGTATTTTTACATGATTCTCTATCATTATAATATACAGATATTTGGGGGTTTTCAGCTGTAAGATTTCCCCATTACATACTGTGTTTATGTGTGCTTGACTATTGTGTTTATGTGCGCATGCGACTGTTTCTATTTCCGCATATTGATGATCAATTGTAGAAGAGGTTATGTATTATGCATGAAGCTTAAATAGTGTGTAATCAGGATAATCTTAGTGAATAATTCAGCAAATTATTCAAATTTCTACAATAGACATACAAGAATCTCCTATAGTGCAAGATGATTTCATAGGGATTAAAGAAAGAAAACAGAAAGGGATGAAATCATCAAAGAAGCTTGGGTTTAAGGATGAAGATGTAGCATTTGTTTTCCAAGATAGGAGGCCTATAACTAGGCATTCTAAAAGGCTAAAATAACTTAATTCAAAAGTTGAGGAAACAAATGAAGCAGCTACTGTTCATAAGGATATAGTTGATCTTTCCTCACCTGTAACAAAACATGCAGAAAATAGAGTATCTAAAGCAAAGGAGGAAATGACCAAGTATAAAAGTATGGAAGAGAGGTTAAGATTAGCAAATCATGAAATTGACAAGTTGAATAAAAGAGCTAGAAAACATGTCATTGAGAAAACAAACTTTAAAAGGATGAAAGTTGTTTGGGAAGGTGAAAAAGTTTCAAAATAAAAAATACCAAGCAATGAGGAACAATTCTTCACATGGACAGTCCCAGCCATCGAGGAAGCAAAGTTTGTAAGAGTCATAAAAACTCATTTGAGAGCTAGAAATAAAAGGTTAAGAAGACAAGTTGAAGATCTGGAGATACAGTTGACAAAGTCTCAAGAAAAGTTAAAATGGTAGTGAAACAGAGTGATTGGGTAGTAAAACAAAGTGATAAATCCATAAGTCAATCTATGATCAAGATGAAAGAAAATTTTGATGAAGATTATGTTTTTGGGGTCATATTGTTGTGTTTTTGAAATAATACCAACACCTTTAAATTTTAAACATCTCCAAGGAACAAATTTTGAAGACAGTTTTGACAAAACTACTTACACAACAGTTTCGTAGTGCAGATAGTGCAAATTTGCTGAAATGCACTACGAAACTGCTGAAGCAGTCTTATAGCACATTTTAATATAAAAAATAGGGGGAATTTTGGTGAATTTTGACTTGAAATGGCTGGTGGAATTGTACAAATAGCATATGAAGGTTTACTTGAAGAAAGCAGGTCAAAATTTGATTGAAAAAAGGAGCTAAACATTGCGCTATGAAAAGTGCTATGACACTGATTTGCTTTCATAGTGCAGGTTTATCCTTTGTCTTTTTGCACCATTCGAGTTATAGTTTATGCACAGTTGGAGGATTAAAGATATATGGTGAATTTTTGGAAAAATGACACATGTAGACCTGATCTATTAATGATAAAAGTATTCAAAACATAAAGAAATCAAAGAGGCTAAAAAACAAGAAAACATGTTTCCTATTTTTTAGGAGAACATTATCATTAACAGCAGGGTCACTTCAAGTGAAAGATCAGCATCCAAATTCAACTTCATGGGATTGCAGGTGGAAAAATATGTAATAAAGATTAGATAAGGTTGTTAGAAGGATATTTAAGAGTTTCAGTCCTATTAGAATTAGGACTTTTCATAAGCATTATAGCTGTCAATTTGTAATAAATAGCATGTCTCAGATTAGGAAATGTGTCAAACTCTTTGAGTTCGATGTATCTAGTGGAGAAGAAGGGATCCTATCTTGTAAATGTTCTATAAAGAGTATAAGGTCGAAATCCAAGGGGTTGGAAATTTTGATTAGCAAAGACTGTGTTATTGTATGTCACTAGTTTTTTCAGCTTAATACAGAGTTCTATTTTGAAAACTCAAGATTCATGAGGAGTTCCTGTGTGTTATTATTCTAATGGAATTATTCAATACTTTTTTTGCAGTGGTATTTTTATATGATACTTATAATTCATTCATAATGCTCCAACTTCCTTCATATACAAACTGACTATGTGTATCACTATTCCAAATGTTTTTACTCCCTTACTTGAACTCCAAATGCCTTGACTTCCATGCTTGATAGACTGTGATGTTTTTGCTGAAGTTATCTTGATTATGGCCCAATGAATGTTTTCTAATGTGTTTTTCAACTAGTTATATCATATATTTGTTTTACCTTAGAGTTAGCCATCTATTTTTTTATTAAAAATCATAAACCCTGAGAGAGCCCTCTCAGGTTGAGGAGGCTAAGCCTTAGCCAAAATATTGGTCTAAAACAGTTACACAAGGTTTACTTGATGAGCAGCCCATCAAGCTTGATTTTGTGATAACATGCACTAGAGAGTTTCCTACTATCGAATGCAATAGGGTGATCAATGTCTCTGTCTCTAGGCTGCATAAGGATAGCTCCCAGGGTGATCCCCGACACATCTACATGAACATGGAATACCTTCACTCGGTCAAGAAATATGAGAATAGGAGTAGAGACCATCGTCTCCTTGAGTAGCTCAAATCTCTTCTGACACTCGTCGTTCCAAAAAAACGAAACATACTTCTTAAGAAATTTGTCCATAAGCATTGTGATCAGTGCATACCCTTGAATGAACTTCCTGTAGTAGCCTATGTGTCCAAGGATTAAGCATAGTTGTTTCTCAGTTGTAGGTACTGCCATGTTTATGATAACTGTGACTTTGGCAGGATCAACCATCAGTCCTTGTCAATAAACTATGTGCCTGAGCAAGATTCTGAAGGGTACGAAAAATATGCACTTCTTGATATTCATGGAAATATGGTGCTTTATACAGGCATCCAACATCATGCGTAGGTTCGAGACGTGCTTCTTCACCAATCCAAAGACAGTCCAGTCTTCAAAATATACCTCCAAAAACTTGTGGATGAACTCTTTGAATACTTTGACCACCACTTGCAAAAATATGGCAGGGGCATTCTTGAGCCTAAACAACATGACATTATATTGAAAGGATCCAAATTTAGTAGTGAACGTAGTTTTACTGTGATCTTCAGGTGCGATCCTAATGTGATGGTAGCCTGAGAATCCAGTTGTAAATGAGTATGCTTCCTACCCTCCCACGTTGTCCAGGATTTTATCTGAGAATGGTGTAGGGAAGGGATCATGTACGCAGGCATCACTCAATTTTCACAAGTCAACATAGATTCGTATCTCTCCCTTAGTATTTTTCTCCTGAACCACCATCGGAATTACCCAGTCCAACTGTTCGACCGGTTCGATGATACCTGCAGTGAGCATTTTGTTGATTTCTTCCTTAACCTTTTACTTATACTTAGGTTTCAGCCGATAAGGAGGCTGCTTCATAGGGCCCGCATCTAGTTTTAAAGTGATGTGAATGACCCCTAGGTACCTTGTAATCCCTTTGAGTTCTGAAAACTTCATCGAGAATAAGTCCTGGTATTCCGTGAGCTATTCTACAACTTTTCCTACTGTATCATCATCCCAGTAGTCCCAAATTTTAGCCAACTTAGGTTGTTCGTCCGTTCCAATGTTGACTTCTCGTAGCTTCAGAGGATTAGTAACATCGATAGTTTGCAGTGGGGGTTCAGTAACTGTGAGCTCTCCCTCTAACTCTGGGATAGAGACATTCTGTGGATCCTCATCACACTCTTCTATTTCTAAATTGCAGCAGTTGACAATATACAACATTCACGTTTCCCATGTTGGTGCCCCAATTGCTACTTAAGGTCATGATTCATCAAATACTAAGGCCTCTATATCCTATAGAGCTTCGTCAAGCACCTATGTTCCACCTACCAACCCAAATGTCCCTACAAACTCATCCTTCAATGTTTCCCAATGGAGGGTGCTTTGGTGTAGCTTCGCATCTAAATACCATGCGGTGGGGATTGGCCCCAAGGCATGAATAAACAGGTGAACCCATTATTCCCTAGTTCGTTCACACAATTTCTCCATCCAAGCGAACAAGTGCTCATGCGGGTCCCCTGGGCCCAAGAAAGTCTTTACGCGCAAGTGACTAGAGGTTTGAACCGTAAGATCATCATGTCACGACATTCTCCCCAATCCTAGAATGCCCCCTTATGCGTGTCCCACCACTTCACAAGGTTTGCACACATGACTAGATTAAGGGCCCATAGCCTTCGTTCCCGTGGGACTTCAGCTTCAAATTCTTGCAAAAACTCCCTAATACTACTAGAACCATCAAAGTAGGGTAGTTCTCTTACCTCTAAGGAGATGCATCAGAAGTTCTTTGCGACTCGAAGACATCGTAGCGTAGATACATCATGTAACCGGTTCTGCCAATTTTTGATCTCTCCATTGGAGTCAGAGAAGCATTTGTTGTCCTTTTCCTAGAAAATCACACCATCAGCCATAGGATTGATGCATTCTTTGTCCCAAGCAGTTAATTTATAGATGCGATCCACATCCTCTTCATCACGCACTAATTTTGTATACCATTCTCCTTCAGTAAGATCTAGCAGGACTATCACCCGTGTACCTTCATTCTCAAACACCATGCTTCTTTTATTTAAGTTGATAATACCTCCCATATCTATAGCCCAATCCAACCCTAGGAGCACAGGATAGGGGTCTACATCTTCCACAATCTGAATTACCTCAAAGTCAGCCCGGACCTTAACTCCTGCGATATCTACCATAATCTTTGACATTCTCCCTAATGGTATGATCTTCTGGTAGTTGGCCATGCACAGCTGTATAGTGGACCATTCGAGCTTCAGTTCTCCCATCCACTGTCATGTTTTCTTAGGCAGGACATTCACATCCGACCCTAGGTCCAAGATGACCTAATCCATCTCATAGTCGCCAATCTGCGTAGTAAGCCGCATTTCTCAACCAGTGCATTTCTTATGCTTGTGAAGTTTGTTCACATCCTTAACTTCCATGAAGGGGTTATATTTTTCTACACAGCTATCTATTAGTGCTTGAAGATTTTCTATAGCTTTCTGGTTGTGCAGAAACTTCATACAAAATGGTTTGACCCCGTCGTTCACTCTTAGGTTTGTGGGAGCCTAAGAAGTAGATGCCTCATCCTTATTAAAGTCTTTGCGAGCTGCAACAAAGGTTTCCTTTTCCTTCTGTAGTTCCAAACCTTCTTGTTTGAAAACTGCTCTTCGGATAGGAGGTTTAGCCACAACTTTCTCTTTAGCTCCCCCAATAGCCATCCCGTTGCGCGTGATGACATTAATACTTGGGCCTTCGTCATGTGGTTTTGTCTTAACCCTCTACACATTCTGCATAGGTGTCTACTGCTTTTCCTACATTTTTGCTATCAGAATTCTACAATCTTCAATCACATGGTCCAGTTGTCTACAATACATGCAATATTGCCTTGCAGGGTTCGGGCAGTCCCTCAAAAAGTGCCCTACTTCTCCACAGTTATAATAGATCATTTTTCCTCTTCCTCGACCTACGCCTCCACCCCTCCCCCCTCCTCTACCCCTAATTGGGGATCCTCCTCTGCTTGAGGGAGATAGAGGTGAAAATGGGTTAGCCTGCAACCTATATAGGTTTCCTTGGTCCATCATTAGGTCGTATGTCCGACAATTCTGTTTGTTATTTCCCACATATGAGAAAAATCAGCACCATTATTGTTTCAGCTTTGGAACATAAGCAGCCAGACGGGGGCAGTGGTTGGTATCATGTAGTCCTGCTACACGAAAGTCAGCACACCATAAGGTCAGAATACTTGGTCTCACACCTTCCCTAGGACGTAGCAGGCTGGGCCCCCGACTTGCATGTGATCTGCTAATAGAGGGCATTGATACTTGGTGTGCCCAGACACCCTAAATTTTATACACCATATGTCTAAGTTGGCTTCTTTCCCCCGCTCCTTACACAGGTTATGGATTTCGAGATGCATTTCCTGCATTTGTCCTTGGATCTATTGTACCCTCAACTAAGCATCATCTCTTAACGCGGCTTCTAAATTCATAGCAATCTCCAAGGCTTTTTCCTGCGAGTCAATGGCTTGCTGACCCATAGGTCCATGCAGGTGAGGTAGTAACATAGCGATGAACCATTCCTTGTGTTGTCTGTCATCATATAGAAGTTCCCCCTCTCTGATCACCTTATTTAGTCACTGGTCAGCCTCCCATACAGACTCAGAAGGCCCTTGTTTTAAATATTTTAGGTCACTCACTACCTAAGAGTAGGACTTCGGCTTCTAAAACTGTTGTTTTAGGGCATCCTTAACCTCTTGAATGGTCACATTCGCATGTTGAGCTACGTATCCCATATACCAGTCCAAGGCTCTTCCTTCAAAGGTGAGGGATAGCTACGCCCTTTTTATGGCATCGCTGGCCACATTTTGTGCAGTCCACACTGAATCTACGACAAACCATAATCGATACATATCTTCATCCCCTACACCTTTGAATGTAGGGAGCTTCATGTGCAAGGCCATATCTTCTTTTGGTGGAGGTGGAGGTATGGGTGAGTTCTTACCCATATGCGGATTCGAAGGTGGTGTTATAGGAGGGATATTTCCTGCGTGTCTAGCTGGTTCTCTCTACGAACTGTAGATGGATCTGACCCCTTCCTGATTGACTCTGTAGTACTTACTGCTTCGAGTTGTACCCTCCCTCTAATCAGAGCTCATTCAATCGGTGTGACTACATAGAATGCCCTTTTCACACAATAATATTTTAATTATAAATGGAAATGTTTTCAAGAACTTACCTTGGAAACCTTTGAAAAACCTTTGTTCTTATTTAGAATATAGTATGAAATGATAAAATATGAACTCTATCACAAATCCTCTCAGCATGCTATCCACCCATTTTTCATACGGGTTATGGTATTGTCAGTTTTTTCCAACTGCTGGATCAAATTTGGAGTCCACTGCGTGACCCACTCTTCCTTCCAACACGTTTGGAAATATACAAGCCTTGCCAACCACTCCTAAATTTCGTGCACAAAGGTTACAAAGAAAATTTCATAGACTTCAGTGAAGATATACCTATTCTTCCACATCTCAGCCATCAATTTTATGCTGCAATTCTACTTTACAGAAAATTCCTGAATCTATCTTTCGAATCACTCTTCAACTTCTAGCTTTTTAGGTCTCCAATGTTTTCTTGGCATTACCTGATCTCTCTCTCGAAATGCTCCTGGTCCTGGCAACAGAACCATTTGTTGGCTTGAGGGGTCCTAACCCAGGTTCGAAGGCTAAGGTTTTCCAACAAACCCCGATACTACTGGCCCTTTCGGTAGTGACCTACTTGCGTAGGCCACAGTCTCACCTAAAGCAGTATGGGAGGGTGCTGGAACCAGGTTTCCGCACCTTGAGAGAGAGTAGGTAAGTCAAGTAGATATGTGTTCACAACTTGTCGAGTTCTCACAGAACAGGTCTATTCATAGGTTTTATAACAATATAATCCGTAATTAATCATAACAGAGTTATTACCATGCACACATCTAGTCAGTACCTTTGCATCCACGTGCATATCAGCAATTTACCAGCACTTACTATCATAAACTCATGTATAACAGATCAAAAATATACTTTATACCATAACACATATATATTTGAAACATAAATAGATAGCACAATTGTATTCGCAACTCCGAATAGATTCCAAAGGTTTTCCTCAATAGTAACACAATAGATCCAGATAACACAGAGATACTTCAACTATATCATCATATATTAGCATCCAAAACCTAGTTACAATGGAAAACACAACCTGTGCACATAGCCAATAGGGTCTGCACACATTAGGACTAAGGATCTCTGCACACACAGCCAGTAGGAGTCCTTACCCAAAACAACCCAGAAGAGATCTAACAATTTGCACATAGCATCAGACTTAATTCTTGCCTACCTTTAGACTCAAAATGTCCATCTATTTATAACGACTTAGCCTACACTTTCTTATGGTATGCAAACCACGGTTTTCAGACTCTAAGTCTACCCTTTACCCATTACAATGCATTTGGGGCTTTGACCCACCCCAAAATCCCTGTGTTAGACTAATTAATACCAAAAATATACAAAATTGTACAAAATTCGTAGCTTTAGGGAACCCTGTTCCAATATAGGTCGAGTAAGATGGCCGAGTAAGGGTTGCTAAAGGGAGGCCATGATCATCCTCCAAGAGCAAGATCATCATGTGAGGGTTCACAAGAATGTTTCATACCTTAATGGTTGGCTTGAGCTAGGAAGTAGGATAGCATATTGTTGGTTCTCTTATGGCAGATCGAGCTTAAGAGAGGTTTCTCATGAGAATCTGGGCATGTGATTTCAATGGTGTCTTTGTGTAAAGGCCACATCAAATTTTTAATTTTTGAAATTTGAAACAAGAAACATTGAAATTGCAAACCAGAAAGGACAAAAAAAAAATTGTGCACCCACACTGGTGAGGAATTTTTATGAACCAAGAGTGAGGAATGTGGGGTGTCTAATTCATTTTTCCCTTAAAAAATTGGACAAAAAATTGTAATTTCATCTCATAGCAGCTTGTGTCAGGTAACTAAGTCATCATGACTGAGTTAGCTCAAGAAGTGCGAGTTGAGGGTATAAGATGAGGCATCTAGAGGGATTAATCTAATATTTTTGGGATCTAGTTTCATTTGATGCATTAGTGGTGTGCAGGTGTGAATTAATTAACTCAATTAAATGAGTTTAAATGAGTTTAAATAGTTTTAACTAAGTGATGAGATAGTGAGAGGTTGACAAGTGAATTAAATTAGATTTAATTCACAATGAGTGATCAATCATATAACCTATAATTCACTATTAATAGTTGCATGCATGTCAGTTCCGAGGAAGACCCAGTTGAGACAGAGGTTAAAGGGAACATAAATATTAGTTGTATTAATACAAAATTCCCATGTGCAATTATAAATTCATTGGGATGCCATGATGGATTGCACAATCAAGGAAGACTGGTTTTCCTAATTAATAGGGAGATAAATCCCTAGGAATTGCATGAGCAAGGAAGGTTGAAGGAAGGCCAAGAATTGGCTAAGAACTAGAATGAGTTTTCCTAGATCAGTGGGAGATAATTGGCAGAGTGCTGGAGAACCTCATGAGAGTTTAAGCATTGTATTATTTCATGATTCCTTGATTTATTACAATATAGAGATAGAGCGGTTTTCAACAGTTGATTTCCCCAGATACATCTTCTGTTGTGTGATTGATAATTTATTTCTCTTACTTATATGTGATTGTGTGATCTTGTTTTATTTTTGAAAATTGTAGGAAGGCTTCAATATCTTGTTTTAGTACATTAGAAGATCAGATTGAATCTCGTTGGTTATATTTTCTACATGGTATTAGAGCAGGAATTTTTTGGGTGGTGATTTGCAAAGAATATCTAAAGCTTTTGGTGTAAAATTTTCAAAAAAAATAGCATATTTGGATTCTTTGCGAAAAAATACCCAAATGGAAAATCAATTCGTAACTCAGATGAGGGAGATATCGTCGATTTAAAATCAACTTTTTTTTAGAAAATTTTGTAATGGCGGGACAATTACAATGTGCACGAGTAAGGAACCTATATGCACTTGAGGTACCAAATGCATGCAAAGCTTTAAGGAGAAAAGAAGAGATTAGGGACTTGGTTGTTGAGAGGGAGTACAAATTACCTCTCAACATGCAACCTTAGAAGCAGTCTCAAAAGGTTTTGGAGAAGCCACAATTGGAGAATTAGAGAGGAGACCGAGTTGAAGCGTCCACTCAAGCAGAGACCTCCATGAGGGGGAAATTTTGAGCCAAATGGGCAGAGGGAGCACATGCAGCCATACCTCCAGGTGAAATGTGGGGTGATGTGTAGACATAATCCCAAGATAAGAAATTTGGGTAGAGGGAGCACATGCAACCATACCTCCAGGTGAAAGGTGGGGTGATGTGTAGACATAATCCCAAGATAATAAATTTGGGCAGGGTCTATTGAGATGGTGTGTCTAATGGATATAACCTAGCTAAAAGGAGTCCAGAGTACAATAGTAGTAGGAAGGATCAGTTAGATTGATGTAGTCAGATGTCAGGAAGACATAAATCAAAGTGAAAAATCTCAGATAGTGGAGCGCAGACCAAAGTTGGCAATAGTGCAAAGGGCATAGAGGCAGATGTCAGAAACAGCGCAAAGAGTACAATAGATAGGTGCAGTAGATAGCAGAAGTCATAATACTTTGATGACAAATGCATTATATTGATTTAGTTTTTCGAAGGCTATTCAGTTTCAGGATTTGCAGGTGCAAACAACACTAGAGAAGTGTTGCATGCAGAATTCCAAAGGTACTAGATCGGCATAGATTGAACTCATTTCTTATTGAGAGGGAGTGTTGAAATTTACAACATGAAATAGTGAAATTGGCAACCAAAAAGAACAAAAAAATGCACCCACACTCGTGAGGAATTTTGATGTACCAGGAGTGAGGAATGTGAGGCGTCTAATTTATTTTTCCCTTAAATAAATTGGACAATAAATTGTAATTTCATCGCATAACAACTTGGGTCAGTTAAATAAGTCATGATCACCGAGTTAGCTCAAGAAATTCAAGTTGAGGTGATCAAGGTGGACATTGGTGGCCACCTACCTATTCCACTTGGGCCCTCGCCATTGCCTCTTTTAGTTTTTCAGTTTCCTTAATTATAATACAGCTTACTATTTTTATCATTTTTTCAGGTCCTGAACTTCCAGAGTCATTTTGAGGCCCCAAACGATGTTTTTTGGGCATGAAAGGTTTAGTGATTTCATATAAATCACATTAGCAGTTGTAGTCCTCAGAGAGATATTTCTAACAAGGTATCATGTGCATCAAAGGAATATCATATGACCAAGTTACGACCCCAAGAAGTTGGCTACCCAGCTACCCCCAATGCGGCACATAAACTCTTGGTGTTACATCTCCTTGGGTTAGGTTTTTATCTTATTTTTAAAATAATAAAAATGCGCTTGAGCCTTATTGTAACACTCTTTAGAGACATGTAGCCATCACATCTCTTCTCATAGATAAGCTACCATCGCCCGAGCTAGTTTCTTTTCCATTATGTCTGTAAGCATTTTTCAGTATTTGATATTAATGAAATGAAGTGTTATTCCTACTGCATCATTGTGTTTATGTTTATTTTTGTATTTTATTGCGTTCTTGCATATGTCTGGATCATGAGGGTCTAATATGAGGCCTGTAGAGAGATTCTAATATTTTGGGGTTCCAGTTGCAGTTGATGCATTAGTGGGGTGTAAGTGTGAATTAGTTAACTCAATTGATTGAGTTAAAATCAGTTTAACTAGTTCTAACTAAGTGATGAGCTAAAGAGAGTTCCACTAAATTAAATTAGATTTAATTTACAATGAGTGATCAATCAGATAACTCATAATTCACTATTAATATTTGCATGCATGTCAGTTCCGAGGAAGAACCAGTTGAGACATAGGTTAAAGGGAACATAACTATCAATTGTATTTATACAAAATTGCTAATGTGCAATTATAAAGTCATTGGGATGCCATGATGTATTGTGAAATCAAGGAAGGCTGGTTTTCCTAATTAATAGGGAGCTAATTCCCTAGGAATTGTGTGATCAAGGCAGGCTGAAGGAAGGTTGAGAATAGACTGATTTTTCCTAGATCAGTAGGAGACAATTGGTCGAGTGCTGGAGAATCTCATGAGAGATTAAGCATTTTATTTTTTAATGATTCCTTGACTTAATACACAATAGAGAGAGAGGGGTTTTGATAAGTTTCTTTCTCGAGATACATCTTGTGTTGTGCGATTGATAATTTCTTTCTCATACTTATATGTGATTGTGCAATCATGTTTTGTTTCCACAAATTTTAGGAAGGATTCATTATCTTGTTTTAGTACATTAAAATGTTAGATTGAATCTCATTGGTTAGATTTTCTACATGAAATAGAAGAGAGGGTTGATACGATCTTGTCTTGTGGTGGTTAGTAGGCCGTAAGGTCTGTGATAAAGATCAACTAAATGGAGGAGGGCTTGCACTGTAATTTAGAGCCAGAACAGAAGTAGATGCAAGCATAATATTTACTGGGGTAACCCTAGTTTGAGGGTTGACATTGAGATCTGAAGTTCATGTCAATATTCATTCAAATAAATTCCCAGAATTGATGGATCCATATGAGCTAGGTCGAGTCTCTTATGGAGGCAAGAGTCGTGGTTTTCTCTATGGGTGGATAGGGTTTTTTCTACAACAATTAGAAGTACATAAGTATCGTGCCCTAGTTAGGATAGTTTTTAAGCATGTTTAGTTCATAAGGTATGCCCTTAAGACTATGAAAAAATGTGTAGAAGAAAAGAAGTTGTGACCCTTAGAGAGAGGTTTATTTCTGCAATATAGACTGTAGATTTGGAAGATGGTTTTGCAGATTCAGTATGTGTGGAGATAAAAAATCCAAAGGAGGGTGGAACTTGAGCACAAGATTGAGCATGCATAAGAAATGTGCCATATGAAGAATGGATTGACATGTAGAGGAGTTGATTTTGTGGACTATCCATAGAGTTTTAGATAGATATCTGACGTAACCTATAAAAAATTAATCAATGGACTTTTAGTGGCTGATTTGTTACCCTAGTTCAGTCATCTATAGATCATTAGAAGGATGATAAGATGAGTAGTTCAGATTTGTTCATAGATTGGACAACAAAGATCAAATTTTCAATACAAAAGAACAATGATTTTGAGAGCACTCAAAACATTTTTAGGTGGAATATTTGAAGAGCCCTAGATGAAGACAATATGGCCCTAGATCAGTAAAAAGAATTGACTATGGTTGGGCATATTGATGGTAGTCCAAGTACAATTGGAGGGTTATTAGGTGACTTTCAAAGAAAATCCCTAACTCTTGTACTTGTGAAGGAAAAAAATATTGGTAGAAGGGTAGGTGTATAGGGCCTAAGGATGCGCAAACTTTGAAGGACTAAAGTAGTAGTCAAGTGGGTCATCCAACTAGCCCTAGTTCATTGTATTGTGGAGGATTAATTCAGTGAGAAGAAGGGCAGCCTCCATAGCCCTAGACTTCTCATCTTGGAGACGTAGTATGAAAAAAGTGGGCATAGCAAAGATTTTTTCACATATGGAGTTGTGAAAAACTTTTTACCACTTAAACTAGTAGTGGACCTAAAAGGGGTTCCTAAGAGGGCAACTGCTAGGACCAGGGAAACAGTGGAGGCTTAGCCCATTTTCACGACAGCTAAGAATCCTTGCACTTCACTGACTTTCATTGATGGGAGGAATCCTGGAAGTTTAGGAAGTTACTTGTAGATTATAGGTCAATGAGTAGGTGGGAAGTGACCCTAGAAACCCTTTCCCTAAGATAGAATAAAGAGTGGGACTTACTTGCCTTTTAAGCAAGGGACTTGATATTTTAGGGAGAGAGGAGGGGGATTGAAGGCTTGAGGGAGAAGAATAAGACTTATGAAGGAAGTTCTAAATCCCTAAAATCCTTTGGGAACTTGGATTCCCAATCGTTCTCTTAACATGTGAAATAAAAAGTAAACCCTTACCCTAGTCTTCCTCTGTTGGAAATTTGGTCCTTTTGTCACAAGATATATTCTCTTCTTTGGAAAGAGGACATAAAAAAAATTTTTAGATGTTTCTGGATGAATTAATCTTCATTTATTCCCTTCTCCTTTACACCACATGATATGAATGCTAATTCTCATATTCTTGACTATGGTGTTCTTATTTTATACATGTGACCCTTGACTACACCATGGAATCCTCCAAAATCATCTTAAAGGATGGGAGCCCCTCATAATGCATGAAGCTAGTGGAATGTGACAAGTTATCCAAAATTCCTCCAAATATGTAATTTGTGCCTTGGGAAATGTGAAAGGTTCCCTCAATGGAAAAACATGCATAAATATTTGTGGCCAAGTGTGCTTAATATGAGATGTTTCCACTTGTGAAATTGTGTCTCTTATTGATGCCCTAGTTATGCAAGGCTCACAATTTGTCACCTTGGGCCAACTTAGGTTTGTTGGCATTATCACCTTAACAACGAATCTTGTCACTTTGTATTACTTATTGAATCCCCAAGGTATCCCAATTCACAAATTTATGGTGTCTTTTATGTGACTAGATCACTAGCACTGAAAACCATCTTTACATTGGATGGTTCAACATCTTGATGATCCATATCCTATTGACCACAACTTTTGTATTCATTATTACTTTCATCGCAAAACCTCTAATAGATATTGATGGTGTTCATAAGCCTATTTTTGGTTCTCCTCTACGGAAACAATATTACTCTGATGCCATTATTCCTACCTTTGCAACTATCACTTTTCACCTATATCCCATCGTGGAAATAGCTTCCATCGATGAATGGCTACACAATTGGGACCATATGAGCCAATTTTTCATGTCATCATTGTAATTCCCACACAATACAAACATTCTATGGTCTATCATAGACAAACACTCTATGATGGGTTTCATAGATACCCAACCCATGATAATAGGCTACATTCTATTGCTAAAGCCTACAAGTAGTTGAAAAACTATATTGTACTAAAGAAAATGGCCATCCACACCAGTTGTAGGCCTTTTCCTACTCTAAATAATATTTGGGAGTTAGTGCCCCTACATTTTATGTCATATTTTCCCTCAACCAAACATGGTAGCTAAATAAAACTATGGGTATTGGAAAGAATATTTGTACATTCCCTTGTTGTGCTTCCCTCTTCGCATTCTCTTAAAAAATATTTAAATTATTTTGAATTTTATCACAAACCCATTCATTTATTCATTTGATTATGCTACTTATAATAAAACTATGGGTATTGGAAAGAATCTTTATACATTCCCTTATTTTTCTTCCCTCTTCTCTTTCTCTTAAGAAAATATTTAAATTATTTTGAATTTTATCATGAATCCATTCATTTATTGATTTGATTATGCTGCATATATCATCAATATAATTTGAGGCCTAATCCAATCCAAACCCTTTTATCCTCAATTATAATACGGGATTTATTGAATTTGAGCGGGACAATAGACCAATTATATTACGAGCTTTATTTAACTTGAGCGGGACAATAGAACCTAAGAAGAGTGTTCCATCGGAGTGGGAGCAACTAATGAATGGTTTAGTTCTAGTGATCGATGATATAGATTCATAGGCCCCCAAAGGTAGGTAAATTATATCAAATCAAAACTCATATACATATAAAAAAAAGAAAGCATTTTCTTTTCTCTTTGATTTTTATTGTTTTTTTTCTAATAAGTTACATTGAGTTTTGTACCGACAAAGTCTTTTTTTTTTACAGACAGGTGTTGAAGGGAAGTTGAAGGATGGTTCCTTTCGAAGTGAGCAACCGCTATTTAAGTTTGTTGAACAGTTTTCTTTTACACCCGATCGAACTCTGGAAGAGCCATAGTTTTCCATTCTGCAATTTGGTTTGATCGATGGTTGCAATCGATCCACTACACTACCATCAATCCTTGGAATTGTTGGTCTTCAAGATAGAACCTTCTTTATAAGTCATTGTGCTTCTATTTGTTTGCTAAAACTCATGTACATGGCGACAAGTTTTATCTATTTATGTGAAGAAGAGTGTTCACATCACCTTACACTATGACACCGGGAAGATTTAGTGTGGAAACTAAGAAAAAACTGACAAATACACTATCTACTCAAGCAATGAATCCATGAGGAGAATACCTACTCAATCAGCTAAGCATGGCACAAGTTTTATTTTGGGGGATACCTCCCACAATAGAGAAATATCTATGTGGGCAGGGTCTAATACTTTATGTTCAGTTTGCAGGTAATACTTTAGGGTCTAATACTTGTATTCGTTCATTTTACTCTTTTCTCTATTGTTGGCCAAAGAATACATGCAATTTTGAATCCCATAGAATGATGAGAGCATGAGAGCATCCAATTAGTGCTAGAAGTAATCTCTCATCCTAAGACACACAGGTACCCATTTCTCAACCCATATGACCTATTTGGCCCTGAATTTGTTTGATTTTTGTATGAGGTTGATACGAGATCAATATTGCTGGAAAATTCAGTTAATTCCATCGAAATTTTTTATCTTATGGATAATGGTCTATATTAGTATTCAACACAAAATACAATGATGGTCGTGGGATCGATTCTCATTCAGCTAAACAAGCACATTATAGGTTCTGTTGCTAATGAGAAAAGGGCACGATTTTCCTTATTTTAAAATTGAATGGGCCATTTTTTATCCCAAATGTATTCTTATCTTTGAATAATGTATTGTTTGACCATTTTGATATTTTATAGATCCATGATTTTTGCACTTGAATAAATGGAGAACTGATTTTAAAATACGGTAGCTATCGATTTCTTTAGATTTTTCTTCCCATGGCATCCAATGATTCTTCAACTAGATAACTTCCCATAGGGTTCTACTGGCTTTGTTGACCTAGAAACTACCTAAATGATTGTGAGGAGTCAACCCATGGTCTGCCCTTGCCGCCTGGGGATTACCTCACACTCTGGCCTAGAAACTGTTTAACCGATTGCACAGAGTCGATCCATGGTCAGTCTTTGACACTCAGTGATTCCCTCGCCTTCATTGTGATTTTTCATCAAATCTTGTAGATATAAAATTCAAATGAAAAAATATATTTCCTCATCTCATCCTATTAGGTTCTTCCATTCCACCTAAAATTAGAATGAATAATCATGGCCTTGCATAAATCTAAAATTAATCAACAGTAAAAAAATCTGTATGAGGGAGAGAGATTTGTTTGTGTATATTCTCATATGGGAAAAATATAATACAATACAACAAGCTTAGGAAGATAGAGCATAAGAGTTGGATAGCTACAGTAGGGGGGTAAACCTCAAAATTTTCCCCCTCAAAATTTCAAACACTTGAAACTAACTTCAACCTATGTAACAATAGGAAGTGGGTGCCATTGCTATATCACCCAGAATAGTTTCAACACCCTATAGAAGTATCCAGACCATCTTTGGCACTCCCCCATTGTGGGTTTCTACTTTTTGGTTGGCATTGGCAACACTTTACACATTATAACATGGGGGCCTATGAGTGCTTATATCATTCCCTGTGCTATTCTTACAATGTGAAATGTCTCATCTTGTCTAACAACAAATCAAGGAAAGGAATACAACCAAATATTTGAGCAAAATAAAAGTACTAAATACCAATAATTTAAAAAGAAATAAATGGAACATGTATATAAAACCAAGCAAAAAAACAATAAATTACGCAAGAACTACTGCAACATGGACTACTAGAAAATAAACTAGGTAAGAATAAACCTTTGCTCTGGTTCAAAATCAGGGATTTGTTAGGTAAGCCTAAACCTGTGCTCTGGGTCAGAATCAGAGCTTTGTTCTTAACTGTGTTTTGACTCTTAAGTTTTGAGTCTTGACTAAGTTATTTTTGTTTCTTTGCTAGCACTTTACTTTCTATTCAGATCTACAAGCTCCCCTATGAGAAGGCAGGGCCACTCTGCTCAACTACTATGGTTAAAGAAATTCATTTGTCTGTAACCTATGCATTTTTTTTCTAGTATTTAGGCTTTGAAACTTCCCATTTTTTCCTATTATCATTCCAATTCTATGTTCTTTTAAATGAAATGGTTTGCATTTGCCTCCAAAACTCTTCATTGATATGTTTTATATGGAACTTTACACATATCTTTTACATGGTTAAACCTATTGGAACTCAAAGGGATGATAGAACAAAAGAAGAGAGTTTCATCACAGTGGGATGAACGAACAAATGGATGGTTTAATTCAGCTGGTCAATGACATAGATTCACAGGCACCCAAAAAGAGGTAACCCATCTCTTTTCTCCTCACGCTAAAAAACAATTCAAAACTTAATCCACCTCTTCCTATCTTCACATGCATGTGCATTCATTATTGGGACTTGATCCCAATAACTCCCGATGACAAGATCAAAAGGGGGTTTATGGTCTTTGTTTCTCTTTCCCTCAATGTTTATGCTTATTTAGTGTATTGGTGCTCATTCTCTTCCTTCTACTTCGTAGCCATTTTTTTCCCCTACAAGTTCAAGGATTAATTGGAATTATGTATTTCACAACCTGACTAATTTGTGTTCACTTGTAGTATACACCATTACTTTTTTAAAATATTCATGCTAGATATAGTTATTAGGAATTGCACTCCATATCCCCAATTTCACCAGGAAAATATCAATTTTGTCTTACAGTAGCCCTTGGAAAAACCCCAGAATTTATCCAATTCTATTTCCTTTGTATTTGGCTTGGGTTATGTTGACATAATATATATTTACACATTTACTTGTAGTCAATTATTAAAAATGCAATGGATTGGGTATTTATCAACGGTATCTATCTCATCTTGTACTCTCTAAATCAAACGGGGACGATGGCCTTGTATTGGGCCAATCACTCTCTGAATAATATTAGTACTATTGTATATCAACGTCAACATTTACTACATCAGTAAAGTGTTTCTATCTATTGTTGTTTCTTAATTGGGCTCTCTAATTGGTTACAGTCTGATATCTAAATTTTATATTACATGGAGAACTGGAATTTTTGGGTGAATTCTGGTAAGCGTGGTCCTAGGTTTCTTTGCCTCTAGGATGAAAATATGACATGGATTATATGTTTCTTTAACATTTCAAATAATTCTGCATTGCTATTTTCTTTTATTTTTATTGGGCCTCTCTGTAATCTTTAATAGTCAAATTTTCAGGGCTAGATATTTTAGGAAACGAGCGAACTTCAGATGCATGCATTAGAGGGATTTTGAGTTGCAAATTGGTCCTAATTCTTATTTTTCATCTTCAGCTGTAATCATATTATTTTTATGGGAGCTTTTTTCCATGATAGGCAGGTCTTTTACTTAAGATTTTCTTTGCATTTGTGCTTAGAATTCCAGTTCTTTACACTCTGGAAGGAGACCAAACCTCCTCTACTATGTGTGATGAATAATTCACATGATGAACTCACCTGGGAACAACTCCAAGTGAGGGGCTTGTAAATTATCGCTAGTGGGATCACTCTTTGCATTAATGACCATTCGTTTCAACATTAAACTCCTACTATTGCGATCATTCGAATTCATGGATGAGTGTTCCAATTGGAGTATCCCATACTGATGTGGCAATATGCATCACAGGGTAGGGGTTGTGCCTTCTCCACTCATAAGACAATATGTATCACAGGGGATGGGTTGTGCCATGCTAACTCTTGTTTATTCTTGGTGGGGTGGTGGCCATGCACCTCTCCACCTATTCTGCCTTGACCACCCCATCTAGGGAGGATGAATCTTTGAGAGCTAGATCCTTTCAACTCTACTTGAGGAAAATTTTCCCAATTGTATCTCATCTACCTTGCCTGGTTTATGCATCCTAGATTAGCTATTAGATGTGTAATTGTATTTCCCTTGTGCCTGGCATGCAAGGTTAGGACCATTGGTACATGGGGGATGATGATTGCATTATTCTCCAGTCTGCTTTCTAGTCTCTAAATTTTAGAGACTCTACTTGAAGAGGATCTGTGAATGATCTTGGTGGTCATGCTGATAATGAGTTGGGAATCTCCTTTAATTATGAGGTGATATAAATGTTGGAATGATTTTCTAAAATTGATCCTCTCCAATTGACACTATATTTCTGATTGCATATTACTTGCATTGAATTTGAGGCAAGGATATATGGCTATGTAGAAATGAAATAATATGAAATTTCTATTTTCTCTCTGTACAAGTGTTA